>CM077459.1:14085212-14447712 GCA_039654765.1 Mylopharyngodon piceus | reverse complement strand
AATGACTGAATTTAACTGTAACAGTTCAAGACAGTGACAAGAAAGTGACATTTCAGTGCCCTTTTAGAAATTATTTGGTAAATTCATGCAATAGGAAGTGTTGGAAATAATGATGTAACTCTTCCTCACCTTAGCGTGCATTTATTGCTTCTAAAGCGTGCCAAAGACTTGTCTGTGCTGTTGTCGATGGTGAGGCAGCCGCGTTCCTGCAGGCTGTCTTCAGCTGCCGCTAAAAGGTTGGTAGATGTTATTAAGCGGCAGCGAAATGACATCATAGCACGCAATAAGGCGTTGATCTGGTGACCCAGTCTTGAGGATGATTTTGTTTCTTCACTTACATTGTCAAGGGCATCTTTTATGTTGTTATCCGGGAAAGAATGTGCCGTTTTTATCAACGAGTTTCCCCTCTACACATTTTGCCCCACAGCTTTAAACAGACCCAGCCGCAGCAAACCAAAAGAAAAAAAACCTTCAGAGAGCGGCAGAAGTCCTTGAATGCTGGCCGTTGGTTTCCATTTGGGAATTTCAGAGAAGATAAGAGGAAACTACTTGGCGAGAAATGAAAAGAGAACAAGTTCTTGCAGTTTAGCGGTTTATAATCAGCACTAATGAGGCCTACATCTCTCTTGTGCAACTATAGAATCATTTCACTGGGCTGTTCAGTAACAGACAGTAACCTTGGCAACTATGATATATATTAAAGGGTATTATGATTCAAGACTTCAAACCGAAGCTAATTAATGCTACTTAAATTGGATTATGACCGTTATATATCAGCGGCAAATAAGGATGTGCTCACCTTATTGTCTGTCTCGGCATTGATCTGTGCGTTTTGGATTACGTTCAATTTGATTTAAGCAGGCCGATATGACATCATACACACATAAGCCGGAAACGGGCTGATAAATCAAGGTGATGTCGGCACCTCCAGGGTTTGTCTTAAGATTAAGACTTGAGTAGAATGACCCTGCGCTCTCTCTCTCCCTGAAAATTTCCCCTTCGTAGTCGCTTTCCTTACAATGCAGAGGCATCATCAATAGTCATTTATAGAAGGGACGCTTTCCACACTGATAGATGCAATGAAGATTCATAGCTGCCATTTGAATGCAGGTGTGGGCAGGTGTGTGCGTGTGATGAAAATGCGCATACATTCACGCTCTTTCTTTTCGGTAACGTGGCCTTGCTTGTGCGGTGAGGGAGAGAGGAGATCTGGAAAGTAGGAATAAATCTCTGTTGTGTCGTACAGGTGTGATGCCGGATTTGAGGGTGATGTGGAGGTCTGTTGAAGGTCAGTAAAAGGTCACACTTACACCTGCGCAAGCATCCATTCCCGAGATACATGGAGCCGTGTTCATCTAATGGCACTAAAGTGGTAGATGCCCTTTAACATTGATTCAGAACAAGCCACCTTTCCTCGCTTTTTGAATCTGCAGTGGCACGGCAACAGAAATCACATTTTAAGCTTTAAATGTGAGTTTGCCGTCTAAATTGAATGTGATCTGATAAAAAGACTGATGTACCGCAATGGAATACAAACACATCTTGTAATGGTTTGTCCTTGTTAGCTGATAAAACAAACATTCAGCATGACCAGAGTTGTCCGATTTACAAACAATGACTCTTTTGAGTGAATTGAGTTCTTTTAGTGAATCTAAAACACAAGACATTACTATTTAAAGCGTTAGTTCACTCAAAAATGAAAATTATGTCATTAATTACTCACCCTCATGTCGTTCCACACCCATAAGACCTTCGTTCATCTTCGGAACACAAATTAAGATATTTTTGATAAAATCCGATGGCTCAGTGAGGCCTCCATTGCCAGCAAGATAATTAACACTTTCAGATGCCCAGAAAGCTACTAAAGCCATATTTAAAACAGTTCATGTGACTACAGTGGTTCAACCTTAATGTTATGAAGCAACGAGAATACTTTTTGTGCGCCAAAAAAACAAAATAACGATTTTATTCAACAATATCTAGTGATGGGTGATTTCAAAACACTGCTTCATGAAGCTTCGAAGCTTTACGAATCTTTTGTTTCGAATCAGTGGTTCGGAGCGTGTATCAAACTGCCAAAGTCACGTGATTTCAGTAAACGAGGCTTTGTTACGTCATAAGTGTTTCGAA
Organism: Mylopharyngodon piceus; assembly: GCA_039654765.1. Taxonomy (NCBI): domain Eukaryota; kingdom Metazoa; phylum Chordata; class Actinopteri; order Cypriniformes; family Xenocyprididae; genus Mylopharyngodon; species Mylopharyngodon piceus. Next base: position 14,445,582 of record CM077459.1, on the reverse strand, counting down.
ACGTTTCGAAATTTCAATGGTTCACATGTTTCAAAAAGCATACAATGTGACTGATTCAACAAATGACTCTTATGAGCCGGTTCTCTTTTTAGTGACTCAGAAACATACAATGTTATTAGTTTAGTCTGATTCACAAAAGAATCTTGTGAGACGTTTTTTTTTTTTTTTTTTAATGCATTAGAAACATACAGTGCAACCAGTGTAGTCCAAATCACAAACAAATGAATCTTGTGAGGTTATTTTTAGTGAATCAAAAACATACAGCCTTACCAGTGTAGTCCAATTCAAAATCAAATAAGGCCCTGTTTACACCTGGTATTAAGATGCAATCACAACGCTAAATACAGGTGTAAATGGGGTCTAAAATGTTTTGAGCTTGTCCACTTGTCCACTTTCAATCACTTCCAGAGGTAGTCAAAAACGCATTCAACCGGATTGCTTTCGTAGTGTAGATGCTCATGTGGTCAAATGCATTCGGACAGCCACTAAAAGACCACCTACTATCCACCTACTGACCTAATGATTAAACATTATAAAAAGTGTGCTAGCTAGACTGGATTTAAACTCTGTTGGCTGAAGACCCAAATTTGGTTTGAAGACGAAAAACGTACCAAACACAATGTTATTTTACCATTCCTGATTTCTAACGCGCACTCACTGCGTTCGGCGTGGTCTTGTAGCTATTAGAGCAGAAACGAAAGCTGATGCTCTCGGTGTGTTTTTCCGTCGTCTCCGGGCGTATTCATCTGTAAATTGTGCGAGCTTATTTTGTCCATTAGATCAAAAAATCCATAGACCCATAGACCCTCACCTCTAAGAAATGGTTCTTTTTATTGAATTAGACAGTGTATTCTGATTCATGAACAAATGAATCCTGCGAGTCAGTTCTTTTTAGTAAATTAAAGACATGCCTTTAATCGGACTAAACTGATAATGTTGTATGTTTGTGAGTCTCTAAAAAAAGCTGCCTCATGAGAGTCATTTGTTCATGAATCATTTGAATTAGTTTATGACTCATTTGTTCATGAATCATACCTGGTCAGTCTGATTCATAAACAAATGACTTTCATGAGGCGGCTTTTTTAATGACTCAAAAATATATGACATTATCAGTTTAGTCCGATTCACAAACAAATAAATCTTGTAATGAATCAGAAACATACAGTGCAAACAGTGTAGTCCAAATCATGAACAAATTAATCTTTTTTAGTGAATCAAAAACATATAACGTTAGTTTAACCTGATTCATGAACACATTACTTTTATGAGCCGGTTCTTTTTAGTGAATCAAAAACGTACAACGTGACCAGTTTAGTCTGATTCACAAACAAATGACTCTTACGAGCCGTTCTTTTGAGTGAATTTAAAACCATATAATGCCACCAATATAGTGCAATTCACAAACAAATGACTATTATATGCCAATTCTTGTTATTGGATCAAAAACATATAATGCAACCACAAAAATGACTATCATGAGCCAGTTCTTTTTAGTGAATCATTTAGAAATACTAATTTGATGAATTTGCACTGATTCTTATTTCGCATACAAAGGGGACGTTTCTTAAAGGCACAGCAGCAATGATCTGGAAAATGATTGAGAAAAAATGACTTTGTGATGGAAAAAAACACATTAGTGACACAAAGTCGACTTGAAAAATGAATAAAAACATGTATGATATAACCCTTTTATAACTGCAGCGTGTTCAACCAATAGCTTAATAGGCCAGAACATTCTTTATTTCCCTTTGCTTTTATTATTCCATTATTCCTTTAAATGAATCATAAACTCTGAAGCCTATATAAATCGTAATCATGAATCATCTATGGAGAGTTGAAGGTGCACACCTGAGGTTCTGTTGCCAATGCTGTTGTAGACATGGTTTATTTTTGTATTTTGCCGAGGGCTTTATAGATCTGGAAGTATTAAACTGGGGAATTTAGACAGGGAACATAAAGGAAAGAGATATTTGCATGTGAGAGATGCACTGTTGTATCTTTTATAGTGTCTTCATCGAATTGTTTTTATAAGGTAATATTGTTTTATAATATAAACATATATAGGCCTAAATCTGTATACATGAGCTGTATGTTAATGCAGCTGGATCTCATTCTCTGAACTATACCAGTTTCCCACCAAATCAGAGGAAGCGTTGATATTATAATAAGAAGGAAACAAATATGTAAAGCTGTGTGGATGGTAGATTAGTGTACTTGCCACTATAATTCATGCAAAAACAACAAGCCACATTTTTACTTGAACAATGTTGTTTGACATAAAGCCAGCTGGAAGCCATTTCAGAGGTATTCTCCAGCTGATTCTTATGTTCAGAATGAAAATACTGGTTTGGTCTGGTTTCAGGTATGGCAGGAAAACTTGTTTGGCCGCTTCTTAGATACCTGAATGCACTTCAGACTCAGAAATATGGACCGATCGCAATGGAATACTAGCATATTACACACACTTAATAGTCTGACAGTTGCATTTTATGCACAAATACACATTTCAAACAGTATACGGTATGTTAAATCTAATTCAGTAAGTAGTGTCAAGTTATCATCTCAGATTAAATAGCTATTTTGCATGCATTTGGACATTTTTGTATCATTAAGTCTAGGTATGCACACTATACTGGTATAAAATTGGTAATAAAAAATAAATATTTTTAATAGTATTGGTCAATTTTTAGATTTATATCGGCCAGTATTAGATATTTAATTGTGCATGCTCATTTTCCATTTTTTTTTCATTTAGATTACCTTTAATGTTCACTTAAAGCTAATCTTTAACTCTTTCCCCATCAGTTTTTTTTTTTTTCTTTTAAGTTTAATATTTTGTTGTATCAATATCTAAACAGCAACATTTTAAACAAAAAGCTGAGAAAACCGCATTTTTGTTAAAGACAATGTCCGGATCAGATTCAGAACGATGATTAAAACATTGATGGAGTAGATCATGTCCATCAACACCCCAAACGCCCGCACAGTCCTCTACCTCTTCCTGGGTTTGACATTTCATTCAGTAATGTTAGGCAGTTTTGATTCATATGCTGTTTAATATTTAATGATCGCATTGTGCATAAACAATGCTTTTATTGCTTGTTTCTGTTTTTTTTTTTTTCTTGTGTTTTGATCTGGATATTCTGTACTCTTTCAAAAAAAAAAAGAAAAAAAAAGCATAATAGCGCCCCCTACCGTATAACAGTGAATACATGGATTGCCGGAAATTTCCATCAATGGAAATTCCATTCCAACAATTTCAATCAAAGTCCCTTTAAGACAAGTCATTTCACTCAGCGGCCATCTTTGAAATGCCTCTTGGGCACGTGCAGCTCCTAACTCTTTGAATGGGGAAACATCACATTCTTCAAAACTGTTCACCAATGAAATCTGTCTGAAATAATTTGTTTCTAAACATTTAAATTATGACAAAAAACTAAATTTTTCAGGCTGGACCAAGCTAATGCGCATGCGCAGTCCTAAGCGCGTGTTTTAGAACACTGACTGATTCTGTGGGAACCGGAGCTTCTAACGGCAGCTGCAGTGACACGATAAATCTACCAATCGCGATTGGCTCATTTTTTTAGAAGGCGGGACTTATTCCGCCATATTGTGCGTTGCGCTTCATCCCATTTATAAGTAATAGGAGTGAACCATCTTTCTGTATATAAAGACTTTAATGGCTCATAATAAAACAAGAATCAACATTAGCTTGCCTTTTTCAGAGATGGCGAGAACTGAAGGATTTGAAATGCTGTAAAAGCGCAACCAAAACAACGTTCTTCCGTAAAATACATTCAGTTTAGTTTTTTTTAACCGCTAGAGTGCCAAAAGTTATAGTGTACCTTAAATTTATTGGTTAATGGCCATAACATTAAAAAAATTATCAACTTATGTACGTCACACGAAATGCATATTAATACAGTATTTAACAAAATACTATAAGTAGAATGCTAGTATGCTATTCATAACAGCTATAGTAAAGGAAGTCATTGTGGAAGTAATGAACATTGCGGCAGTGGGTTGTTTAATCATTCCTGATATTAAATCAGTTTGTACGAAATATCTGCGCTCATCTAAATCAGCCTGTTGTTGTCATAGACCTTCCTGTGAGAATCAAGCTTGAGTGTGTGTGCATATATGTGTGTGTTTGTCAGCTGGTTGTGAGTGTGAGTTATATTTGCTTTCAGCCACTCTTTACAGCACACGCTGCATAAGTGCACAAGACTGTCAGAGCACTTCATCACACAGGCTTTTTGGTAAAAGCAAATGCAGAGCTTGATTCTCCCTCGCTCAGGTGTCACCCTCTTCAAGAGTCAAGGTGAGACGGGAGAGGCAGACAGGAAAAGGAAGAGACTAGGCCAGTATGAGCTCTCAAGATAGAAACCTGCAGCCCTGGACTGAATTGATAGATTTTTATATTTTTCAGTACGTTGATATTGTATGGTTTTCAAAGGATTTGCATTGTTTTATATTGAAAGGTTTGCATTTTAGATACTTCAATAGGATGATATTGTACTTTTTCATACATTAAAGGCGTTACGTTTTAGATTCTTCAATATGTTGACACTGTTTGTTTTTCATACGTTAGAGGCTATACATTTTAAATGCTCCAATACATTGATATTTTACGTTTTTCATACGTTAAAGGGTTTGCGTTTAAGTGCCTCAACGGTCTTCATACGTTAAAGGTACAAATAAACGTACAAATATAGAATAGAGCTTACTTCAGCTCTTGTACATGGATGTCTACCATTTCCCTTCATCCATATGAGAAAAGGCTCATCATCTGGCTCACTGTAAAGGGAAATGAAGCCATCAAAGACCGAATTCAGTCTCAATCAAATCGATTTTTCTATTCATGGAACAATGGCTCCTCTTTCATGTAATCAGCAGCCGTGCCATCTTCTCTCTTTCTCATAGAGAAGACCCATTATATAATCCCAACCACTGCTGTTGAGTTCATCTGCGGTCTCTTTGTTCCTCATACTTCTTTCTGATTTTGGCCAATCAGATTTGGAAGCCAAAATGAGTGTTATGCATAGGTTACTGAAGATAAGGTAACAATTTATCAGGTGTCATTGGAATGTAGTGCAAATCAAGGAAGATTTAGTGGTTTTAATTGAGTTTCAATGAATTCATTAAAGGGTTAGTTCACCTAAAAATTAAATTTCTGTCATTAATTACTCGCCCTCATGTCGTTCCAAACCCTTAAGACTTTTGTTCATTTTCAGAACACAAATGAAGATCTTTTTGATGAAATCTGAGAGCTTTCTGTCCCTCCATTGACAGCTACATGACTACCACTTTGACGCTTCAAAAAGTTCATAAAGAGATCGTAAAACTAATCCATATGAATTAATTGGTTTAGTCCAAATTTTCCGAAGAGACACGATCGCTTTATATGATGAACAGAATTAATTTAGGCTTTTATTCACATATAAACATTCATCAACTCACACATCAGTTGTGGTAAACAGAAGCTCAAGCATGTTTGATTGATGTGTGCGAGAACCAATGGGGTTCATTCTTGAGTTATGCAGCACGTTTGAGCTTCTGGAAGAGGTTTTTTTTCGCGAGTGAAGCTGGTTCAGTTGAGCTTTTGTTTACGTTCGCTAATCAATGTTTATATGTGAATAAAAGCCTAAATTAAATCTGTTCATCATATAAAGCGATCGAGTCTCTTTGGAAAATGTGGACTAAACCGCTCGATTCATATGGATTTGTTTTACGATCTCTTTATGAACTTTTTGAAGCGTCAAAGTGGTTGTCGCGTAGCTGTTATTGGAGGGACAGAAAGCTCTCAGATTTCATCAAAATATCTTCATTTGTGTTCCAAAGATGAACGAAAGTCTTACAGGTTTGAAACAACATGAGGGTGAGTAATTAATGACAGAATTTTCATTTTTGGGTGAACTATCCCTTTAAGGGTAAAGACAATATTACAGTGCTGGCAATAAGTACCAGAAAGACAAGCTGTGGCCATTGGGAATATCGTCGGGTGTGGGCAGAAAGGCTATTTTTGCTGATCTTAAATCAGTTTTGAGGTGAGCTATATTGGTGTTGAGGTTAAGGCTTGGGGAAGCTGGTCTCAGACCAGTGCAGGAGGCCAACATTAGATAATGGTTTCTCTTGCTGACAGTGCAAATGTCAATATTCAGCTCCGGTGTGAGACACAGCCCAACCAAAGTCTTTCTCTTTGCAGACCGTTTCAACTTTGACCTTTGATTTGATTTTGTAGAATGTGTGCAGCGGCCCTGACTGAGACCCGGAATCCTCCTGATCCCTCCCTTCACTTTTTTCATCATTTCCCAGAGAGAGCGAGAAAGATTGGAAGAGAATGAAAGAGGTGGACTTGTGTTTGTGTGTGTGTGTGACAGAGTGCATGAAGTCAGATATGTTGGTGGAGCTTGTCTTAAAAATAGACATTTTATCATATTTGGCAGTGGTGTAGCGGTGATTGACGAATCACTTTGACAAACCTATCCAGTTTTATTCAGATAAACCAGACGCTGTGTTATAGTAGCCAATCAGATGTAGATGTGTGACACAGGAGGGAGGGGATGCTTCATCTTTGCTGTCAGTGACACTGACCCATCACTAACCCAGCAGATGGGTTACACAAACAGGCTCGACCTAGCATATGGACAGAAAAATAACCCTCTTTACTGTTCATTGAGGATATATATAAATATATATATATATATATTATAAAGTAATAATGCTTATATTGTTTTTATATATATATATATATATATATATATATATAAACGAATTATATTAATTATATATGACCATGTTACAATGTTCTAAAATTATTTTAATGGGTAGACATGAGGTTTTTTTTGTACTGATAATATAATTTCATAATAAATTAATCTATAGAAGCTTGTTTCTGCCACTAAAAATAAAATTCCACTTTTAAAAATAAGTTTTTAAAATATATTATTTTAAAAATAAGAATTGCAAACTCAAAATTGCGTCTTATAAAGTCAGAATTGCGTGATATAAACTCGCAATTCTGAGAAAAACGTCAGTCTTTTTCCCCTCACAATTGGACATTATAACTGCGAGTTTATATCTCACAATTATGACTTTATAAGATGCAATTGACCGTTCGCAAATTCCCTCCCCCTTTAGTTACTGTTGCTACGTCCGACAAGCCGTGCATAGGCTACATCATATTCTCACGCAGTGAAAAATACATCGCGGAGCAAAGAGGACACTGACAACGCGTCGACAGACAAGACAGAGCAGGTTATTTTTGATATGAAACAAAATCTCAGATTTCAAATTTTGTCATTTTTAAAGAAACTTAAACAATAAATATCGTTTTGTGGCTCTTTATTGTGTCGTGACAGATTCAAGCAGCTCGTGAACCTATCATCTTTTCCTACTAGTTAATTTATAGCATCAAATAGCCTAAACATGAATTAACATCAGAAGGAATGTTGTTTCAATCGCGGAAAGACATCAGGACACACCATTTTTCAAGTTCAAGTCGGACAAAATGGCGGATTCGGCGTTATGATTGGCTAGCTCGCCTGTCAATCAAACTCCCGGCGAAGGGTCAATTGTGAGTTTATATCACACTATTCTGACTTTATAACTCGCAATTCTGACTTTATATCACACAATTCTGACTTTATAACTCGCAATTCTGACTTTATATCACGCAATTCTGACTTTATAACTCGCAATTCTGACTTTATATCTCGCAATTCTGATAAAAAATTGATAAAAGTCGTAATTACCTTTATTTTTTATTTCATGGCAGAAACAAGCTTCCATACTAATCTGCCTGAATATAATGTTTTTTATATTGTCCAGAATTGCAGCTGTAGGCCAGTGCATGTATCAGGAGCGGGATCACATTTGTTTGCATTTTCTTTTGTGTTTTGACTAGAATGGATAGCATGCTGCAAAAAAAGATAGGATAGATTTGACCGCAGATCGAGCTGTGAATAGAGAACATTGGCTTTAACAATTTAACACAACAAAACTTTCAAAATAGCAAATTCCAATTTTGGATCATCACTCATTATTGAAAGAATGATTCAAATGAAAGAATTACATTGCTCTTTCATAAAGTGTTGGGGTCTTCTCCACCTCTTTAAATGGCATCTATGATGGTCTCAATAAAAGTGCATATGAGGCAAAGCCTGCTCTTCCATCTCCATCTCACACTCTCTTTTTCTTCCTACTCTCGTCTTCCTCTCTGATTGGAATTTCATGATGATATTCTTGGCTCTTTAACGAAGCAGATTCTGTATTGTTAATTATGCACTTAACTGACCCAAGCAGAGAAACTTCATCTGAAACGCAGACCTGTGTAGTTCAGACCAAAGGGGATACTGAACAACTCGACCCATCCTTTCAGCCTTTAGCCATTAGAGATTCATTTTTTATTCAGCCCTTTTAATCACTTCAACGCAGTTTGACCTTCCTCTGTGCTTCCGTCGCCTACCTTTGATGCTTCAAACAGATACTGTAAGAATCAGCAAGCGATGAATATGAAAACAGTGGTAAATCTTATGGGAAAAGAAGGAGGGGGAGCAAAAGGAAGTTTGGTGGAATTAAAAAGCAGCAACTACTGTAGAGTTTGTGGAGGTGGATTTGTTCTTTCAGACACTTTCATTGCAAGCCACATACACATCCTGTAATCTGACCTTGTATCTCTATAGTTTTATTCTCCACTGTATATAATCATTAGCATTCCAAGAAGAAAATTCATCAAGACAGCTGGAATATTGAAATGCTTTTAATATATAATCTCAGTAATGTAAGCAATCCTAAGACTCCAAGAATGTGCCATAAAATTAAATGGTAGTCTCTTGCTATGAGAATATATCCAGATTCCAGCTGGTGGATGTATATGTGACCCTGGACCACAAAACCTCGTAAGGGTCAATTTTTTGAAATCAAGATTTATACATCATCTGAAAGCTGAATAAATAAGCTTTCCATTCATGTATTGTTTGTTAGGACAATATTTGGCCGAGATACAACTATTTGAAAATCTGGAATCTGAGGGTGCAAAAAAATCAAAATATTGAGAAAATCGCCTTTAAAGTTGTCCAAATGAAGTCCTTATGAAGTCCATTTTTTTATATATATACGGTAGGACATTTACAAAATATCTTCATGGAACATGATCTTTACTTAATATCCTAATGATTTTTGGCATTAAAGAAAAATCGATAATTTTGACCTATACAATGTATTGTTGGCTATTGCTACAAATATACCTGTGCGCCTTATGACTGGTTTTGTGGTCCAGGGTCACATATCAGAAGCTGTATATCAATTTGAGTTGATAGTGAATTATTATAGTAATGTTCTTCAATATACAGAAACACTGGCGTATTCTTGATGCTTCTTAAACAGCAATAAAAGAATCATTAAGTGAAATTAGAATCCGAACTAGAATCATTATATTCAGAATTCCGGGCTCTATCAACATATGTGGTTGAAACCATTGCAAGTTACTTGTGGATGAGCTTTTTTTGTTTTTCTTTTGTTGACGTGGTTGAAACAATTGCAAGATACTTTTGAAGGAGCTTTTTTATGTTTTGTTTTTGTTTTGATTTTTTTTGTTTTGTTTTGTTTTGTTGACGTGGTTGAAACAATTGCAAGGTACTTTTGAAGGAGCTTTTTTATGTTTTGTTTTGATTATTTTTTTGTTTTGTTGATGTGGTTGAAACAATTGCAAGATACTTTTGAAGGAGCTTTTTTATGTTTTGTTTTTGTTTTGATTTTTTTTGTTTTGTTTTGTTGACGTGGTTGAAACAATTGCAAGATACTTTTTTGTTTTGTTTTGATTAGTTTTTTGTTTTGTTGATGTGGTTGAAACAATTGCAAGTTACTTCAGGAGCAGCTTTGTTTTTTTTTGTTTTTTTTTTTGTTTTGTCTCGTCTCGTTTTGTTGACGATGTTGATACAATTGCAAGTTACTTCTGGAGGAACTGTTTTTTTGTTTTGTTTTGTTGACGTGGTTGAAACAATTGCAAGATACTTTTGAAGGAGCTTTGTTTTTTTGTTTTGTTGATGTGGTTGAAACAATTGCAAGATACTTTTGAAGGAGCTTTTTTATGTTTTGTTTTTGTTTTGATAATTTTTTTTTGTTTTGTTTTGTTGACGTGGTTGAAACAATTGCAAGATACTTTTTGTTTTTTTGTTTTGTTTTGATTAGTTTTTTGTTTTGTTGATGTGGTTGAAACAATTGCAAGTTACTTCAGGAGCAGCTTTGGTTTTTTTGTTGTTTTTTGTTTTGTTTTGTCTTGTCTCGTTTTGTTGACGATGTTGATACAATTGCAAGTTACTTCTGGAGGAACTGTTTTTTTGTTTTGTTTTGTTGACGTGGTTGAAACAATTGCAAGACACTTTTGAAGGAGCTTTTTATGTTTTGTTTTTGTTTTGATTAGTTTTTTTGTTTTGTTGATGTGGTTGAAACAATTGCAAGTTACTTCTGGAGGAACTGTGTTTTGTTTTGTTTTGTTGACGTGATTGAAACAATTGCAAGATACTTTTGAAGGAGCTTTGTTTTTTTTGTTGTTTTGATTAGTTTTTTGTTTTGTTGATGTGGTTGATATAATTGCAAGTTACTTCTAGAGGAACTGTGTTTTTTTTGTTTTGTTTTGTTGACGTGGTTGAAACAATTGCAAGATACTTTTGAAGGAGCTTTTTTATGTTTTGCTTTTGTTTTGATTCGTTTTTTGTTTTGTTGACGTGGTTGAAACAATTGCAAGTTACTTCTGGAGCAGCTTTGTGTTTTGTTTTGTTTTGTTGACGTTGTTGATACAATTGCAAGTTACTTCTGGAGGAACTGTGTTTTTTGTTTTGATTCATTTTTTTGTTTTGTTTTGTTTATGTGGTTGAAGCAATTGCAAGGTACTTCTGGAGCAGCTTTCTGTTTTTTTGTTTTTGTTTTTTGTTTTGTTTTGTTGACGTGGTTGAAACAATCGCAAGTTACTTCTGGAAGAACTGTGTTTTTTTGTTTTGATTTTTTGTTATTTTTTGTTTTGTTGATGTGGTTCAAACAATTGCAAGCTACTTGTGGAGGAACTTTGTTTTGATTTGTGCTTTGTTTTTTGGTTTGGTTTTGTTTGGTTTTAGTTAGTGTAGCGTAGTGTAGTGTTAGTTTAGTTTAGTTTAGTTTAGTCAGGGATCAAATCTTTGGCTTGAATCATAACACCACACCACCCCTTATATAACTTTTATTGAAACCTTTTTTAGTCTGCAATGCTAAGTGCAGTCCTACGAAAAATCTCTCCTGTAGATTCATAAATCTAAGTTTACCACCACTGCACACGGGATTGTGTTTGGCATATCTGAACATGCCATCTCCTGTCGTAAGCCACTTTGCTTACTTGATTACAGGTGATCAAACACAAACCATTTGGGTCGATGGACTTGCGCATCGTACATTCATGACATAATTCTATTAATCTGCATATGAATTATGAGGAGTTACACAACTTCAAAGAGCTTGTAAATCCTCGTGGCTGGATGGCTGATTTATCGATTGCGCGTAGTAGAGATGCATTCTGCCATGTCCATGTAAGCTATAATGTTATTGCTAGTCATTAATCAAACCTGACAGAAACAAACTGCATCTGAACATCTTTTACTCACAGCTTAAGTCAACTACAGACAGAGAGACAAAGATAGATAGATAGAAAAAGATGAAACACGGAGAGAAGGAGAGCGAGAGCCAGCTATGACTATGACGGAGTAGGTCTGTCATAAAAAGGAAAGAAAAATCAAGGTCTGGAAATTGGCCCCTCCTTCAGAAGATACAAGTACAGTACGGTGGCGAAAAAATGCTGTATTCAGTCACTCTATCAGTCTGATCTGAACCCTAGTAAGCTGCAGGGGGGCCTTTTACTTTTAACCCGCTCTATTGAATTCTCTTTTTTGGGATGTTTTTTTATTCTTGGATTATTCTGATATTTTAAAGTATGTACCGACTCACATTAAAATCACATTTCCAATATAGGCTATGGGTGAAAGTGCCTTTTGCCCCTCACTAAGGAAAAAAAATACAATGTTAAATATGGAAATCAGAAAATGTTTGCATTTTAATTGTATTAGTTTATTATTTGTATCTCAAAATTCTCATTTGACTTTATTATTTAGTATTAAAAACTTGCATAATATTTCATATCAATGCCAAACAAGTCTACAAGGCTCCACAGCACATCGTCACAAGGCAATCTGTAAACAGTACCTAGAACTTGGGCAGCATATATTAATTCAGTGTGACTGAACAGTCTAGGAAGATTACCTAGCAATGTCAGCATAAGCTAATTAATATTCATGAGCTCCGCCTTCTCCATGTAGTGATGCCACAATCCATCTTCATAGACAGCAACTTACAAACAGCAAGTAGTGCACAGGAGACTTGATTTACATTTGGTTTCAGTAAAGTTTGGTGTTGGCATGCTGCTAAGCGAACGACGTGGAAGTCTAATAGCATAAAAAATACATACACAGATATTGGGTAAAATAGGCCTACTGTTTAAACACTTACAGCTATTTTTATAAATTTTTATCAGTGTATATGGAAGCTTGTTTCCACCACTAAATAAAAAATAAAAAAGGTAATTGCGACTTTTTCTCACAATTCTGACTTTTTTCATCTCACAATTCTGACTTCTTTTTATATCTCACAATTGCGAGATTACATCTCACAATTCTGAGAAAGAAAGTCAGAATTGCAAGAAAAAAGTCAGAATTGCTAGTTTATAATGTGCAATGTCAGTTTTTTATCCTCAGAATTGGACTTTATAACTCGCCATTGCGAGTTTATATCTCACAATTCTGATTTTATAACTCGCAATTATGAGTTTATATCACAGTTCTGACTATATAACTTGAAATTGTGTTTATATCTCGCAATTCTGACTTTATAACTCGCAATTATGAGTTTATATCACAATTCTGACTATATAACTTGAAATTGTGTTTATATCTCGCAATTCTGACTTTATAACTCGCAATTATGAGTTTATATCACAATTCTGATTTTATAACTCACAATTATGAGTGTACAGTTGCAAGAAAAAGTATGTGAAGCACTTGCAGAATCTGTGAAAATGTGAATAATTTTAACAAAATAAGAGAGATCATACAAAATGCATGTTATTTTTTATGTAGTACTGTCCTGAGTAAGATATTTTACATAAAAGATGTTTACATATAATTCGCAAGACAAAAAAATAGCTGAATTTATTAAAATGACCCCGTTCAAAAGTATGTGAACCACTGATTCTTAATACTGTGTGTGATTACCTGGATGATCCACGACTGTTTTTTTGTTTTGTGATGGTTGTTCTTGAGTCTCTTGTTTGTCCTGAGCAGTTAAACTGAAGGAAAAGAAGGAAACACAATGCATTAAGAGTCAGGGGGTGAAAACTTTTGAACAGGATGAAGATGTCAATTTTTTTCATTTAGTACTGCTCCTCGGAAGCAACAGAAGATACTTTCATGTTTCCCGGAAGACAAATAAGTACAATTTACCTTGATCTTCGAATTCAAAAAGTTTTCACCCCCCGGCTCTTAATGCATTGTGTTTCCTTCTGGAGCATCAGTGAATGTTTGAACCTTTTTTAATAGTTGTGTTTGAGTCCCTCAGTTGTCCTCAATGTGAAAAGATGGATCTCAAAATCACACAGTCACTGCTGGAAAGGGTTCAAATATGCAAAAGATGCTGGAAAACTGAAGAATCTGCAGGACCTGGAGGATTTTTTTGAAGAACAGAGCTCAGTTTAACTGTTCAGGACAAACAAGAGACTCATGAAGAACCATCACAAAACAAAAAAACAGTCGTGGATCATCCAGGTAATCACACACAGTATTAAGAATCAATCGTTCACATACTTTTGAATGGGGTAATTTTAATAAATTCCGCTATTTTTTTGTCTTATGGATTATATGTAAACATCTTTTATGTAAAATATCTTACTCAGGACAGTAATAAATAAAAAATAACGTGCATTTTGTATGATCTCTCTTATTTTGTTAAAATTTTTCACATTTTCACAGATTCTGCAAGTGGTTCACATACTTTTTCTTGCAACTGTATATCACAATTCTGACTTTATAACTCGCAATTATGAGTTTATATCACAATTTTGACTTTATAACTTGCAATTGTGTTTATATCTCGCAATTCTGGCTTTATAACTCGCAATTCTGACTTTATAACTCGCAATTCTGACTTTATATCACGTAATTCTGACTTTATATCTCGCAATTCTGATTTTATAACTCGCAATTCTGACTTTATAACTCACAATTCTGACTTTATAACTCACAATTCTGACTTTATATCTCGCAATTCTTACTTTATAACTCACAATTCTGACTTTATAACTCACAATTCTGACTTTATATCACACAATTATATCACACGAGATAAAAAGTCGCAATTATACCTTTTTTTATGTTCTATGTAGTGTGCAGAAACAAGTTTCCATAGTTTAAATATATTTATAATACACACTTTTTTGTGACAGCGCATGCTGGTATTTCATTCAGGACAAATGAGGTGTCTTAGAAGGCAACAAAATTATGCTCCCTACCTTTTGGAACACATCTTAAAGGACAAGGAAGTCTGTGAGATGAGAACATCGATCTTCTAAGGTGCCGCCCCATGAGGTCAGCAGTAAGTCTGCTTTTCCTGTTTGATTCGGAGCACCATGCTGCTTTAATTTCCATGTTTATGAGAGCCTGAGTACAGCAGTTTTGGGTGTACAGTATTAATTAAAGTCCCCCCTTAGGATATTTTGTGTACTAGATCAAATGTATGTAAATATTTCTGGATTGCTGCATTTATAAAGCCTTTAACATGTTTATTGATTTGTTTTCTAGGAAATATGTTCTTCTCAGCATTATGATGTGGCGCGGATCCATAAACATTGGCGCTAGATGTATGTATTAACATTTAAGCGGAGCAAAAGTAACTGATTTAAGCACATTTACTGTATGTCGGCGGTGGGGGCGGTCGGACATCCTGTCAGCATTACTCCACACACACCTCCCCCGTTTCCCCATCGAACGCATAACCGATTACAAGCAAGTGCTTTGCCAGTAGCAAACTCTGCTCTAGATTTGGCAGTGCACTCATTTCCATGGAAACCCCTCCTTTACATCACATGCTTGGATGTGGCGGGTTTCACCCCCCTCGTGCACGTTGGAGCGGCGATCGGTGTGCTGAGTCACATGTTTCTGTAAAACCACATCTGAAGACAGACCGCAGAGCTTCACCAATTGCGTTTAATGGGAAAATCTGTCCAGTTCTTTATTAAATCACATCTTTAGTTGTTTATTTTGATGCTGTGAGTGGGTAAATTACACCTCATCCACTGTGAGGAGGAAAAGTAATCTAAATTTCTTAAAATGGCGGGGAATAACTAATGAACTGTTTTCAGATTGCAATTGATTTCCTCTGACAGCAGTGTTAAGAAAATGTAGTGCTTACCAAACATTCACCTTTAGAGGAAAATGGACTTCAAAGGAAAAGGCTTTTAAGAATCTTCACACAGCTCTATATACCAGCAATTCATAGTGTCCGTGTCTCCTAGGTCTAAAAATTATTTATATAAAAACTCCATGTAAGTCTCATAAAAGTTGTTCATACATTATTTACTATTATTTAATATTATCTATTTATCTATATGAAATTTAAACAGTTATTCACCAAAAGTCTTCCATCTTCATAGTCTATCTGTCTGTCTTTCTATCTATCTAAGATCTAAGTCGGCCGGTCGGTTGGTCTCCGTCTGATCTAGCATTCTAACTTTCTATCTAACGATCTAGCGTTCTATCTTTCTATCTAGTGATCTAGCGTTCTAAATTTTGATCTAGCGTTCTAACTTTCTATCTAGCTGTCTAGCGTTCTAACTTTTGATCTAGTGATCTAGCGTTCTAACTTTCTATCTAGCGTTCTAACGTTCTAACTTTCGATCTAGCGTTCTAGCGTTCCAACTTTCTATCTAGCTGTCTAGTGTTCTAACTTTCTATCTAGTGATCTAGCGTTCTAACTTTTGATCTAGCGTTCTAACTTTCTATCTAGCGTTCTAACTTTTGATCTAGCGATCTAGCGTTCAAACTTTTGATCTAGCGGTCTAGCATTCTAACTTTCTATCTAGCGATCTAGCGTTCTAACTTTTGATCTAGCGGTCTAGCGTTCTAACTTTCTATCTAGCTGTCTAGCGTTCTAACTTTTGATCTAGTGATCTAGCGTTCTAACTTTCTATCTAGCGTTCTAACGTTCTAACTTTCGATCTAGCGTTCTAACTTTCGATCTAACGTTCTAACTTTTGATCTAGCGTTCTAACTTTATATCTAGCTGTCTAGCGTTCTAACTTTTGATCTAGCGGTCTAGCGTTCTAACTTTCTATCTAGCTGTCTAGTGTTCTAACTTTCTATCTAGTGATCTAGCGTTCTAACTTTTGATCTAGCGTTCTAACTTTTGATCTAGCGTTCTAACTTTTGATCTAGCGATCTAGCGTTCTAACTTTCGATCTAGCGTTCTAACTTTCTATCTAGCGATCTAGCGTTCTAACTTTCTATCTAGCGTTCTAACTTTTGATGTAACTTTCTATCTAGCGATCTAACGTTCTAACTTTCTATCTAGCGTTCTAGCGTTCTAACTTTCTATCTAGCGATCTAGCGTTCTAACTTTCTATCTAGCGTTCTAACTTTTGATCTAGCGTTCTAACGTTCTAACTTTTGATCTAGCGATCTAGCGTTCTAACTTTCTATCTGGCAATCTAGCGTTCTAACTTTTGATCTGGCGGTCTAGCGTTCTAACTTTCTATCTAGCGTTCTAACTTTTGATCTAGCGATCTAGCGTTCTAACTTTCTATCTAGCGATCTAGCGTTCTAACTTTCTATCTAGCGTTCTAACTTTTGATCTAGCGATCTAGCGTTCTAACGTTCTAACTTTTGATCTAGCGATCTAGCGTTCTAACTTTCTATCTGGCGATCTAGCGTTCTAACTTTTGATCTGGCGGTCTAGCGTTCTAACTTTCTATCTAGCGATCTAGCGTTCTAACTTTCTATCTAGCGTTGTAGCGTTCTAACTTTTGATCTAGCATTCTAACTTGCGTTCTAGCGTTCTAACTTTCTATCTAGCGTTCTAGCATTCTAACTTTTGATCTAGCGTTCTAACTTGCGTTCTAGCGTTCTAACTTGCGTTCTAGCATTCTAACTTTCTATCTAGCGATCTAGCGTTCTAACTTTCTATCTAGCGTTCTATATTTTGATCTAGCATTCTAACTTTCTATCTAGCGTTCTAACGTTCTAACTTTCGATCCAGCGTTCTAACTTTTGATCTAGCGTTCTAACATTCTAACTTTTGATCTAGCGATCTGGCATTCTAACTTTCTATCTAGCGATCTAGCGTTCTAACTTTTGATCTAGCGGTCTAGCGTTCTAACTTTCTATCTAGCGATCTAGCGTTCTAACTTTCTATCTAGCGATCTAGCGTTCTAACGTTCTAACTTTTCGATCTAGCGTTCTAACTTTCGATCTAGCGTTCTAACATTCTAACTTTTGATCTAGCGATCTGGTGTTCTAACTTTCTATCTAGCGATCTAGCATTCTAACTTTTGATCTAGCGGTCTAGCGTTCTAACTTTCTATCTAGCGTTCTAACTTTCGATCTAGCGTTCGAACTTTCGATCTAGCGATGTAGCATTCTATCTTTCTATCTAGCGATCTAGCATTCTATCTTTCTATCTAGCGATCTATTGTTCTAACTTTCTATCTAGCGATCTATCGTTCTATCTTTTTATCTAGCGATCTAGCGTTCTAACTTTCGATCTAGCGATCTATCGTTCTAACTTTCGATCTAGCGATCTATTGTTCTAACTTTCTATCTAGCGATCTAGCGTTCTATCTTTCTATCTAGCGATCTAGCGTTCTAACTTTCTATCTAGCGATCTAGCGTTCTAACTTTCTATCTAGCGATCTATCATTCTATCTTTCTATCTAGCAATCTAGCGTTCTAACTTTCGATCTAGCATTCTAACTTTCTATCTAGTGATTTAGCATTCTATCTTTCTATCTAGCGTTCTATCTTTCTATCTAGCGATCTAGCATTTTATCTTTCTATCTAGTGATCTATCGTTCTAACTTTCTATTGGTAACACTTTAGAATACCATTCTGTCATTAATGAATAACTACACAGGAACAAATGAGTAACGCAATATTAACACTCTAGTAACTACTACTAACTAACAAGAAACTAATTACAAATTAAGACGCTTTTCCACCGAAATTACCCAGAACATTACCCAGAACAAATTAGTCCGGTGACGTAGGACTGTGCACGACTTTCCAGTTCCCGCTAGATTTCATCCTCAGCATTTAAGCTTAATAAAACCTGAACCTCGTTATCGGTCCATCGGTTGTATTTTTTAAACTCTATTGTTGATTTGAATAGCAAACAAATCTTACTGCACGCACCGCAACAGACTTTTAAAAATAGTGGTTGAGATAAAATGCTGCATGGAGTCAACCAATCAAAATGCTGTGTGAACTCAACAGCATGTTCAGCATCCAAGTCCCACCCACGAAAGTTCTGGAACTTTGAAAAAGTACTACCTAGCTTCATTTCGACCCTGGTCCCTGTGGTCGAAACACACCAAGTACCACCCCAAAGTCCCTAGTTCCTGGGGAAAGTTCCTGCGGTGGAAACGTGGCTTTACTAAGTAACAGCGCTTAGTCGAATGTGGTAGCTCACCATTAGCTAATCAATAACTACTACTTTTTTCATATCTCCCAGAGGACTACTAAAAACTACTATATAAAGGTTCATAATTAACATGAATAATGCATAATGTATAATTAATTCTAAAGTTAAGATCATGGTAACCCACTAGTAAAGTAGTATTACAAAATCCTTCAGAAGGAATTACTAACTATTTAGATTAGTATTCTAAAGTGAAATGCATGATAACTCCTTAATATTGACTGAAGTCATGATAAACTTTAGAGGTTTTGGATAGTAATGACTCAAGTGTTACATCCTTTTAAAGGAATTACTAATTATTTGGATCAGTATTCTAAAGTGAAGATCGATCGATCAGTCGAAATTTTTGTCTTTTTGTCACAAAATTATCATATGGATTCAGAAGACTTGGAATGTATTGCACAGATCATATGGACCACTTATATGATGCTTTTATTCTGTAATAATAAATAGATAAAGTAATGCACCACATCAGCGCCAAGCCCTGTTAGACTCAAGCCAGAAGATTATATCTTTGTCAGAATGCTGCTGGAGAGAGAGGGGGGGGAGTTGCATGTCATGCTTTTCTACATATTTACTTAGTAGCTCAGGGTAAAATGTATTTTTCATTAGATTTGAATGAAAATAGCATTCTTCTCGGACCCCGTGGACATCCGCTGTTTTTAATTTACAAATTGGAAAATGCATCTCGCTCATTTTGTCACTCCTGTACTCTTCTATTGTGGTGGAAATCACTCTGACTGTAGAGTGAAAGAGGGATAGAAAGAGAGGGAGAGAGAGGTGTAGATGAGTAAAAGCCTGAAGGATGTGTGATTACTTTAAAAAACATGCAGACTGAGAATTCCACGCAGCATCCTTGTGGTTTTCCTGAGCTCTTGTCAATCAACACCTCAGGCTGAGACTTTAGTGGTGGTCCCATCATGTCACTCATCACCTCCTAGAGCCAATCGGAAAATAGCCCTGTCCCCTAAGGGCCAATGGGATGGCAGCTTTTCAAAAGGAGCAGGTGTAGGCTAAGTAGGACACTGGCTTTATGCTGCTTTGGTGAAAATTGAACCTCAGCACATTTCTCGGTGCTCCAAAACCAAACAAATGCTAAAACACATTAATTAGAGGTTTGTGTCTGAATCAGTTTTTATTGTTTTGTTTGTGTACATAGGGCTGTCAATTTGATATGTTAATTTAGTGTGTTTTATTTAGCATAGAACGTAGCCGAATGGAGAAGTTGTGATTAAGTGTTGGGTTGGCTGAGACCACAAGCAGTTCTGTCTTTGCAAGGTTGAGTTAAAGGTGGTGGTCCTTCATCCAGCAAGAAATGTCTATCAGGCAGGCTGAGACGCGAGCAGCTACTGTCGGATCATCTGGCTGGATTGAGAGGTAGAGTTGTGTGTCATCAGCATAGCAGTGATAGGAAAACCATGTTTCTGAATGACAGATCCTAGTGATGACATGTAGATGGAGAAAAGAAGTGGTCCAAGCACTGAGCCCTGAGGCACCCCAGTAGCTAGATGTTGCGACTTAGACACTTTACCCCTCCATGGCACTCTGAAGGACCTACCTGAGAGGTAAGACTTGAACCATTGGAGTGCGGTTCCTGAGATGCCCTTCACCATGAGGGTTGACATTAGGATCTGGTGGTTAACTGTGTCAAAATCAGCAGACGGATCTAGCAAGATGAGTACTGATGATTTGGAAGCTGCTCTTGCCAGTCTGGTTGTTGTTCAGGAGGTTGTTCTGTGTAAGAAAGGTAGAGACTTGGTTGAACATGACTCATTCAAGTATCTTAGCAATTTACACAAAATGGTATAGAATTGTAATATTAGTTTTCGGCCATAATTTGAAAATAATTATTGGCCAGAATTTTAATATCGGTGTGTCCTGATTTGACGTATGATTAATCGATGTATCATGTAATTAATTTGATTACATTTTTGACTTGATTTATAAAGAACTTCTTTCTTGCCATTATTCCTCTTCACTTTCATCAACTTCTCTTCCCGAACTTCCTGACGCAGGCCTGGAGGCCCTGTGTGCTGGAGTGAAGGACAGAGAAAACGCATGGGAGAGTAAAGCAAGGGAACAGAGAGGGGAGAGAGGAGACAGTGGAGGGGAACATCCTTTGTTCTCAGTGGGTGTTTTTGTCATTTTTGTGAATATTATTAGCACCTCAATTGAGGGCGAGTGAGGGATGTTCTGTTTGAAGCCTCCAACGATGACTTCGGTGTGACCTTGAGGCAGACGTCGTCTCCTTTATTCCTTTTAGAACCTGTTTTGCAAATCCCACTAGTGATGGCTCTCTTTTTTTAAACAGGATTCAGTCGCCGCCACATACATATTGGTCATTAGTTAGTATCAATTTCTGTGTAATGGGGTCCTCAGACAGGCTGGCTAGTGTATTCAGTTGATTATCCTCTCCTAAGAAACCTTATACATTTCTATTAAGTTCCTATTGCATGCCATCGATCATCTTTTAAAAGCTCTTGCGGTCCACTTTGGGTCCATCAATAGTTTTGGAATGGAACTTTGCATGTAATTACTTGGAGTGATTAGAAGTAACTTTGGCCCTGGAGTATATCAAAGAAATTGGGGTTGCTCAAACGTATCAAAACTAATAAAAAATGCCAGTTTCGTGCAGATCTGTGTGCAGGATTTCAGTTTGTGTTGCTGACCAGCTTTACTTGAATACTCATGACTTCTGAATACACAAGCAGATGGATTTGTGTAGTTTTACTACAAAGTATAAAGACATTTTACAAGTCTCGCACAAAATAAATGCTGACAGTTAATGGCTGGTTCACAGAACGCGTTTTTGCTGTCGAAACTGACGCAGGTCAGTGGAAAGAATAAAAACGCAAACTCTTGAGATGCATTTAAAAGTTGAACTTCTTTTAACTTGAGCGCTGTGTTTTTAGAACACGAGACGCTGCAAAAGACGTGAGCGCAACGGTCAAACATGTCTGTCTAGCTCATGTTTACATAGAAAAAAAATGGAAAAGCTGCGCAGTAGAATGGAAAAATTCCACACGTGTTTGTTATGAAGGACCAGTTGCAGGTCAGTGGAATGAAAAAATGTGCAATGTCTAGAGATTAAAAGTTGAACTTCTTTTAACTTGAGCTCCACTTTTTATAGAACACTGTGTATATACGCGAGACACTGCAAAAGACATGAGCGCAACGGTCAAACATGTCCGTCTAGCGTGTGTTTACATTGAAAAACATTGAAAAAGTAGCGCAGTGGAATGGAAAAATGTGTTCTGTTTGAATGGCCCCTAAGTTTGTAAGCACTTTGTGAACTATTGATGAAGAATATTTATAAAATTAACCAGAAAATACTACTCATTTGGCTGTTTTATGGATAATAATTTAACTCTAATGAACACTAATTCATTTCTCCTTAGCTGATTCACATTCATAGCTATGACATTGCCATTCAGACAACTGCTGCTGGATCACATAAGGTCTATTTTGCCACTCCTCTTCTGTGGACATTGTGAGAGTTTGGTAGTTCATCACAAGATGATACAATTCCGCTTTTACATTTTCTGCTCTGGTTTACATAAACTCTTGGCTTCTGATGATAAATTGCTTGTGATTTCCCTCATTTGTAAGTCGCGTCGGATAAAAGCATCTGCTAAATTATTAAATGCAAATGAAAAAGAAAAATCATATCTCATCAGGCACAATGAAGTGAACCAGAAACCATTGTTTTAATTTCAGAGTCGTTCAAAGCATAAGAAAGAAACCAGTGAAAAATTACCCTGAGTGGTCGTAAATAAGCTAATTAAGTTATTGTAAATGTTGACTCTAGTTTGTACATATTTTGTGTAACGTTGATGAAGAAAAACCATAACGCTAGCCAGAATTTACTACTTAGTTAGCTATTTTTATATAACAATTACAGTATAACAATTGTTGAATATTTAAATTTATATTTTAATAATTATTATTTATATTTATAATACTTTTTCTTTACCACTTTTTTCAGCCATTTTGAATTTTTCATCATAAATAATATTAAAAAATAGCGTAATGACATACACTATAATTCAAAAGTTTGTGGTCAGTAATTTTTTTTTTTAAAAGAAATTATTATCTATTGATCAAACAATACAGAAAAAATGTATCGCAGTTTCCACAAAAATATACAGCAGAAGAACTGTTTTCAACATTGATAATAATAAATAAATGTTTCTTGAGCACCAAATCAGCATATTCGAATGATTTCTGAAGGATCATGTGACACTGAAGACTGAAAATTCAGCTTTGCCATCACAGGAATAAATTCCATAATAAAATATATTCACATAGTAAATAGTTTAAACTGAAACAATATTTTACAGTATTACCATTTTTACTGTATTTTTGATCAAATAAATGTAGCCTTACCGACCCCAAACTTTTAAACAATACTGTATAAGACGCCAGTTGTATAGAATTACATTTAGATTTATTCATTTAACAGATACTTTTTTTTGCAAAGCAACTTACAAATTAGGAAAGGTTATGGGTAGGAGTCAAAAGTCATCATCCATGATGGTTAACAATGGCTTTAAAAGATCTATCCACTGTTGTTTTGTTCCGATTTAAACCACTTGAATGCATGTCACATCAAAATTACGACTTCCGACCTGTCGAACTTCCCAGGAGAACTTGAAGGCAGTGAGATAAGTGAACTTGTGACAAAACGTCTTGATATCAAATGTGAGAAATACCAGGATGTGAAGGACTGAAATAACCAGTTGGACCAGCTTATCTTATCTGAACTAATCAAAATCGCAGGAAGATGGAACAGTGTAGAGAGTTAAAGTCTATCAGAGGCAAATGTCAGGGATGGCAGCGGGTGTAGGACAGGACGTTGCCACGTCCTGACAAAGCGCTGCTTCAGAGAAATGGAAATAATGACACTGCAGAGACCCTGTTCTATCACTGAAAAGACAGACTTCTCCCCTCTCTCCGAATCCCGTCTCTTTTCTCTAGAGGGATGATTTTGCTGCGTTAAATTTCTGTCACCCTCTTGGAAGCTCAATGAAAGGAAATAGAGCTGGAGGGAAGCTCCAGTTTTTGATGGTGCGGCTGATACGCTTCCACAAGCCGGTCTGCTCAAGGAACAGGCGGTCTCTTTCTGAGATAAAACATTATAATACATTATAGTGGCACTTTTATTAAGCTACTATTTGTTTTGAGGTTGTCTGTTTCCCTTCTGTCTCATTTGTAGCTGATTAACTGACATTTATTTAAAAATACTCCTTAACTGTTGATTAATTTTTGTAGTTTTATTACTAGGTCTGGCGATATGATATATTCACAATGATTTTGCTATTAATATAATGCAGATTGTAAAATACATTATATTAATAGTGTGTCTGATTCAAAGTGCCCATATTTTACTTTTTTTATACTACCTTTCATATCATGTGTAACAAAGATCAAAGTGCACGATAAATGAGCAATATCACACAAGTAGCCGTGCGATATGGCTGTATATCAGCACGCCTGTGATTCAGCCGTAGGTGCTGATATACAGCCATATTGCAGGGCTACGAGTGTGATATTGCGTTTATACAGTTTGACGGCATGAGTGTGTAAATAAATAAAAAACAACAACGGAGTGTCTTTAAAAACCCTCTTTTGTGAGGAACTCCTTCCTTCCGCCACGGATTCAAATCTCAAGTTGACAGTTTAACAGTTGAACCCAAGCCTCCGTTACTAATTCTAAAACGTCACTTTAGAACTAGTAACGAAGGAACGTTGAGTCGCTTCATTGAAACTCATTGTAATATGTAGAGTATTGTGAGAGAGAGATCGCCTGAGCGAGTGTATTACCTGCATCTAGCTGATATTCTTCAGGTCAGTCTTATTCATAATCACAAAATCAGTTTGAATATCCGCTGAGGAAAGCGATATCTTTGTCCTTTTAACATTTAAGACATTCCCATGACAGCACTAGACAATGCATTTGTGAGTTGCGTCTCGTAAGATGATGTTTAAAGTAAAAACTACGTCCTTGTTTCCTTGTTTCAGTCCATTTCAAAATAAAAGTCTTTGCGACTGACTGACTCACTCATAAAGACAGTCTTTGCTGCCATCTAATGGCGTATTAATGTAACTTTCACTGAAGTCAAAATCACTAACGGACTCTTTCTCAATACCAAAAAAATATGGCATGTTATTTATATAAAATATTATTTATTGAACAATAATATTTAAATTAACAACAATAGCCATTATAACAGTATAAGAAGTAAAATAGGAAATAAACACAAGCAAACAGTTTAGTCAAACATACAAAAGCAGCGCTCTAGGATTTAATTTCAATGTAAATGTAAAGTTATGAAACTTAATATAGCTCTTAAGCCAAATCTATTAGCTCTGGAACAAGTAATAGATTAGTAAGACCAAAGATTGCCCGTTTGATATACCCAACACAAATTATACCTCATGTTTAAACACTGTCTACATAAGAGCCAGCAGCAAATTCCCGAAGGACTGGCCGAGATGAAGCTATTCTCTGCGGGTACACAAGCTCTAAATGGTCGCTGACAGCCTGGAGCTCACATCTCCGAAAGCGTCTAAACAAATTTTCAAATAGGCGCTATGTTTACATATAAATCGCATATCTGAAAAAAACAACTGTTTTTATATTCTATAATTATATTCTTGCCTAAAAAACTATATTCTTGCCTAAAAAAAACTCTTAAAACTACATTCTTTTACAAAATAACAGTAGTATCTATAAAAATATGGTGGGTTTGCTCGTCCAGCATGACACTCGCTGTGAGAATGCTGACAGCGGAGTGATTTAAACGGTGAAACGGTTCCTGTGACGATACTGGCAGAATATCGCATGGCCAGAAAGACCTCTTAGCCAATCAGATTCGAGAATCAGAATGTTTTCTAAAAGAAAGAACTGATTCTGAACTACCTGAAATGAGTCGTCAGCAATTCCAGTCTCAATTACTGCACAAACCTACGTAGGTTTGCAACAAATCTGCATAATGCCAGCATATGGTCTTCATTGGCTGCCCGCGAACAACATCTACTTTGACCCTCAAACACTGTAGTTGTAACTGAGGTTCGTGTTGTCGACATGTCGAGAAAACGCTGTTTTCTGTTCTGCGAAAGCAAATCCACTTTGCATGCACTTCCGAGGACTCGGCCTCGAATGGATATGGTAAAACTGACACTATTGTTACTGTTTTTATCACTGTGTATAGAAGTGTTGAGGAAGCCTCCAGGCTGAAATTCAGATATGGTAGTGGACGTTTAGTTTCCGACATGCGCTGTAAGCGGTAGACCAATCACAACAGACTGGATCGTCTGACCAATCAGAGCAGAGTAGGCTCTCGGACAGGAGAGGTTTAGAAAGACTGAATCCTTGATTGAACTGTTTCAGACACTGTGAGAAATGAGGTGATATGTGCAATGTATATTATGAGAAAATCAAAGTGTTTTTTGACCTTGGATGCATGTAAACCTATTGTAAGAGACCTCCAAAACAAAACTAGGAACCTTTAAAATAGCATAATAGGAGAACTAAAAACTTTAATTCGGTTCATTTCTGAGTCATTTCAAAATGGCAGTTACAGTGAATCGATTCCAAACTGATTCATCACTCAGAAATGTTCATAGAAGGCGCAGTCACATTTTTATATGTTAATATATTTTAGTAAGAATATATATTGTTAAATATGGCTGTGTATTTTTATATTTGTGCATATAAATGAATATTATATAATGCATTTTCTTCCTTATGTTCATTTAGTGAAAAATATTGTGGTAAACAATTCTTGTGAAAAATTTCAATATAATTGGATATAATGGCTGTTTGGTTAAAATGAACCCTTTTTAATATCAAAATATATAACGAATATTATCAAAAGGAAGAAAAATATTCATATATTTTGTGTTTTGCCAGAGTAAAAGTTCATAAAAAGCAGTTTTGTTCTTTCAAAAAAGAAAAGAAAAAACTCAGCGAGGGGATTAGATTGGAAAAAAAATAAATTGCATCTCATCAGGCACAGTGAAGTGAACCAAAAATCATTGTTTTATTAACTGAGTCTTACAAAGCATGAGAAAGAAAACACTGAAAAATTACCCAGAGTATTCAAATCCATATTGCCAGCCAGCCATTGGGGTGTAATCACTGGTGCACACAGATCCTTCGCATGAGCCGATGAGATTCTTTTGCATGAAGTTTCTCACAAATGAAAAGTAAATAAATTGGAGCTTTTTCAGGGGAAGTATCACAACAGAGTAGATTTTCTCTGAAATAAAGTTTCATTTCAGTGCCCTGAATATGTCACATGACAGAAGTTTCTTTTTGATAAGTTTAAATGCTGTAGTTTGACCTAAAGGTCGAAGTCATTTGAATTTTTTAAAAATGTTTTTGTATATATTCATTTGGCCTCTCATGCACAAAACCAGTGCGGTTTCCTCTACAGCCTACTTAACTGAGGATATTGCAATACAGAAAAAAATTAAAAGGCAATTTAAAAAAAAATCATATAAATACATAATACATGTTTATAAATTTAGTGCACTGATTGAAAGACCACTGAAATGAATCAAACCACTTCAGACTCAAGAAATGATTGCAAATTGTAAACATGTTTATGTTAGTTCAAGTTTTTTTTTTTTTCTTTCACTAGGGTTTCAATCACTCTAAATCACTGTTTATTTTGCTTATAAATTATATCAGATGATTATAAAACATATGTACTTTATACTTCAGGGTCAGACATAACCAGAGCTTGGGGGGAAATGCTGCCTAATAGGGCAAAAGTTAATTAAATTACATTTAATAACAATAAGAAAATTAATAAATATTATTCAATTCAAAATATGGGGTCAAGACTGATTTGAGAGGTTTGAAATTAATTATTTTTTCCAATTCAGTGTTTTTATTTAATTGGAAACAACACAGTATGACAGTATTTATTGTCTGAAAAATATATGCAGATAAAAAATGCTTTATTTTCACCCTCCTGAAAGGCTTTTTAAGAACTTTGAGTCAACTTTGTAAGACCAAATATCAAGCCAAATAGAAAAAGCCCAGGGGGTCGAGAGTGTAAGAAGTTGGCAGGACAGTGCTGCCGTCCGCAACATTATGAGACAATAGTACGCCTCCAAGGCACAAAGAAAGGAAGAAAGTAAAAGAGAATAGTGTGCTGGAGCATTCGTACGCAGCTCAGGTAATTACAGCATCTGTTAAGAGTTTTACGGATTGTTTTTCATCTCCACATGGCCGCCACTCCTGAAAACCAATTACCTCGGGTGGAAGGGGTCGCGTTTGCAGTGAGAAAAACGCAAAAATCACTGAACTTGCTTGAGTTTTTTTTTTTTTTTTGTATTGGTGTGTGAGTGAAACAGTGGCCTATTTCTTGCATTCTGTAAGTACACCAATCCCATAATTCCATACAATTATGTATTTCATTGATTTAGAAACAAATACTCCTTAAGGATGTTTCTTCCAACTTTTGGCACTTTCCGCCCTGTGGACTTTCACAAATTAAAGACTTCTCACACTTTCTCTAGTTTAATTAATCTACTAGACATTCATCAATGAGGAAATCTTTCTTTTTTGTTGTTTTTTTCTTTTCTTTGAACTGTCATGAACAAATGTCATTTCCACTACATATCAAATCTCCATTCATTGTCATGGAAATAACATGGAATTGTTAGAATTTGTCTTGCTAAGGCTAATTTGAAAGCTAGCAATATGTGTGTCCTAAATGCACATAATTATATAATATTTTAACATTTTTTTGCATAATTCTACCAAATTACAGCTTGGTTGGAAGTGACGCACAATAAAAATGTTGATATTTATCTTGTTTTGTTTTTTTTCTCCACAGATTCACGTCTCATAAGCAAATAAATGGTAAAAAGTTTCCAAGGCAGAGCTTTCACATGACAAAAACAAAAAATTGATAATATTTCGTGAACAAATATCATTTCCATTACATATCAAATCTCTATGCATTCTGTGATGGAAATAACATGGTGGAATTTTTTAAGAATTTGTCTTGCTAAGGCTAATTTGAAAGCTAGCAATGTGTGTGTCCTAAATGCACATAATTATATAATATTTTAACATTTTTTGCATAATTCTACCAAATTACAGCTTGGTTGGAAGTGACGCACAATAAAAATGTTGATATTTACCTAGTTTTTTTTTTCTCCACAAATTCACGTCTCGTAAGCAGATACATTTTTTACATAATTCTACCAAATTACAGCATGGTTGGAAGTGAAAAAAGCTTCCAAGGGAGAGCTTTCACATGATAAAAACAAAAAACTGATAACATTTCATGAATAAATATAATTTCCACTACATATAAAATCTCCATTCATTCTGTGATGGAAATGACATGGTGGAATTGTTAGAATTGGTCTTGCTAACACTAATTTGAAAGCTAGCAACTTCTGTTTCCTAAATTTACATAATTAAATAATATTTTAATATTTTTTGCATAGTTCTACCAAATTACAGCTTGATTGGACATGACACACAATAAAAATTTTGATATTTATCTTGGTTTTCTCCACAGATTCATGTGCAAATAAATAGTAAAAAGTTTCCAAGGCAGAGCCTTCGTATGACAAAACCGAAAAAAAGAAAAGAAAAAAAAAGACATTTCAATAAAAAGTTTTAATAAAACACATCAAAGTGTCTATAATGAAGAAACACTCATGTATGCAATTATGTTTATGGCGTGCTGTAGTTTATTAAAACACTGTACTATATGTTGTGCAATAAGCCAGTCAGTGGCACGTTTAATGACTGGCTCATATGCAATGATGCAAAACAAATACCCACATCATAATACATTTCCAAAGCATTCTTGGTGTTTAATCATCCACATATGAGTCAACTTTATGTTTTAGATTATGAGAGCAGATAATATAGTGTAATTCTGCAGATAGAGAAGCAGGCGGTGAAATTACTGTTCATTATGGTGGCGCGGGTTCTGTGAATAGGCCAGATAGAAATGTTGTTTCCCTGTGACACCAGACACCTTATCAGGGTCAAATAACCATACATTCATTTATGCATTTTTGCTTCCTAATGAAATGCAATTGAACAGACAGATAAATGAGAGAAGGCCCCATTAACCGGTGATTAATTGATCTCATTTGTGGCGAGCACAACACTCCCCTCTTTTCCCTCTGACCCCAATCTCTGATTGTCCTTCGCTATCAGAAGAATGACTTTGAGGTTTCTTGCCTCCGCTCCCCCCTTTGCCTGCTTCCGTATATCCTCAGCTCTAACTCGTATGTTTCTGAGAAACCTATAAGCGGATTTGCGCTTATAAAAATTGAAAGAAAAAAAAGAGAGGGGAAAGATTCATATTGGGGAAAGTGTAGGGCTTTATTCTCCTGGAGCACTGCCTGATCAGCTTTGTAACTCTGAGAACTTTTTTTCTATTTTTGCTTTTTCCCTTTAAACCACCGTGTCTAATTGCGATGGCGTTTTTAATTAAAAGTCAGGGATGTGTGGTTGTTTGTTTGGAAAGAGAATTATCCGTTTCTTCCTCGGCTTCTCTCTCTCTCTCTCTCTCCGCAGACACTATCTTCCATCTATCTGGCTAATGAGCAGGAGGGAAGAACCTGCTGGAGGACTTGTTGATATTTGTCCTTCTCTGACTGGCTTTCTGAGAGCTTGTGATTAGCGCGCGACGTGCTTGCTCGCTTTTGAAGCTCCAGGACGTTAGCCATCCTGAAAGAAGAACGATAAGGAGATTCTGGAGTTTGGGCTCCTCCGTTGAAAAACAAAGCCGCCATATATTTAATTCGGAAAACTTTGAAAGTGACCTTGTCCTTTGATGCTTTGAAGTTGAATACAGCTGGAAAGAAACAAACGCATTAGATATGTAGCCTATGTGTATCTTAACAGCGGATTGGCTATAGCTAATATTAATAGTAAAAGGAATGAACAATTCTTTCGCCAAGCAATATATAGTATTATTATAATAAGAATTATCATATAATTTTTTTTTAATTAATACTTTTTTCAGCAAGGACACATTAAATTGCTAATTGATAAAAAAGATGATAAAAAAATATAGTAACTTTAAATTGTAATATTTTTTTTTCATATTACACAACTATTCTGTTTTTTTGATCAAATAAATGCAAATTTGTGAGTATAACAGACTTAAAAAACTTTTGAATGTTAGTGTAGTTCATTAACTCTCTAGCCTACAATAAGCATTATTGAAAGCATCACATATTATGAAGAATCTAAGAACAACTTATAAATAAATATACTATTGTTCACCAATTCATGTTTGTTAATAATACTTAAACTGTTAATTTATGCAACTTTTTACCTTTAAAATGTATAGGTAGAAATTAACATTAACACAGCTGAATAAATAGAGTTTTGGAGTTTGATTGACAGGCGATCTAACCAATCATAACGTCGAACCCGCCATTTTGTCCAACAAAGCAGTCAGGGGAGTTAGATTAACGTCGAAGTTGAACTTGAAAAGTGGTGTGTACTTGCGTCTTTCCGCGGTTGAAACAATATTCCTTCTTATGTTTTTTCATGTTTATTTGATGCTATAAATAAACTAGTAGGAAGAGATGATCGGTTCATGAGCCGCTTTAACTGAGGCGATACAGCGATCTGTAACGACACATAAAAGAGCCACAAAACGGTATTGTTTAAATTTCTTTAAAAATTACAATATTTGAAATTTGAGACTTTAATATCAAAAATAACCTGCTCTGTCTTGTCTGTCGACGCGTTGTCAGTGTCCTCTTTGCTCCGCGATGTATTGAACATGAACATGATGTGTGACGTGAGAACGGCATGGCTTTTCGGACATAGCAACAGTAACAAAACAGGGCGGGTATTTGCGAACGGTCAGTTGCTTTAATGTTAACACTTGTAAAGTGTTACTAGTTTGGTGTGGTTTGTGGCTGCTAAGCCTAATAATAATAGCCTAATAACTTTAATATAGATTGTGCAAACTGTCCATTTTTTATATATTCTGAATTTTAGCTTCAGGATGGGTCTTTTCTTAGAAACATTTTACCTTGACTTCATCATTTATTTGTTTACCAAAGAGACAGCAGCAGCATCACCGAAGAGCTTGAGGTGAAATATGAGTTATGTGATGCATGAAGAAAAGAAACATCAAGGTAATATCACTTGAGAACAGTGTATTTTTGTATCTCATTTCCAATCAAGCAGTAATTTTGTCAAATTATGCAAAGTTGTGTGAAAAATTAATTTTTCTCTTTAGATAGGTAAGATGCTATGAAATAAGCCTTAGCAAAACAAAAGGAGCCATTTTGTTCCAGAAATGTTTAAATGTCATTTCTACCAGATTATGACTAGTTATGGAATAAAAGTGCTGTTTGTTCATGAGTGCAGTTGCTGTTCACACATACCTTGTCAAACCAGATTAAATGTGAAAATTTAATAATGAAGCTCCAAAGGAATTAGATATGAAAACTTTAGAAGTTTTATAATTGTTTCATAATTAAAACTAAACAAAACAATCAAAAAATTATTACTAAATCATATTATTGATTTTAAAAAAACACTATTTTACTCTTTTTATTTTATTTATTTATTTATTTTTTATTTAAAATTATTTTAAGATTTTGTTGTTATTCAGTCATTTAGAGGTTTATTTGAAACAATTTTACTATCAAACTTATCAAACTTTTTAATTTGTATATATATATATATATATATATAGACACTAAATAGATCCTGTATCTCTAACCAGTTATTTTATTTTTTATATATATATATTTTTATTATAGTTTTATTAATATTTTAAATTAGCTTTTATGTTTTCATAATTTCGTTATGGGCTTTTGTTGTTTTTTTTTTTTTCCTCTATTTTTTTTTTTTTTAACCATAATTTTTGTCATTATCATATTCTTTATAGATTTTTTTCTTCAAAGAACATTATTTTCAGAACTTATTTCAGTTTATTGCCAAGGCAACATTTCTAATTTTCATTTAATTTTTCAACTAATACTTATTTTATTTTATATATTTTATTTTATTTTTTTATTTTATTTTTTTATTTATTATTTAATTTAATTTTGTTTTATTTTATTTCAGATTTATTTCAATTAACAGATATGTTTTTAATAGTTTTAGTTGTAGTGGACGATAATAACCCTGTCTCAAACCAATCCGGCAAACTGCTCATGGACCAATGACTTTGAGTTTCCTGGCCATCTAGTTCAGCTCCACCCATCAGTCATCTCTTGCTGCGGTGATGTACCTGTAAGAGAATTATGAGTTGTTTGAGCAAGTACATGAGCGTGTGTGTTCGTTTCAGCGTGTGGGCCGAGCAGCGGGCTTGGTTGAAACAATCCCATGACATTGTAACAGCTGAGCCCCTCATTTGGGGCCGTTTGGCAGGGCGTCAGGAGCACCAGGTGTCCCCTTTGCACCCAGCGCTTTGAAGCGGGCATGCATGAACGTCAGACCTGGAAAAGACCTTTCTGTCAAAGAGAACAAGGACTGGGCACAGCGTGTGCCGCACATGTGGCTCTCCATTTTAGCTCATGCCTTTGAGTTTGTGTGTGTGTGTGTGTGTTTGTTTGCGAGTACGAGTGTGCGTGTGTTTTATAGACTGTGAGAAATGACTGCAATCTCAGCCCGGAACCGTTGCTGAAAATGTGAGAAATGGTGGCTTAACAGCTGTTATGGAGGGGCTGTTCTCTTTTTCACCCAAGATAGGTTTGTTTTTGAGATGAATTGTTTCAAGTGCTGTTTAGATTTAGCACATACTATGCCTCAAAAAACGTTCTGTTTTCCTAGAACACCCGGAGCCATGGGGACAAATCCTTAACAAAACTTACTTGCAGTGAAAATGCCTTTTCTCCACATGATTGTGGTTTTGATGCTGTACTTTTAAGGTGGTTGAACGAGAAGCATCACATCACAGGTCTGGCAAAACATGGGTATCCCATATAGAATACTTAAAGGTCAAAGTTCACCAATTATGACATTCGTATTCAGATTCACATAGGAGTTAGGGGATAGAAGAAGAAAAAATTGCAAAACTTTTGCATTTCCCCAAGAAACTTTGTGTGGATAGGATATAATGCAAAACTGGAGATGGAAATAATGTGAGGTATAGGAGTTTTTTGGGGTAATGTAAACATTAAAAAAAAAAAAAAAAAAAAAAGGCAATGAAATTTTTTGTCCTCCAATCTATATTTTTTCCATCACCATGTCCCTTTAGGTGCTCTGTATATTGTCAATATCTTGCGATCTTTTTTTTCTCATAATATTTATATCATTTAAATATTGCCACATTTTTGTCTCAGCTTTGTTAATGCCGACAAGCAAAAAGCCCTTTGTAAACAAACATTTTTGTCAGCAATTTTGTTGACGAGATTGCACTGCACAACAACTAATTCATACGAAAACATATGACTTCTATAGTTTTTTTTTTTTTTTGCCCTTTATGGCAATTTTTTTATAAGTTTGCACAATTTCACCATCTTGCATCTGAAATTTCATGCCCGGCTTTGGCCCAACTTATGTTTAATTGGCTTTTTCGAAGGTAAAAAAAGGTTGGAATCTCCATAATACAGAGCCTGGTCTCATTAGAAAAACGTACCTGTGGGAACGTTTTCGTGAGTCGCAAAATATGTACCAATACGTACATATCACTGCAGTTTCAATGTGAAACGTCCACTGAGTGGCGCTAAAAGCATGTTAATTTTTTTGCCGGAACAGATAAATGTGAATATGGTACGTTTTTATGACGTTGGTATTTATATGAATCACCGTAGTTCTGATTTGAAATTTTGTCCGGTGAGTGTCGTTTTTTTATTTTTTAAAATAACCACCAACGCTACACCTAAACCTACCCGATAGAGTTAAGCAAAAAGCATCCATAATCGTGCTGTTTTAGCTTGTTTTGATCTCTCATCTTTGAGCTTTTTTACCGTGACTCGTTTTTTCCCGGATTCGTACCCAAGGCTTCCTCGTTCTAAGTACAACTCCGTACCAGCTGAGCTACCGAACAAGCTTGATGTGTTAGAAAAGCGAAACATATGGAGCTGGTTAACTGATGCAAAGTTTATTTGTGAAGATGGATCAATACCAACTGTTCAAGATCCAATTTCATATATATTTCGTGATGTTTGCAAATTGTCTTTCTGAATGTGTTGTGTTAGCACATTGCTAATGTACTGTTAAATGTGGCTAAAGTTACCATTGTATTCACAGAGACCAGAGCCATGTCGTTATTTTCATTTTAAACCCGAAAACGCTTGCAGTCTGTATAATTTGTGAACTGCATCTTCATTCTTATTGAGTCTTTGAGCTTTAGCCACGTTAGCCGTGCAACACGCTATCACACTCATTCAGAATCGAATGTTAGCAAGTATCCACAAAATACATGCAATACCTACGTGATCTGATATGCTGCATTACAAACAGTGTGATCCATTTTGAGAGTTATATTTGCTGTGTGAGCTTCTCCTGTATTGTTTATGCCTCAGTATATGAATCGCGAGCTTGGGGGCGGAGAGCATGAGCTCATTTGCATTTAAAGGTACACACACCAAATCAGCGCATTTTTTCTCCCACGCAAAAACAGGCAGATAAAACATGGTATAATAAAAAAATCCATGGGGTATTTTGAGCTAAAACTTCTCAGACACATTCTGGGGACACCTGAGACCTATATTAAATCTTGTAAAAAGGGGCATAATAGGTCACCTTTAAAAAAACAACAATGTATGTTTCTAATAAGTACCTAGACAAAAACATTTAGGGTGTGAATGTGTGTAATTTACTCTGTAGAGCTAATCGTCCAAGTATAATCAAGTTATGTTTATCACAGACCTTATTTTACTCGTATATAAAATAAATAAAAAAATAAAAAAAAAACATAGGAAAAGCTCAAGGGAACCATGGCGAATTAGTCTTCTGGGTTTTGACATCACAGCTGCAGCACTCTATAGGCTATCCTTACTTAACAAGTTTTGTCCATGTGATCCTACAATGTCCTCTAATAAAATGCTTGTGTTTTTGCAACCACTGCTCTGCCATTGAGCAGTTTACTTTCTGATTACTGGCATTTCATGTGACACCATATGTTTATTAGATCCTGTAACGCCGTCAAACCTTACATGACGTGAGGGACTGAAGCTGGTTGTGACAGCACCTGACAACTTCTGGAAAGCAGCAGACTCATCAGCTACCATGAGCCTCTGCCAAACACCAATTCCCATCAGCGAGACGGCGAACCAGTTTCCTTTTTTGTCCTCACCGAAGATATCATCGCAAGCTTACATGGTATTTGAATGAAATTAATTTTTAATCTCAAAATCGTAGAGCAAATGTTGGGTTTTCAAGCAAAGAGATTTATTATAAGGGGAATAGACCAATACATGAGAGAAATCACAATACTCAAAATGGCTGCACAAGTTACATTTTTTTTTTTTAGCATGATTTAAACTAAAGACGCTTATTTGCCAGTTTTACACATTATTTTGAAATATTACATATCAGAAAACTCAGAGCAGTGTTGTTATTGTAAACAAACTAAATTTATTAAAATAGTTTTTGTTAATTTAAATAAAGCTGAAATAAAATACATTATATAAGATAATATATAATAATAAAAACAGCCACAAGCAGCAATCATCGGGGGAAATCATGAATGATTAACAAATAGAAATGTGTACAGAATCTTAATGATGTGATTTTTATAAAAAAGTCTATCTTGACTCTTCACTGAAAGTTGGAGTTTGATTATAATATGTGAGGTGTATGTGTGGACTCATATTATAACGCCACCTTGAGGCAGATTTTCACAAAATTTAGTAGGCTACATATATTCATTTTTACTCAATGTACAAATATATCCATTTTTGTAAAGGTAGGCCATTCAGATTTGCTGTTATTAGCCGCTGAAATTTTGTTGTATTTAATTGTTTTTGAAATATCCAACTCATATTAGAGGATATACTAGGTCGTCCACCAAAGAAGATGCATACCAATTTTCAACGTTTTTTTTTTTTTTTTTTTTTTTAGTTGTAGCGCCCCCTATTGGCAGAATTGTACAAAACTTGGTGTGCATTCTCAGAACGCCCTATCGTATTTGTGACAAGCTTCATTAAGCTTGGACATTGCGTTCAGCAGCTATAGGTTGACTTGGGTGTTCGCCTAACCCATTAATTTTGCAGTGCTTTGAGAAATCAAAGTTACTCTGATAACGTTTTGCCAGCACAATCCCTGACTGCTGTGTGCCTATTTTGGTTAAGATTGGACCAACGGCCTAGGAAGAGTTTGGAAAAAGTAGGTTTCTACGAAAATCCAAAATGGCAGGAAATTTTTTAAGGCGGAAATCGGAGATATACATTTTGTATGGCTTGACTCAAGGATTCAGGGGGATTTTTTTTTTTTTTTTTGTGGCCCTTAAGCCCGGGATACACTGCACGATTTTAGCAATCCTACAAGATCATCACAAATCACACTGTGCGACATGGATCTATTAAACTTGGGTACGACATGCATGTAGACTATACGATGATGACACCTATTGACTCGTAGGCTACGATGCACATTTCTATAGAAGAATAAAACGTCATCATGCGCTAGTGGTAAACAAAAAGACCATGTTGAATCACACTTTGGCAGTTGTAGTTTTTATGTGTGTGTAACTCCTCACCCAGGTCCTACTCACCCTGCTCTGTGCGGGCCTCGAACCTGGGTCTCCGGCGTGGGAGTCGGACGCTCTAACAAGGAGGCTAAAGGCTACAACCTCTAGTGTCAGTCGCTAGATCATCTCTTGAGATCTGAGGAGTGAGGTTTACTCGCACAGCGACTACTAGCTGGCCTCCGTTACATGTGCTAAAAAAAAGGAAGCCGCGAAAGAAAAAGGAAAAAGAGCTTGAGGTAAGCAGGTTTAAGTTTTAGCGTCATGTCACATTGATTTCGTGTCGCATTTTAATTGGCTGGTCAGTAGATGTAGGTCGTAGCAGCAAACACACTGTGCGATGATCATGCTGAATTTCTGACACTGTCAGAAAATTATCGCAAGCTATCTTTGGTCGCAAGACCGGGAAAACGGCCGTCTTTGAACCTCTCTCAATGTACGACATAGAACCACCGATTAAGAGCCACGATCACAGAAATCGCCACCATTGTTTCACGATGGCAATCTTTCGTCTGGGACAGCCAAAAATCGTGCAGTGTATCCCGGGCTTTAGGGTTCCAAAGTTATGATCCAAAATACAAATTGCCGTATTATAGCACCACCTAGTGTTAGACGGGTGTGTGACAGGTGAAAATAAGTACAATAAGGTCCCAGCATAATAAGGTTTTGGTGCTTGGACCCCTAATAAGTTACTAAGATGACTAAAACTAACACTGAAATAAAAATAAATTAACTTAAATATTAAAAAACAAAAAAGCTAATAAAGCAAAAGTTTAAATAAAAAACAGAAAATAAAAAAATTAAAGCTAATTCAAATTAATAATAAATGTTATAATAGTATATAAAATACTACTAAAATAACACTTCAGCAAGTCATATTTTTCTTAAAGATTATAAAGGCTTTTTTTTTTTTTTTGAATACTGTAACATGCGCTGATTAACTGTGTGCAAAAACACTTTAAAATTTAGTTTGAATCCATTTAGATTTTATTCCTCTGTTGACTGGGCCAATCAGGATCTAATAGCGGAAATGTTACTTTCTATTGTTCTTCATAATTTTGTGACGATAATAAAGGGCATGTCAGAATATAATGTTATCTCGGTCACCTTGTGAAAATTGTGTTCTGTGCTGTTTAAAAATGCAATTATATGCATCCAATTCAGCTATTTAGCAAACCATAAACAATATCCAATCAGAAAATTATGTAGGTAGCAAAGGGAATGTGGTCGGCCAGCAGATATTTTTAAAATTAGCTCCTTATGACATCATAAAGTCGTTGAATTGCTCTGATATGGTCTGTAATGTGAATCGAAGAACACGCTTTGCAACATTGCTAAACTTGATGGAGTGTCCTGCCAATATTTCACCTCAAAAGGGTGATTTCAGGACATTTCTGACTGTTTGAAGTATAGGCGACAATCTTTTGCTATTGTGCTATCATTTGATACCATTACAATCTCATCTTGTTCCATTTTAAACTTCTTAACTCATTGTCATGCTCAAAAAGAAACTTTTATTATGACTAAATTGGCCGCTGATGTGCCCTAGTACAAAGGCTGTAGCCGAGATCACACAGGAACCTTCGTTTTATATTTTAAAACTCTTTCCTTTGTACTTTCAGTCAGTGTCCTCCGTGTGTCTCCGCACATTAATATCAAGCTAATGTTCCTTTGTACTTTCCCAGGAAAGTGTCATTTATCACGCTGATCTTTAGGAAAAATCCATCACAAGATCTTCTGGGTGTTAACTACCTACGCCTTCGACTGATTCTGTTGTTGCTCTAGTAAAACGAGCCATTCTTCACACACACACCCCATAAACTCATTTAGGCCTGTTCCCGCCTTTAATGCAGTGATACATTTCAGTTCACTAAGTGTTGTTAATCAGAGTCCACTTAATAAAACTGCCAAAGCGCATTGCTCAGAGATCTGTGAGAGAAAGGGTTCTTCTGAGGGGACGGGTGAGTGTGTGACCAATGTAGCCTTACGCCAGAAGAGAGGGTGTCCAGTGTTCGTATATGCTCAAAGTGCGTCTTTTCCACAGTGAAACTGCCTGTATATCACTGCCTTTATATGTATACAGTATATCGCTCAGAATTGGTAGAATCAGTGAAGGGGTCATAACATAATTTTTTTTTTTAAAATGATTATTTAGCATTTTTTTTTGTTTGTTTTTCAAAATATAATATAACAATACATAAAATATATAGCTTATAAATTCTAAAATATTTAATATATATATATATATATATAAAATAAAAATTATAATTGATAAAATATTATTTTTTTAATTCTTAAAATATACACTAATTATATATATATTTTTAAAAAAATGAAAAAAATTGAAAATATATTAAAAGTATTATTTAGCATTTTTTTGTTTTTCAAAATATAACAATATATAAAATATACAGTTTTTAATATATATATATATATTATAAAAGATTTTTTAAAAATATAAACTATATATATACACTAAATATATATTTAAATATATAATTATAAAATATTTGATTTTTTAAAATATAAACTATATATATTTAAAAATAATTTTAATTGATAAAACAGTTTTTAATTTTTTAAATATACACTAAATATATAATTTAAAAAAAAATTAAAAAATAAAAATTATTATATATTATACACAAACTCAACTTCTAGATTAACATGAAAAAAATTATTATTGTGATTATAATAATAATAATTACAATAAATTATTATATTAATAATATAATTGTTATTATTTTTATTATTATTACTACTAATAATAAATAATTTCATTCTGTTTCATTCTAAATACTGTTTGGAAATCATGCAAGTAATCACACTTATTTTGTTCTGTTTGACAGCCATATAGTTTTATGTTTTTCTTCAGATTTATATATCTAACGTTACTTTAAATTGCGGGTAGAAAATGATTGAATGAAGAGTAGCTAAATATTTGTATAAATATATTGTTTATTTTCCCACAGTGAATAAATCCATTTTTTATGTAATACTAATTTTATAATTAATATTATATATATATATATATATATATATATATAAATAAATAAATAAATAAATAAATAAATATTAATTATAAAATTAGTATTACATAAAAAATGGATATAAAAATGGATATATATATATATATATATATATATATATTATTTTTTTATTTATTTTTTTTTTTTTGGAAAGGAGTCCCTTACGATGAGATTTGGGGGTACGTGGCATCAAATTTTTTGAAAACCCTCTGCTTTCGAGAACCTTCTTCATATGGCAGTTCCTCTGTTAAACTAAGGTAAAATGTTTTCTGATTCCCGGAGCTGTTTATCTTTCATTGCCGTCTCTATATAGGCTATTTTGCCTCCTTAAAGCAAACCATTATTTAATTTGTGGAGCTTTAATGCACCCTGCGATTTTCCGATGAACCTCGATTACAATGTTTTTGAAATGTTCTGTACCTGGAACATGTCATACCGTCTGATAATTACAAGGCTGCGAGACATCAAAAGCAAACAGAAAGCTTTCATATGCTAACAAAAAGAAGCAGGTGAATACAGTGAGAACAGATAAGCCAGAAAATGTACTCTGCGGGAATGACATTATGGATGAGAAACATGGACAATGAGATGGAATAGAAGTTGAGAACTGTCTTTCTTCATGACTTTGCAGTTCTTCTTGGACAGCCTATTGGTCTTTTGATGGCTCCCCTACAAAAGGGTTCTTTGAATGAACAGAAAAGTGTTTGAGAGGTACAGTAAAGCTTTACAATTAGATTGGGATTCTTGAGATTTTTTTATTTTTATTTTATTTTTATTTTTTTATTTTTAGGCTAATGGCTAGAACATGATTGCTATAACCGAGGCTTTGACGTGTGCT
The DNA here is from genome assembly GCA_039654765.1 of Mylopharyngodon piceus. NCBI lineage: Eukaryota > Metazoa > Chordata > Actinopteri > Cypriniformes > Xenocyprididae > Mylopharyngodon > Mylopharyngodon piceus. The sequence goes on along the minus strand of CM077459.1, from coordinate 14,404,294 downwards.
CAGCTGGAGTTCAGCTCAGCCAGCAGACCAAGAATAAGTGTTGAAAATACCTTGTAAAACCTTGAAAATGAGCCGACCCTAAGCAATGTGCTGGAACTGTCAGTACTAATAAACACAGACAGGACGGGTGTGTGTGTGTGTGTGTGTGTGTGTGTGTGTGAAGAGACAGTATTACTTGTGTGATTGCCTGAGGTGATCAACTAGTGGTGGATGAATGAATCATCCTTGATTATTTCCATGATTTCAAATCAATTATGCCAAAGATTTGACATAATTTTTAATCTTTAAGCGACTGAATAATTCTTTTTGATTTTCATGAAGGCAAATGAAATATGGCACAGTGTCTCATTACAAAACAAATAAGGTTTTTTTTTAAAGAATCATTTATGTTAATTGCCTCAATTTTAAATAAAAAATGTTGCAGGATTGACATATTTTTTTATTACAAAACAAGTTTGTGTTTTTGAACTAGTCTGAATGAGTCATTCTTGTTCATTTCCATTCTCAACTCCAATAGTTCACAGATTTGACAATTTTTTGATTATGAAATTATTCTCTTTGAACAAATTATCATTCTTTTTCATTTTCATGATTCAAATCAAATATGCCAAAGATTTGACTTAATTTTTGATTTGTTTTAAAGTGACTGAATAATTCTTTTTGATTTTCATGATCTCAAATCAAATATGGCACAATGTTTCATTACAAAACAAATCAGTGTTTTTTTAAATAATCATTCTTGTTAATTTATCTAATTAAAAAATAAAATGGCAGTTTTGACTTTTTTAGAAATTTTTTATTACAAAACAAATTTGTTTTTGAACAAATCTGAATGAGTCATTCTTGAGTCATTTCCATGATCTCAAATCAAATTCTTTCACAGGTTTGACCATTTTTTTATTTAGAAATTGTTTTAGGTAATATTTTAGGTAACTAATTTATTCTTGTTCATTTTCTTGAATTCAAATCAATTTGGAACAATTTTGGCATAATTTTTGCTCTGAAACATGTCCAAGTATTGAACTGAACATTTAAGTGAATCATTTTTTTTCATGTCCAAGATTTTGAATCAAATATGGCACAGGTTTAAAATAATCTTTGATTATGAATCAAATCCATTTTTTTGAACAAATCATTTAAATGAACAAACCACTCTTGTTCATTTCCATGATCTCAAATCAAATATTTGACATAATTTTTATAGGTTTGACATAATTTTTATTTTATGAAATGAATCATTGTTTTTGAACCTTTTTTTAGCAAATGAATCATTCTTGTTCATTTCTATGATCTGGTTTGACATAGTGAATATCCTTTGCCAATAGGCTAAGTGATTAATAAGTTACATTTCTGGTCATTATTCGATTTCATTATGCTAAACTTCTTTTGTGTTTTACAGAAAAAGAACATCATAAAGGGTTAGAACGACACAAGGTAAGTGATAACAAAACTTTCTATTTTTGGTGAGCTTTTTACTAAAAGATTTAATTTGGACCTAGACCAACTCTGAATCATTCACTCAACAGATTTGTTCAAAAACAATGATTTGTTCAAAATAGACAAAAAGACTCACTGGATGCTACCACCTACAAAAAGGGTGAATGAATGAACTGATCCTTTTGTTGAACAGAATAAATAGATTTGCGTCACTAGGATGAATCAAAATCCTTCACAAGAACAAAATAGAACGTTTGTATGAAGCTGGACCTTGATGTGAAGTCTCAGAATGAGAGAAGATGCGAGAAATAAATGGGTAGAAGAGAAGACACAATAAAACAAATCAAATCACTCAATCCCTATTCTTGCTATAAACATGAAATTGCTAGAGCAGTTTTTATGTGAATAAAACAGGAGAGAAATAATTAAAAGTTGTCTTATCCTCTCTTTATTCCGAGTGCCCGGTCTCTGGTAAAAGCCACTTCAGAAGCTTGCCGTGTTGATATGTATATCATAAGCATTTATGAATCTAATTATCAGACCAATTCGATTGAAATGAGCAGTGATTCAGACCCGCCAAGGGTCAAAGATATCTTCAGCTGCCCACCATCCAGAAAAAAAACAACAAATTTGCCATTTTTTTTTTTTTTTTTTTACAAGTAGGGACATAAAATTCTTTTGACTAATTATCCTGAACTATAGCACTGGAGTGTGAAATGAAATTTGATTACTGACAAAGTATTATGTGGTGCACACAGATAAAAATGTAGGTGGTTGGCAAACAAATAACCCCAAACAAGTAGAATGAGGGCGTCGTAAATACGTGACGACACTTCTGATCGGCTGCGGTCATATCCTCGGCTCTCGGAAGACACTTATAACATAATGCAATTGTGGCCGAGAGGCTCGATCTGAATTCGTAAACCAGTCATTTTTATCTCTGTAGTATGAATTATGAAAGCCTGATTATTCATTGGTGTGGCTCCACAAATCCACCATGAGTTTAATTCAGTTGTGCATTTAATTCCGTCCTTCTTGTTTCTAATTGCTCTCACTGTGTTTTTTCCCCCCACTTAACGAAATTTGCTGGAGAACGCGGGAATGTTTAATCTGCACATGCCATCAGTGGGTATTGTCTTTCTGCAATTAGACTGATGAGAAGATTTAGCCATTAGCGGGTTCATTACAGCAGCCGCACACCGCCAACTCCACTGGAGCAATCAGAGAACGTGCTCCTCGCTGGCTCGCCGGCGGGAGTTAAAATCTACAACTTATCGCAGACGTGAGGGAAATCTGGGAAGCATCAGGTCGGCAGGCCGCTCATGAGGTGAACGGCAGAGTTAGCGCCGAGCTGATGTTAGTTTGCGGTTGCTTTGAGTAGCATTGAGGAATGAGAACTGCTTCTTTTGAACCTTTTTAAGTAACAAAATAAATAATTTTCAAATATTTAATTCTGTTAGCTATGGCAGCTTCTTTCCAGCTCAGATTTTTTTTTTTTAAAGTAATTGTGGAAAAGTTTAAAATAACAAATGCTTACACTTTGTTGATTTGTCCACTTTAGACATTGTACTAACTATAAGTAACTTTACAAATACATGTCAGCTAACTCTCATTAGATCAGGTTAGGTTTAGGGATAGTACAATAAGTTGACATGTACTTGCAAAGTACTTGTCTGTTGAGGAAGTAGAATGTCTGTTGAGGGACCATCAAAATAAAGTGTTGGCAGATATTAAGCAGACAGTCTACTAATACTCTAATTGGTCTGTTGGGGGACCATCAAAATAAAGTTTTAGCAGATATTAAGCAGAAAGTCTACTAATAATCTAATGACTTGTAGTTGACTTGTAGTTGCAAAGTTACTTGTAGTTAATATTGAATGGTCTGTTGGGGGACCATCAAAATAAAGTGTTGGCAGATATTAAGCAGAAAGTCTACTAATACTCTAATGACTTGTAGTTGACATAGTTGCAAAGTTACTTGTAGTTAGTATTGAATGGTCTGTTGGGGGACCATCAGAATAAAGTGTTGGCAGATATTAAGCAGAAAGTCTACTAATACTCTAATTGGTCTGTTGGGGGACCATCAAAATAAAGTTTTAGCAGATATTAAGCAGAAAGTCTACTAATAATCTAATGACTTGTAGTTGACATGTAGTTGCAAAGTTACTTGTAGTTAATATTGAATGGTCTGTTGGGGAACCATCAAAATAAAGTGTTGGCAGATATTAAGCAGAAAGTCTACTAATACTCTAATGACTTGTAGTTGACATGTAGTTGCAAAGTTACTTGTAGTTAGTATTGAATGGTCTGTTGGGGGACCATCAAAACAAAGTGTTGGCAGATATTAAACAAAAAGTCTACTAATACTCTAATGACTGGTAGTTGACATGTAGTTGCAAAGTTATAGTTAGTAGAATGTCTAAAGTGGACTACCTAAAAAAAAAAAAGTGTTACCTAATGTCACATTGTGAGATATAAAGTTACAGTAATGAGAGATATAGTCACAATTACAAGAAATAAAGTTACAATTATTATTTGGTGTTATATTTAATATATAATAAAACATTTAATTTTGTATATTCCAATTTTTATATAATAATAATTATTAGATTATTATAAATTATTTATTGCAACTTAAAATCACAATTACTCTGAAGAGGCAACTGGCATCTGTTAGTTACTTGTTCTGGAAAGAATTATATAAAGTTTATTTCTGTTTTTTTTTTTTTTTTTGGTGTTCTGTTAAAAATCTTAAATTATTTCATAATTTGACAGCGGACTTTTGAAGGTAGTGAATGCAATTGTTTTGCAAACGTTCATTCTTTCTCAGAATAACTTAAAGAATCGCAAACCAAATCGTAATCAGAAACGCACTAATATAGCAGTGCTATTAGCTTCCGAACTAATGCTGCCTTCAAGTCATGTCATAATGATCATATTTAGGAGATGAGCGCACATCACCACCACATTTTTAGGCCTTATTAAAGAGGACCTATTATGCTTTTTTACATTTTCAACTTTCTTTAGTGTGTAATGTTGCAGTTTGGGCATAAAACAGGTCTGCAAGCACAAAGTCATTCCAAAGGGAGTTATTCTCCCAATCAGCAAGCACTGTTTCTCATCTCCCTGAAACACCTCGACTTTAGTCTTGAGAGGAAAGAACATGTCACAATATTCCTCATTTAAAAAAATTCCTGCCCAAGGCATATGCAAAATAAAGGGGATGAAGCCTGGTTGAGTTGTGTTAGTATATTCATTTCAGCTTCATTTCATTGAACAAAAATGATTCTTAATAGTTTTAGTTTCTGTTCACAATAACAACACTGAATTGCAGCAAAGTTTCTAAAGTTAAACTTTACTTCTCCAGAACTCCAGTGTACATGAGGATCTGCAGACGTTTTGATTCAAGCTTCAAGGTGTCTGTGACAAAGACTCTCTTTGATTCAGTGGCAGTGATGTGTCCCGGTTCAATCCTGAGCACCACAGCAGTGGGAAGTGCACGTCTGCAACACATGACCTATGAAAGGCCGTCACCATATTTGAAGTGACAATTTGACAGGGTGCTACTTCCTGAGGTCATCAACACCTTATAAAATAAGAGGAAGGTCTATTCTGTAGAGTAAAACTGTCGGATAGCTTGCTGTGTTTATCTTAAAGAGGGCCTGTTATGCTTTTTTACATTTTTCAACTTTCTTTAGTGTGTAATGTTGCTGCTTGAGCATGAAAAAGGTCTGCAAAGTTGCAAAGTCAGATTCTCTAAATCAGTGCGCACTGTTTCTGAACTCCCTGAAATGCCTCGATTGTAGTCTTGAGTTTTCTTCAGGGAACGAACACGTCACAATATTCCTCATTTAAATAATTCCCGCCCAAGGCATACACCAAAAAGGGGCATAGCCTGGTTGAGTTGTGTTAGTAGTGTGTTGTTGCCATGTCCACCAATCAGAGCACATTGCGCTTTTCAGAAGGAGGGGCTTCATGGGCAGTGTTGAGGAAAGTTACTTTTAAAAGTAATGCATTAAAATTTTGCATTACTCCCCCCAAAAAGTAACTAATTGCATTACTTTTTATGGAAAGTAATGCGTTACATTACTTTTGCGTTACTTTTTCTCAAAACTGAAATGAAAATGAAATGAAATGCAAATTCACGCCTGTACAGTAGAGGGCGCAGCTCAAACAAACCTTTCAGCTGTGCTGCCATTCTGGAATACAGAAGAATAGGACACACTAAATGAGTAAATGTATGCTCACATTTAGTCTTAAAACTAGTCTACAATAACTATCATGTTTACACAGCGCACACAACACCTCTTCACTCCTGATTTCTCTCAACATGTAGACAGGAGAGCTGTCATTAAATAAATGGGAAAACAAAGCAACTTGCGTTACTTATTTGAAAAAGTAACTTGGATATTTTGAAGTAAATTTAAAAGTAATGCATTACTTTACAAGTTACTTGAAAAAAGTAATCTGATTACATAACACGCATTACTTGTAATGTGTTACCCCTAACACTGTTCATAGGCACAGGAACTAAACAGAGTGTTACTGACAGACTGGGAAAGAGGTGCCGCAACAATGTAAAATATGTGAAAAATAAGGTGTTTTTTTAACTTATTGTAGTAGACCCCAAAAACAAAAGGACATAATAGGCCCGCTTTAAAAGAACAAGCACAATACCACAGTAAACTCTGTTCCAGAGACTTCAGTGAATGTACTGTAGTGTGCAGTGCAGTTAAATGTGACGTGGCTTCGTGACCCCTCTGAGCCGCCACAGTGCTGACTGTTTCATTTAACGACAGGAGGTCACCGGAGGGTCAGCCAGCACCGTTTGTACTCACTGAGAATTCATTACTTTGTGCTGCCACCTTGAATAGGAAATGAAGTTTCCAATAAAGCGAGAATTGAAAAAAGCAGAAGCGAGAGTAAAGGAGAAAAAAGGGACAGCATCGCAGACTTAAAAACATGCTCACATGAGGGCCAGCAGAGGTTAACGCTTAACATTTTTGGGGACTGTGACTGCAAAATCAAGGAAATTTCGATGGCAATCTGGCGGCCGAGCCAAAGACTTCTTTATGATGTCTGTGAAATTGGAATCTTTATCTCTTATAGAGTGCAGACGGACTGACTTTGGTGTGCCAAAGGCGTCCGACTTTGTTAATTGCCTAGAGAGGGCAAAAAGAGGAAAACAGTCTTGACATTTTACCTTTAAGAGGACCGTTTGAAAAAACATTCTCTGAATAACACACAACTTCATTTGCGTTCTGCAGGATCATTTTATTCCGGCTGATCCTGAATCTCTCATCACTGTCACAGATCGCTGTTTGTTCTTGCTTATTCTAGCGTAAACAAAACCACTTGCGCTCAATTTAGATTTATGCTCAGTATGCAGGTTCCCTTGTGCATATGTTTTATTCTTCCTACTTGTGATAAAGTAGTTTTACAAAGAGAAACTATATTTTTTTTTAAATCAGTTTTTTTTACAGTAAAAATAGCTTACTTGAGAATTAAAATGGTGTAAAATGATAAGACCTGTTTTTAGATAGCATATCTTGAATTATTTTATTTTATATTTTATTTTACACTTGAATATACAGTAAATGTGATCCTCCTCCTGATATTCATGATGATCATTAATATTTAATTTTAGGTTATTAATACATTAACATTAGGTTAAGTTTAAGGAAAAGTATATGTATGTATATATATATTTTTTTCTTTATTAATTTCATTTTTAATTTAAAATATTTATTTATATTTTTAATTGGCCTTTAATTAATTTAATCGTTTAATTATTTTTTTATTTAATTTTAATTAATTTTTTAAAGGACAAATATTCTATGTATTCTCTCAATTAATATGAAGTCATAGAAGCATCATGCATAATAATAATTATAAAAGAATTAGCAAAATACCGTTTAAAATAGTTTTAAATGGCGTACAGCATATCACGTCGACTTTTATGTCAGCTGCTCGTGTATTGTGAATGAGTCCTGGCCTGGTTTTCAGACCCTTTGAGAATTTCCTTGACAAATTCAACTAAAATCGTCCCAAATGAGTCCCAATCTTTCTTTCTACTGGAATTGCGCACGGCGCCGTAACATTGAAGCGCAAAAAATCCCTATTCTTACTCTAATTGATAATAAGAATCATGATCTAATTTCCGCCCTCAGCGACCGACGAGAGACATGTGTGCCCACTTACGGCGGCTTTGCTCGAACTCAGTGGTTTTACGCGTAATCCAACGCGCTCTTGAAGCATTACAGGCCTTAAGCGTGACATTTGTGGGATAGAAGTGTAATTGCACCCTCATTCTGTCTCTCTGTTCTGTGCAGGTTTGCTGCATTGTCGTGGAGTGTAGCTGTGGCCTCTCCTCCTCCTCTTCTGCTGCGCTCTGGGGGCGGGCAGACTGGAGAGACGGTTGCATTAATAATGCAAGGCTGCCTGGAAACCGAACGCGCTGCAGTGAAGTGCTGTGTGGAATGCTAAAGAGGCATTTGTTTGTGTGTCGCCCGTTTGCATCCCTCCCCGTCCTCTAAAAGCACTAGTGCCACCATCCTAAGTTGCGCACAAATGCGCGTGTGTGTGCGCTGGCGGCTTTGTGAATTTGTTTGTGTGTGTAGCTCAGCAGATGTGAGTTTCCTAGGGGTGCAAAGTCTAGCCTTTCTCGTTCCATATGTGCCTTTGTTACCATATTGACAGATGACATATTGACGTGCTTGTTTGAGTGATGGCTCTGTATTTACTGCAATCGTACTTTCGATATTCGACAGTGTGAGTTAAAGAAAAGGAAAATTATCAGCCACTCTAGCATCTTCAGTCACCAAGAAAGTCTCAGTGTGAGTTTAAACATACAATCATACTAACTCTCTCACACACACAAACAAACACTAACCACATTGTGGTGTCTAAAGTAGGAGGATGTTTGCCTTCCATTTACTCCCTTTTTGAGGCGACTGATAGTATTTTCAAGCAGAGATTTTTCTTTGCAGCAGACTCATCATAACCAGATGCGATGCAACAAGTTTCCCGAGTCAAGTGAAAGTGAAAATGCTGCGTGAAGCAACAGATTCACAGGTAGTCAGAAGATATTTGATGCGTAATATAAGGGTGTGTTCACACTTGGCAGCTATGGTTTGATTAAAACGAACTCTGGTGCGATTTCTCTGTTAGGGTGCGTTCACACTTTAAGTACGGTTCTCTTGGTTCTTTTGGTCCGAAAAAAGAAAACAATACATTTAGTCCTGGTTCGCTAAGCGTTCACACTGTCAATTTTAAAACCGAACCTAAAGATACAAAAACAAAAAACAAAACGTATTTTGCGATGGAACTTAACGAATATCCAAAACACGACGATTGTACTGAACTGTAATGAGCAACATAGCTCCTATGACAAGAAAAAACAGGTATGCTTCAGCATTCTGTCCTTTTTAGGGTCGCATCTTCTGACATCACGTGCTGTTTTTGTTTTTTTTAGATGTCATTGGTCCACGTTGCATTCATATTTCAGTTGAACCGCATCAATTCATTAGGAAGTGGACCGAGACCCTCCTTTTCAGGGGTCTCGGTCCCCTTGTGTGGTGCGCAGCAGCGTTCGGATGGCAGCATTCACACTCATTTAAATGAACCGCACTAACAGAGCAATCGCACCAGGGTTCGTTTTAATCAAAACCAACATGCCAGGTGTGAACTTAGTGTTCAATTTAATTTATTTTAAAGCACATTTAAATATAACACTTGTTGTTCCAATATGCTGTTCAAAATCAATAAACCTAGATCCCAGACCTAGATCGTAGGTAATGATAACAACAATGCACCAAACAAATCTCAAAACTTAAAAATTATGTGCAGTCACTTTTGTATATTTAAATCACTGTAAATGGCATTTTAAAACCATCGCCTGTTTGTTTACTCCTCTAAAATGTGCATTTTTTTTATTAGCAATATTTGAGCTATGGGAGGCTACATATGATTCATTGCTATAGCATGCATATCATAAATATACCATGCATTGCTCCATCAGATTTTATTGCTTTAAAATTTTATTGAATCAGAATCTTGACAAAAAGTTTTTAATGTTTTGGCTTTATCATTCAAGCAGCTACATAGTATTGGTTTTGGTTACAAGATATTGAAAATAGCTGCTTGGGTGCCAAGATGGCCGTCAAGTGAATTGATTTGTCTTAAAGGGTTAGTTCACCCAAAAATGAAAATTTATCCCATGATTTACTCACCCTCAAGCCACCCCAGGTGTATATGACTATCTTTTTTCAGACGAACATAATCGGAGATGTATTTAAAAATATCCTGGCTCTTCCAAGCTTTATAATGGCGGTGAATGGGGGGCCAGATTTTGAAGCCAAAAAAGTGCATCCATCCATCATAAAAGTAATCCATACGGCTCCAGGTGGTTAATAAAGGCCTTCTGAAGCGAAGCGATGGGTTTTTGTAAAAAAAAAAAAAAAAAATTCCATATTTAAAACTTAAGTGTAATAACTAGCTTCCGGCAGACGGCCGTACGCATCGATTTGTGGCGGAATAGTAACTCTTGACCCGACGCATGACGTAATGATGAACGTGGAAGCGCAGAAGATGGAGCAAAACAAAACACCGGTCACGAATTAGAAGTCTAAAATGAGAAATTTTAAAAAGAAATGTCGGAGAATTTCGATATAAGAGAAGAGGAGCTTGAGTTTGTTGCACAGCCCTATTTGTTTAAATACTCCTACATCCTGCATCATACATCGCGTCAAGTGTTACTCTTTCTTACAAAAACCCATCGCTTCACTTCAGAAGGCCTTTATTAACACCCAGAAGCCGTGTGGAGTAGTTTTATGATGAATGGATGCACTTTTTTTGGCTTCAAAACCTGTCCCCCCATTCACTGACATTATAAAGCTTGGAAGAGCCAGGACATTTTTTTAATATAACTCAGATTGTGTTCGTCTGAAAGAAGATAGTTATATACACATGGGATGGCTTGAGGGTGAGTAAATCATGGGGTAATTTTCATTTTTGGGTGAACTATCCCTTTAAAGGCACTTTTGCGCTAATGAAACTAATGACATGGGTTCAGTTTCCATGCAGGAAACCTATGTGCTGAAAACCCAAATTCGCTTTGGATGAGAGCGTCTACCGAATGCATAAATGTAGGGTTGGGTTTTGCACTGTGACACACATAGTAACCAGGAACTGAAAAAAATAAGATTTATCACTTGTCGCTTCGTTTTGCGCCTAATTTGGGGACTGTTTATTGTTTTTCTGAAGCATTCTGAAAATAAAAGCAACCCAGCTCGGGTCGGCCCTCATGCTCTCCTTTCATGTCCCAGTATATTACAGCAAGTCTATACCAATTAATCTTTACAGGGTAATCCAGCACATTGCATTCATAATCCACTCTTAGCCTTGAGCATTGTGTTGTTCACTGCAGCGTTATCCATCTATGCGTTTAGTAGCCATTCCTGGAGGCGAAAATATACAGCACTTATGGCATGATTCCATTAATGCACCACTTTATTAAAGCATTTTATATACTGTGGAAACACTTAAAAATAAATAAGTAAAAGCAGAATAGTAATAAAAACAATTTACGGCAGCAAGAACAGCATATGATGTATTTTCTCTTTTTATTCATGCATTTGTTGACATAGGAACAAGACAATGGGAGCGTGCAAACACTTAGTATAATCAAGTGCTCGCCCCAGGACAGGAATATAATTCCTTAATGCCTTGCTTTCCATTTAAATTTTACACCATTTATAACGAACGCCTCGCAAGAGTAATGCTTTTTTGAGCACTTGTGAATTGCACACGCTAATGAACTTATTTTTAAATGCATGGTTTATAAATTTAATCCACACACACACACAATCTGTGGGAAGAGAAATACGAGGTCTCGTGCTCAGAGGCCCACACAGGAGATTCACGGCGCGCCACAGTCGGCAGAGAAGATTACCGACTTCTAATGTACATCCTGTGGGGTAACGCTGTAATCACAGTAACCTAGATATATCACAGAGATGAGCAGATTGATAGGTTGTCGTGAAGATGATTGCGCCATGAGACAGGAGAGGGTGTTGCTCGCAGTCCGGCGGTACATTAAGTCGAGGAGTAATTTTAACGTTATGGCGCGTAACGGGGTCGCCGCAGTTTAGTGCGACACTTCAGTCTCGCACACACGCACTGCCGCCGGCTCTAAAAGATGAGAGAGATATTAGATCAGGAACAAGAAGCGGTGCATGCATCTGATGCCGTCCTACTGTATACGTTTTAGAGATGCTTAGGGAAGACTGTGGAAATCGTGAGCTGCTTTTCCACCGTCGGTCCGAACGGTTCCAGTTATATTTCCACTTGAGCCTGGTAAGGCACGATTACAAACTGTTCTCGGCCTGGAATTCTCAACAGATGCATTGATGTCGTAAGTCAGGATTGGTCACAGACTCTGATGTTGAATGACAAAATAACCTTATAAAGTTCATACATGGTTAAGTAGCCTACACAGTGTATAGTGCATTATTTGGGACACAACTTATTTTTGTAGTTTACTAATTGAGACAGTTCATTATAGAAGCTTGTTTCTGCCACTGAATAAAAAATAAAGGTAATTGATTGCAACTTTTTATTTCACAATTCTGCTTTTTTCCTCAGAATTGTGTGAAATAACCTCGCCATTCTGACTTTTCGGGGGAAAAAGTCAGAATTGCCAGTTTATATCACGCATTTGCGAATTATGAAGTCAGAATTATGAGATAAAAACTCGCAATTGCGAGTTTACATCTCACAATTCTGAGAAAAGAAGTCATAATTGCGAGATATTTGTGAGGAAAAAAGTAAGAATTGCACACACTAACCACAGAGAAAGAATTGCAATTGCGAGAAATTCAGAATTGCGAGTCTGACTTTTTCTCGCAATTCTGATGTTATTTCTAGCAGTTGCGAATTTATATCTTGCAATTCTGACATTGTAACTAGGAATTGAGAGAAAAAAATCTGAATTTCGAGAAAAAGTCAGACTCGCAATTCTGAATTTATTTCTCGCTATTGCGAGTTTACATCTCACAATTCTGACATTCAGAACTGCGAGATGAAAAGTTGCAATTATCTTTTATTTTATTTTTTTATTCCGTGGCAGAAACAAGCTTCCATAGTTCATAGGTGTTGGTTGTTCAGGAATCTGATTGTCCTAGTCACGCTGTATGTTTTTGATTCACCAAAAAGAACCGGTTCGTAGGAGTCATATGATTAGGAATCTGAATATACTGGTATGTTTTGATTCATTAAAAAGAACCTGTTCAAAAGAGTCAGTCGTTTTTTCTCGCAGTTGCGAGTTTACATTATGGAAGTTTGTTTCCGACACTGAATAAAAATAAAAAAGGTAATTGATTGCAACTTTTTATCTCACAATTCAGCTTTTCTTTTTACTCAGAATTGTGTGAAATAACCTCGCTATTCTGACTTTACTGAGAAAAAGTCAGAATTGCCAATTTATATCACGCAATTGCGAGTTATGAAGTCAGAAAAAGTATTTTTTCCTCAGAATTGGACTTTATAACTCACAATTGCGAGTTTACATTTCACAATTCTGAGAAAAGAAGTCAGAATTGCAAGATATAAACTTGTAATTGCGAGAAAAAAGTAAGAATTGCAATTGCGAGAAATAAATTCAGAATTGCGAGTCTGACTTTTTCTCACAATTCTGATTTTATTTCTCGCAATTGCGAGTTTATATCTTGCAATTCTGACATTGTAACTCATAATTGCGGGGAAAAGGTCAGACTCGCAGTTCTGAATTTATTTCTCGCAATTCTGACATTATAACTCACAATTGTGGAAAAAAAAAAAGTCAGAACTGCGAGATGAAAAGTCGCAATTATCTTATTTTATTTTTTTATTTTGTGGCAGAAACAAGCTTCCGTAGTTCATAGGTTTTGGTTGTTTGGGAATCTGATTGTCCTAGCCAAGTTGTATGTTTTTGATTCACAAAAAAGAACCAGTTCATAGGAGTCATTTGATCTGGAATCTGATAATACTGGTATGTTTTGATTCATTAAAAAGAACCTGTTCAAAAGAGTCAGTCGTTTTGAAATTTTTTGAAAATTTGGAAAAAAAAAAAATTTTTTTCTTCTTTTTTTTTTTTTTTTTTGATTCAATGAAAAGAACCTGTTCATAAGAGGCGAGTTCGTAAGAATCATTCACTTGAGAAACAGGCTATACTGCTTGAGCAGAATGTTTTTGATTCACTAAAAAAAATAACCTATTCATAAGAGTCATTTGGGGATTCGGGTCTACACCAGACGTGCGCTTTGTTAGTTCGATTAGTTAGTTCTTGCTTCCAGCTCAAGATGCTCTTTAGATCATTCTCAAATCATCCTGGATAACATGATCATCAGGTTTTGCAAAAACTTGTGGAGTTTATACTGTGCTGCTGTCATTAGGTAGACATCCTCAAATTCATTTAAGTTCAAGTATCACTCAAATTATTATGCTGATGCTATAATTTGTCATGAAAACATTGTATTAAATCTTGTATTAAAGCCTTTCAGTAGTCTAGACCTTTGGACCCCACTGTAGATCATTAGCACAGAGCTGTTAGCATCTTGTCATCTGTTTGTTCTTCTTTAAAAGGGATGAATATTTCACTCAAAAGGGGGATGTATCATTCACGATTTAGTGCGAAACTGAATCAGCGGAGACTCCAGTCGCCTGTTTGCCCGCAGGGCAGCTTTAGTGTGATGGGAGAGGATGCTGGTGTGTGTGTGTGTGTGTGTGTGTGTGTGTGTGTGTGTGTGTGTGTGTGTGTGTGTGTGTGTGTGTGTGTGTGTGGACAGAGGCTAGATAACAGAGAAACAAAGCTGTTTCGGCAGAGAGATGACTGACTTAATGTGTGCAGACAGACAAAGTCACTGACATACTGGTGCCGTGTGAAGTGATGCCAAAACAGGGATAAATCTTAAATGTGCACACTGTGATATGGTTTATTATTTTTTATTTGTATTTTTCTACTTGTATAATGTATGGGTTTTCAAACTTTTTGATGCCAAGGACCCTCAAGTGTAATCATCGTCTTTTGAGAAATGTATTTGATCTATGAAATGTACTGGCAACACTTGACTTTACAATGATGTCTCATTTGTTTACATTAGTTAATTCATTTCAATTTTTCGCAGACACCCTAGCACCTCATTGTGGCCCTTTGGGGGTCCCTGGAAACCAGTTTGGAAACTTCTGTACTAATGGATTAAGGGAAGGAGCTTAGATTCAATTGGCATTATGGGTCAGAGCTTTTTTATCACATTTTTTTCACACCCAAATTAACATGTTAAATCAGCTGCACTAAAAACAATCATCTTCAGTAGGTATCTGGCAGACAGTGACAAATAGATGTCAATATAAATGCATGTCACAAGGCAATTTATGGCTTGTAAATTATTTAAATATCTTACTAGGATGCTGTCAGGCAGTTCATGCTTTGCCAAGATCACTTCACACCAATTCTTATCACTTTAGGTATTGTTATGTATCGCACCTTGCTAATGAACTGCACCAGACTAACACCTCTAAATGTGGGAAGGTGTCAGCACTGAGATAACGACCTGAAAACGTCTTTTTAACTTGTTTTTTTGTGTGAAGTTGTGAAGTTAAAGTTTGATAATGCCACTCTGTGGTCACTTTTGACTTATTCTGATATTTTCGCCATGGACATCCTACTTTTCCTTTTGTCTTTTCACTTTGTTGTCTGTAAAAGATGACTAACTTGTTAACTTCTACACTGTACCACCACAGAGGTTAAAGGCAACTTTAAAAACGACCACAAATATGATGTCAACTGAAAAGGAAAGGCATATTGGAACTTCTCGTGTTTATTGCCTTATTCGCTTGTTGTATTCCTCAACTGTAGGTCACTTTGGATAAAAGCGTCTGCTAAATAAATAAATGTAAATGTACATTTTGATTAAAAGGGACCTATTATGCCCAAGGTGTAATATAAGTCTCTGGTGTCCCCAGAATGTGTCTGTGAAGTTTCAGCTCAAAATACCCCACAGATCATTTATTATAGCTTGTCAAATTTGCCCCTATATGGGTGTGAGCAAAAACACGCCGTTTTTGTGTGTGTCCCTTTAAATGCAAATGAGCTGCTGCGGCCCCGTTCCAGAAGAGGGCGGAGCTTTAAAAGCTCGCACTTCGGTTGCTCAACAACAACAAAGCTGGAGAATCTCACGCAGCCAAAATGAGGATTGTCAGTAACGGTGTTCAGCCTTACATTGTTCAAACCGGAGTTGCTTTGAACAATGCAACGGTTACAATGTAACTGATGGAGAGACTCAAGAAGAAGTTACAACTTTTAGAATGCATCTGGACGTTTCTGAATGGTTAGTGGATAAATTTATGTAGTTGCAACTCATCGACTAGCATGTGCCGTCATGTTAATCTTTTGTGCAAATCCAGTGTTGAATTGACCCTCGTTTGTGAAGCAGTCCGGCATAAAATGATGGCATGGTAACAACACTCTACTACAACAACTCTTCCTGGTACACCGTTGTCACTTCCGAAAACAAAATGGTGGCACCGTGGGTGGAAACATGCAGATTAAGAGGTGGTAATATTATAGTAAGATCCCTTTCCTACGTCAATAGAGGAGCGAACAGCTCATTTTTTTCCCACATGCTTGCAGAGAAAGGCTTACTAAAACAAAGTTACTAGGTTGTCCTTTTTTACATTTTCTAGGTTGGTAGATCACCCGATTATAGCACTTAAACACGGAAAAATTCAGATTTTCACGATATGTTCCCTGTAAAGATTACAACGACAAACATTGTTACAGACCAGAATAAGACCAGGACATGTGAATCGGGTCAGCTGTTAACTTTAAAATGCCCATCTAATTCTTTAAGTGTCTATTGTTCAGCGTGAGAACATTTATTATCATTGTCTGCCAATCCCACAGAAGCTGTCTAGTTCCAGATCCTGCCAATGTCGTATAATTAAAAAACTGGCTGTATAATCCTGGATTGATTCTTTTGTCTGATTGACACCATATTTTAAGCACATATGCTTTTTGATCTGCCAGAATGTATAATAAGTGTGCTAAAAACCTTAACCTGAGACCTTTCAGACCGACTAACCCAGAAATTCAAGGAAGAAAAGACAATGTGACCCTTTTCAGCATGTTAAATACATGAATCTGTTTTAGCACATCAAAATCGTACAGTATACATTTTCAGCAGCAAGACTACATGGGTCAATGTCAGTATTTTTAATTTGTTTTTATTTATTAATAGAACTGCTTGCAGGAAAATGATTAAATTTGGCACACAGATAGAGGACAGTCTGAACATTAACCACAGCAATTTTGGAATCTCTAACTCAATCCCTCTTGCGCCACCAACTGTCCGAATTTGCACTCACATTTATGCTAATAATTTTTTGAACCATAAATTGTTTCTTCCTCTGATTCAGTTGCACCCTATGACGTCAAACCTACTTTATTTCTCCGAACACATCCTAGATAGTTCGTCCGATTTTCACCAAAATTGGCACAGATCATCTTCAGACCATGCTGTTAAAAAGCTTTTAAAAGCTTTTTGATAAACCCAACTGTTCTTGAATAATGCACTAACGAATCTGATAAAAGAGTACGCCAAACTGGATCAAGGCTATATGTTTGCAACACTTTAGTGTATTAAGACAAATCTTGGTCCATGTCATCACAAGCATGATCTGAAGCTACATGCAGCGTTTTGGCACAGCGCCACCTTCTACTCAGGAGATATGAAAAATAGCTATTTTTGCTTATAACTTCTGAATGTTTTGCCCAAATTATAAAACTGGTCTCTTTTAATTCAGTGCCGTATACCAAGTCGAATGATACCCAATTTTCCAATATTGGCCATTGTGGGTGTCGGCCATTTTGAATTTTGTCGTAAAATGCTGTACCATCATTTTGAAACTTGGTATGTGTTATCAGGACAATGCCCTGAAGGAACTCAGAAAGTTTCAGAACAATTTATAATCAAATTTATAATCAAATTTCCAAAAATGCTAATAGTTTTTGATTAATTTTGCCTATTTTAATTAAGAATATAAACTAGTCGTGATATATTTCTTGTGTCATACGGAGAACAATGATACCAATTGTGTCCTATTTGGACAAACTTGCTGTCTGCCATTTCAAATTTCTTTGAAAACCTACTTTTTTAAACTCCTCCTTCGATATTCACCAAAACTAGCTCAGATCATCTTCAGAGCATGCTGGCAAAAAGTTAATAAAAGCTTTTTGATTTAACAAACCATTCTCGAATAATGCATCAATAAATTTGATGGCATCGTGCCAAGCTGATTCTGAGGCTGTAACTCTGCAATGCTTTGGCATGTTGATACCAAACTTTGTATGTGTCATTGTCTCCTTACACTGACCTCACAACATCAATTTGGTAACAGCGCCACCTATTGGTCAAAAGTGACAAGCAATTCAGTCATATTAGAAGTGATTGTATTTGTGATTTTTCAGCCATTTTGACTAATATAAATGGCTATCGTATATATTTCATCCATTGTAAAGCAGCCTACAAAACATGGGATCTGGGATTTTTTATATATATATATATATATATATATATGACCCTAGGCCACGTAAAATCACAGAGCGGGGTCAGCGCATGCTGAGGTGCGCAGTGCGCAGAAGGACGAGAAGGACGGCAATCCGATGGACGAGTCTGGGTTTGGCGGTTGCCAGGAGAATGGTACTTGCCTGACTGCATTGTGCCAAGTGTAAGTTTGGTGGAGGGGGATTATGGTGTGGGGTTGTTTTTCAGGGGTTGGGCTTGGCCCCTTAGTTCCAGTGAAAGGAACTCTTAATGCTTCAGCATACCAAGACATTTTGGACAATTTCATGCTCTCAACTTTGTGGGAACAGTTTGAGGATGGCCCCTTCCTGTTCCAACATGACTGCGCACCAGTGCACAAAGCAAGGTCCATAAAGACATTGATGAGCGAGTTTGGTGTGGAGGAACTTCACTGTCCTGACCTCAACCCGATAGAACACCTTTGGGATGAATTAGAGTGGGCCAGGCCTTCTCGCCAACATCACTGCCTGACCTCACAAATGCGCTTTTAGAAGAATAGTAAAAAATTCCCATAAACACACTCTTAAACCTTGTGGGAAGCCTTCCCAGAAGAGTTGAAGCTGTTATAGCTGCAAAGGGTGGGCCAACTCCATATTAAACCCTACGGATTAAGAATAGGATGTCATTAAAGTTCATGTGCACGTAAAGGCAGGCGTCTCAAAACTTTTGTAGTTTTAGTGATATATATATATATATATATATATCACTAAAACTACAAAAGTAGCAAAAAAAACCTTTATATATATATATATATATATATATATATATATATATATATATAAAGGTTTTTATTGCTATACATAAGATTGAGCATAAATTATAAGCATTTCATGTACGAAATCACAGGGGTGCATTTGTTTTTTCATGTTCATGTTGCTGTGTACAGCATTCACACAAGTGACTCTAATGAACATGTTTGCTTGCTTAATGTGCAATTATTTTGTTGAACTGCTTGTAATTGCACATTGTTATTGGTATTACTACAGTAATTGATTGTGTCAAAATGTGTAACATGGACAATGTAAAAGGAAAAAGTAAAGCATGACTGACTTTTTTCCTCTTTTCCAGTTGACATCTCACAATAATTCTTTAACCTGCCAGTGAACACACCCACCTCATCATGATTCAGTTTCATCTTTGGATGAACCCGGTCATCCCAGGTTACCTGTCACTCCGAATCACAACCACCATCCCGCTTGGAGTTCTAAAAAACGATCCAACCTACTCTTTTAATTCAATAGGTGTCGCTGGTAAACACAGGCTACATTCTCTCCCTCCATCTCTCTCTGGTATTCCCTTTTGACTGCGGAGCCAGTATTTCCCTCAATCCCGGGCTGACGCCTAACCTTTTCTAGCCTTTTAATATGCAGCGTCGTCTTCTTCAGCATGCCTTCCTGAATGTCACTCTCAATCTCTTCTGACATTTGTGCTGAAGATGCCACATTAGGTGACAAAATGCAACACACGTTACAGCGCTCTTTTAAGACTCTGGTGACAAACACGGAAACCCAAAATGTGCTGATGTGGCTCTTAGGCATAAACAAGTGATATTTACAAACAGAACGCTAGATTAAAGCAGTTTGCCTTTGCATTACAGTAGTTTTAACAATGAATACAATGACTATTTAAAAAAATAAGGATGCATCAAAATTGAAATTCTGTCTGATAGCCGATAAAGTTCCAATATTGTAAAATACTTATCTAAATATCCAGTGATAGATCGGGTGTATAATAAATCAGTACCATATTGGTTCTTTGGCAGATGTTATGTTCTAAAAAATAACTGTAAAAAAAAAAAAAATTTAAACAGTAAATTACCGTTTTCCATTGAAACAGTACTGTACCACAAAAACAGTGCATTCTGGGTAATATTTGTCATTTTAAGAAAAGAGGCCTAAAGGCTATTTTCTCGAAAACAACAAATAATATTACCCAGAATGCATTGTAATATACAGAATGCATTGTAATATACAGAAGTAATATACTGTAAAAACAATGCATTCTGGGTAATACTTGTCGTTTTCGAGAAAGTAGCCTATAGGTTAATTTCTCGAAAACGACATAATATTACCCAGAATGCATTGTTTTACGCTATATTACTGTTTCAATGGAAAACAGTATTTTACTGTGTAAATTTTTTTTAGTGTGTATCGTTTTTTTTAACAGCTATTCATATTGACTATATAGGATATTTAATTTTCATTTTGTCATTTAACATTTTGTCAATGACATTTTTACATTTAGATGACTTTTGCCTTCTTTTTAATGTTCATTTAAAGTCTAAAATTAATATAAAATTTTCATACTGTACATTGTAATGTTGTGATGCCTAAATTCACTTTATTTAGCATTTAAACAATGTATTTATTTTTATATTTTTATTTTAGCCAGAATATTACATTTACATTAAACTTTAATTTTAATATCTGCCACATATTGCCAATTATCATGCATCGTTAATTAAAAAAAAAAAAAACTTTTTTAAAATTAACTTATTTTCTTGCCTCTTGTAGTACATTTTGTAATGTATTTTGCCATTTGAAGAATTAAATCAAATATTTATTAAATTTGAAAAATATGTCTGTAAGCTGGTCTGTTTAAAACATATATTTAACATGTATTTGAAATATATTTTTGCCTGAAAAGAAATATTATTATTATTTTTGCTATATGAGTTGACTAATTTTTAACGATCACAGTCTTTTGAATTAATGTGGTATGTTTTTGTTGTCATATTTTTTTTAGTCATGAAATTTCATTTATCTTTAAAAATATTAAAATATTTTTAATAAATAATTTTATTTAATGAATGAAAACATGAGACAAAACATACAACACCTAAATAACATTAAGGGTTTTGTGTTGAAATACCAACAATTTAGCAAATTCTCACCCCTGGGAATCTTTTTTCACATTTCATTTTTCAAATAATTTCCCCATAGTTCAATATAATGTTCCCTTGGTGTAAAGACTCTAACAGAAGGCCGCAGAAACCATTCTAATCCCAAGATCTGTGTTCTGAAGCCCTCAGAAGTCATTTTCAACAGTAGCTTCCGTCCGCCCCTCTGGACCAAGTATTACTATCATTGCTCAGAGCCAGATTTGATCTGGGAATCTTGGGACTGGATGTCCTGTGTACTAATCAGCAAACTAAAAGTGTGGGCCTCTGGCTCACTGCGAGATCATTTGTTTTCAGGGGAATGACTGTAACAGCCATCCTGGGCCTGACCAGCCCCACTCCATTACGCTATCACTGAGAGAAAGATAGAGAAGGAGTGCTCTTTTATCATTGTACTATTACTGCATGGACTTTATTGCGCACAGCTCCTCTCTCGCCAGCATTTGGACATGAAAAGCTAAAGAAAATCAGTGGAGCAAGCTCACTTTGAGATTTAACAGCCCAACTGTGCCTTTAGTAAGTCTCTAAACCTGAGCCCACTCATTTCAGAATATCTCTGAAAAAGCCATTGAAAATATTTGCCCAAATCAATCTAACATTTTCAGTCTTGATTTATTTCTTATAAGGCACAGATTTGAGTTGTGTGAAAAAGATAAATTGCCCCTACCAGTGTTAAAGCCAAACCTATGCCCTTGCATATTGTACTTCATCACAACCAATGTTTCTGAAATGCGATCAGGGTTATAGATTATTTAGGTCATAGTGGAGGTTCTTAGAAATGGATCCGGGATTGGTGTTGGGGGCTTGTATCAGAAAAAAACATCAAGGACTTGACCAAAACAGATACTCATCTCCCCGTGGATAACCAGGGCTGTAGATCAACCCTCTCCAGCTGCCCGAGGATTCAGTCTGCTCCATCTGTGTGATCGGCTGCCAGATAACTGGGCTCTGGAAGTGGTCGATCACATGTTTTTTTTTAAAAGGGCGGAATATCAGACCTCACGTTCTACTGACCGAACACTCTATGTGTCCGTCCTGACCAGCGAATAATCTGCAGGTGTGTTTAACAAGCAAGCTGTTCCTATTTGACATTAAATGCCATGCCGTCTTAATTTGAGATGGACATGTATAGTCACCTTGCCTCTTGCTTGTAGGTCAGAATCCTTTATATATTGCTTATCCTTGGTAATACATAACCCATTTGTTGTAGTTAATCTTTGTTCTTTATAAATCCCACAAGTGTCTTTCTCCATTATAGGAGCAGCAGATTGAAAAACATCTTGGCTGAAGAGTGAATCCAAGGACAGAAGAAAAGACATAAAGAGATTTTCAACTGTAAGCTAACAAAACATAGTAGTACAACTGAATGCCTTTGATATTTGACATCTTCTCAGTGCCTACATCTATAAGGCATTTCACAGCACACATCACTGGATCAAAGCAGCCAGGGCTGAGAGATAAAAACCTTTGGCAGTGAAGCCTCTCGGATGAGAGTTGGCCCCTCTCACTGCCGGAATGGCCTGGCTGGGTAAATGTTCAAGCTGAAACCATCGGAGTCATTATGAAGTCATAATGATGGCTGGTGATGTAAGATGTGATTCTCTCCAGAGCACAATAGGCAAAGCTTTGCCATCACAGGAGTAAATTACATTTTAAATTATAATGAAATAGAAAGCAATTATTTTAAACTGTAATAATTTTTCACAATTTTACTGTATTTTTCTTTAAAAAAAATTCAGTCTAGGTGAGAAGTCATCTTACTGACCCCAAACTAAATGCTAGAATGTACCATCCATCCATCTGTCCGTCCGTCCATCCATCCATCAGTCCATCTTGTCTGTCAGTCTGTCCGTCCATCCATTTATTCATTTGTCCATCCATCACTCCATCCATCCATTCATTTGTCCATCTGTCCATCCATTTATTCATTTGTCCATCCATCACTCCATCATCCATTCATTTGTCCATCTGTCCATCCATTTATTAATTTGTCCATCTGTCCACCCATTTATTTATTTGTCCATCTGTCCATCCCTTTTTTTCATTTATCCATCTGTCCATCCCTTTTTTCATTTATCCATCTGTCCATCCATCACTCCATCCATCCATTCATTGGTCCATCTGTCCACCCATTTATTCATTTGTCCATCCATTCATTTGTCCATCTGTCCATCCATTTTTTTTTCATTTGTCCATCTGTCCATCCATTTATTCATTTGTCCATCTGTCCACCCATTTATTCATTTGTCCATCCATCCATCCATTCATTTGTCCATCTGTCCACCCATTTATTTATTTGTCCATCTGTCCATCCATTTATTCATTTGTCCATCCATCACTCCATCCATCATCCATCCATTCATTTGTCCATCTGTCCACCCATTTATTCATTTGTCCATCTGTCCACCCATTTATTCATTTGTCCATACATCACTCCATCCATCATCCATCCATTCATTTGTCCATCTGTCCACCCATTTATTCATTTGTCCATCTGTCCACCCATTTATTCATTTGTCCATCCATCACTCCATCCATCCATTTGTCCATCTGTTCACCCATTTATTCATTTGTCCATCCATCCATCACTCCATCCATTAATTTGTCCATCTGTCCACCCATTTATTCATTTGTCCATCCATCACTCCATCCACCCATTCATTTGTCCATCCATCACTCCATCATCCATTAATTTGTCCATCTGTCCATCCATTTATTCATTTGTCCATCCATCACTCCATCCATCCATTCATTTGTCCATCTGTCCATCCATTTTTCATTTGTCCATCTGTCCATCCATTTTTTCATTTGTCCATCCATCACTCCATCCATCCATTCATTTGGGGGTTAGGGTTAGGTT
Organism: Mylopharyngodon piceus; assembly: GCA_039654765.1. Lineage (NCBI taxonomy): Eukaryota > Metazoa > Chordata > Actinopteri > Cypriniformes > Xenocyprididae > Mylopharyngodon > Mylopharyngodon piceus. The sequence continues at coordinate 14,380,479 of CM077459.1, read as the reverse complement.
AGGGTTAGTTATGGATGGACTAACCCTAACCCTTTCATTTGTGCATCTGTCCATCCATTTTTTTCCATCTGTCCATCCATTAATTCATTTGTCCATCTGTCCATCCCTGTTTTCATTTGTCCATCTGTCCATCCATTTATTCATTTGTCCATCTGTCCACCCATTTATTCATTTGTCCATCCATCACTCCATCCATTCATTTGTCCACCCATTTATTTATTTGTCCATCTGTCCACCCATTTATTCATTTGCCATCCATCACTCCATCCATCCATTCATTTGTCCATCTGTCCATCCATTTATTCATTTGTCCATCTGTTCATCCATATTTCTATTTGTCTATCTGTCCATCCATTTTTTTCCATCTGTCCATACATTAATTCATTTGTCCATCTGTCCATCCCTGTTTTCATTTGTCCATCTGTCCATCCATTTATTCATTTGTCCATCTGTCCACCCATTTATTCATTTGTCCATCCATCACTCCATCCATTCATTTGTCCATCTGTCCACCCATTTATTTATTTGTCCATCCACCACTCCATCCATCCATTCATTTGTCCATCTGTCCATCCATTTATTCATTTGTCCATCTGTCCATCCATATTTCTATTTGTGCATCTGTCCATCCATTTTTTTCCATCTGTCCATCCATTAATTCTTTTTTCCATCTTTCCATCCCTGTTTTAATTTGTCCATCTGTCCATCCATTTATTCATTTGTCCATCTGTCCACCCATTTATTCATTTGTCCATCCATCACTCCATCCATTCATTTGTCCATCTGTCCACCCATTTATTTATTTGTCCATCTGTCCACCCATTTATTCATTTGTCCATTCATTTGTCCATCTGTCCATCCATTTATTCATTTGTCCATCTGTTCATCCATATTTCTATTTGTGCATCTGTCCATCCATTTTTTTCCATCTGTCCATCCATTAATTCATTTGTCCATCTGTCCATCCCTGTTTTCATTTGTCCATCTGTCCATCCATTTATTCATTTGTCCATCTGTCCACCCATTTATTCATTTGTCCATCCATCACTCCATCCATTCATTTGTCCATCTGTCCACCCATTTATTCATTTGTCCATCCATCACTCCATCCATCCATTCATTTGTCCATCTGTCCATCCATTTTTCATTTGTCCATCTGTCCATCCATATTTCTATTTGTGCATCTGTCCATCCATTTTTTTCCATCTGTCCATCCATTAATTCATTTGTCCATCTGTCCATCCCTGTTTTCATTTGTCCATCTGTCCATCCATTTATTCATTTGTCCATCTGTCCACCCATTTATTCATTTGTCCATCCATCACTCCATCCATTCATTTGTCCATCTGTCCACCCATTTATTTATTTGTCCATCTGTCCACCCATTTATTCATTTGTCCATTCATTTGTCCATCTGTCCATCCATTTATTCATTTGTCCATCTGTTCATCCATATTTCTATTTGTCTATCTGTCCATCCATATTTCTATTTGTCCATCTGTCTATCCATTTATTCATTTTTCTGTCTGTCCGTCCGTCCGTCCGTCCGTCCGTCCGTCCATCCAACCAACCAACCCTGGTCAAATGAAATTATTTTTGCATACTTCCTCTAGTAAACCAGGTGATAAAAGGCAGTGCATTGCAATCAGCAGGCTCAATTCATTCCTAATGTCTCAAAATATAGTTCTGTCTTGATAATGCTGACTTTTAGGAGCACCATCTCAGTAAACTTCTGAAATAATGATATCTTTAATTTACTGAATGAAGCCATTACAATTTTCTGAGCAACTTCAGGGTATGCGCTATTATTCACAAAAAAAAAACAATAATATAAAAAATTTATCTTCATGATGTCCTTAGAAGCGTTAAGCATTAAGCTAATTAGAACAAACAATCAAACCAAATAATTGGAGTTGGTACATTGGAGCATTTGGAGTCTGTTAAAAAATTTCCCACAGGACATTGAAAATAGTGAGATATGTACAAGCTATTGCAGCCTCCCTAGCTAATTATCTCAATTGGTTTAAGGGGCGGAAAAAACTCATTTCGTAGAGGGTTTCGCCCATGTCAGTGCTTAGTGTTTCCTTCCTGTTGCAATATAACGGCTTTGTATAAGATGTCACAACTTAATAGAATCGGTTGGGTGATGTGAACGTTAATAAGGCTACACTGAGGTGTTAATGAGGTTGAACACGGCACAGAAAGGCCAACAACTTTAAAAATGGACACTGCCGGAGGGCTGCTTCCCTCAGGAGGGGCTGACTAACTATATTCTGATAAAGATTGTGTTGCTGATGGAAGCTAAATTGCTCAGGTTGCTCTTTCATAGCTCAGGAGAATTCATGGAGTCCTCAGATACATTCGAATCAATCTTTTCTTAGGTCATTCAGAACTTTTCTCCTAAAATTCCATTGAGGAGATAAAAATGGACACGAATGAGACATTCGGTGATGTTCAGTAGAGCGTCATAAATGAATGTGGATAGCTTAGAGCAGATAAGTTGACTTTAAAAGTGCTGGATGAGAAATGTTTGAGTTCATATTGAGACTTTTTATTGCAGATTCTGGTATCATAGAAAATCTGAGCCCGGTCTAGAAGGCACATGTGAGATCATATGATATATTCAAACAATTGTCTCCTTTGCTTCTATTTTCATTTATCATAAGTAATTTTAGGAGAAACATCTGAGACAAAGTTGAAAACTGTAAGTGAGAGCTTCATTAAGTCTCCTAACTTCCTGAGGTGACACAAATGAGAAATATTGTTCTCAGGAGAAACATCTGAGAAGCAGGAGACAAAAGTCTCCATTTGCTGTCTGTTTAATGTTGTTGTCCTGACTTTTATTGCAGATTCTGGTGGAAAATCTGAGCACAGTTTAGACATCTAGAAGAGACGTGTGAGATCACTTGAGTCTTTTTCTCAAGAGAAACATCTCAGAAGTGGCTGTTCATTTAATCTTGTTGCTGTAAAGGAGAAAAACTTGAGATATTAATGAGATTTGAGAGCTTTAAGTCTACTAACTGAGGAGACACGTGAGAAATTGTTTCTCAGGAGAAACATCTCAGAAGTTGGTGGCACTTCATTTAATCTCGTTTCTGCCGAGGAGAATCATTTGAGATATTAAGGAGGTTTAATTTCCTATGAGTGAACTCAAAAATTTACTTTCAAGACTAAATGATCTGGATGATGCTCTCTAAATTAATTTCAGCTATATTTTTGATATCTTTCCTTCTCTTTTCACTTATCCAAAGGAATTTTAGAAGAAGCATCTGAGATAAAGTGAGAGTTCCATTTAGTTTCCTAACTATGAAACAACACAATTTGTCCTAAAATATTAGACATTCCATTGCAAACTTTGGAAAATCTAAAGACACCTTCTCAAGAGAAACATCTCAAGACTTTTGCAAAAGTCTCAATTCGCTGTCTGTTTAATGTTGTTGTCTAGAAGAAGCAATTGAGATCTCTACCATGTTGTGGCCCTCAAAATCAGGTTGTTTGCTTGTATTTTTTATAGACGCATCCAGTCAGCGAAAACCGCATGCGTGATTAAGCAGTCATCCCTCACAGCTGTCTCCACATCAGTGAAGCGGTTGCCAAGGCAAAACAGAGGATCAGACAGCAGGTGCGTTCTGAACAACAGCCACCGGCTCTTGTTAGGCTTTCTTAAGTGGCAGGAGGTCGGAATGGCGTCTCTTGTATCTTCTGAGGCTGCCCTTCTTATTGCGGCTCCACCGGTGAGTAATTAACAGCTCACCTTTCCAGCCCAACAGACTCGTACTGGTTTCCAGCAGAGGCGGGAAGGTAATTAGACGGGGAACGGGGTTGGAAGGAGGCAAGGCATGGCTCCTACGTACAACCACATATGGGCAGGAAGTCACATGCAGGCAGTGAACGCAACTGTAACCGCGATAAACATTGTATTAAGAGATGAGTCATAAGAAAACATGTACACCTATAAATCTGAACAATTTGATGACATATTGGGAAGTGTTTGATTTTGTTTTTTTTATTTAAAGTAGTCGTTTAATGAGTTTTCATTGAGTCTTTTTTCTTGCCCCCCATAGTTAGTCAGTAACCAAACAGATCTCGCCCCCCATTGACTACCATAGTATTTATTTTTCCTACTATGGTAGTAAATGAGGGGCGAGATCTGTTTGGTTACTGACATTCTTCCAAATATCTTCCTTTGTGTTCAGCAGAACAAAGAAATTCATACAGGTTTGGAACTACTTGAGGGTGAGTAAATGGTGACAGAATTTTTATTATTTTGTGTGAACTATCCTTTTAACTCGAAATTCCGTATTCATGTGCGTAGTTTTGTTCAGTACAAAAACACTCTGCTGACGTTGTGTTAACCATATTAAAGAATATATTATATCTGTCAATTGCAATTTCTAAGACCATAAAATGAAAATGAAAGAAAGAAATAAAGGAAAATAAATGCTGTCATCATAGTTGCTGTCATTGTAGAGAAAGGATGCAAGGTCAGTAATCAGACGGCACCTTCAGAGCTTCATTATTGTCGGCTGTGTGCCGGTACAGTACAGCGTTTCTTCAAAAACGTCTAAAGTACAGATCACACATCCTTCTGTTCTTCACACAAACCTGCAGGTTACTTCAGCACTGGCCTGTCCTTGAGTTCCCAAGATTCCCTTTCATTCCGTGTAGGTGAAAGAGAGCCACGTGAATACCATTTAAGGTCCATATAAAACCTCCGGCTTTTGAAATGTAAATGCGTTTCTATTGATGGAGCTCTCACATATATATGAATTGAAAACTGCGAGATGAGGTTTCATTTACGTGTGGCTATCACATCCTGAACTATGTTACCATGGCAATGAAAATATTTATGATGGCAGGAAAGCGTTATGCAGACCAATCCAAGCTGTATTTAAACCAAGGAAGCCTGGTGAAAGCTATCCATTAACATTTTCATTCATCTCCATGACTGTTGCGTGACTAGATCCTCCAGAAATCCCTCAGCTACTTGAAATTCTGCTGACATGTTTTTTTGTTGTTGTGTTGTTCAGTCGTAACTCAGAGGCCACGCCCCCTCTGCCAGTGTTGGGTTTTTCAGGCATTTCCTGAGGTTTTTGTCCACTTATTTACCACCCTGTTATTAGAACAAATTTTGGACTAATTAAGGTTCTTTATTGGCATTGATGGTTCTATGAAGAACCTTTAACGTCCATGGAACCTTTCCATTGCATATAGTGGATTTATTTTAGATTTTTAAAAATGTTTTTCACACTACACTCAAAATATCTAGTTTAGTCATAAAACTCTAGAGGGCACAGGATGATAGGTCCTATCGGTAATCATATCATATTACCGCATGGCACAAGCTGATTGGCCTCTGCTGATTCCGCAGCCAATGAGATTGTTTGCTCAACATTTAAATAGTCTGGTTCAGTGTTTTCTGTAGGCTAGTCCTGCAGTGCTTTATCAGAGTTCCTGATAGAAACCCTCCACCTCCCCCAGCTCCACCTGCTTAGATCTACTACACAATTTAGATTAGAAAACTTTATTAATCCCTGTAAGGGGAAGCTAGATATACTGATATAGTTATATCTATTTCTGTGTATCTGTTAGCAGTAGCAAGTCCATAGTTGCTCTGCAGCAGTGTAGCAGATATGGTCCCCCAAGACCAAATACATTAACATTGCCATATTCATTAACTCTCTAAAATTATTTGGAGAGTTGTCATGATTGCAATAAAGGTCCAAAAAAGTTTTTTTTTTTTTACAGTGATGCCATTTTTGGTTCCATGGAACCTTTCATTGAACAGTTCTTAAAATTTATTTGTTCCTTACTTTTGTCTTTGGAGTGAAACAAACACGATGACTGACTGACTGGCACAGCAGACGGTTCTTTTCTGTCCAGTTGAATAACTGCTAAACAGGGCTGTTTTTGGGACGACTAAGGGGTAAATACTCACAAGCAAATGTTACATCAGTGGAGTAGCGGATCCGTCTCAGATTAATGCATCAAGAGAGGGATTTAACCTTGAGAAGTGCCTCAGATCGACAGTGGTTCAAAGGCCCTGACAATCACTCTTACAGCTGTTAAAAATGACTAGAGCAGTCAGTTATTTTAGACAACATCAAGTTGCCAAGAAACATATCATTTTATTGAGTAAGAATAGTCAGACTTGAGATGTAATTTTAAAGGAACACATTATTTTTGCCTCGTAGTAGCTGTGGCACTGATTTGGGTGTTTTATTCGACAACTACGCACACTTTTAAATGAATAGATTTCAGATGTTTTTACAATTGTGACCCGTGCTGGCAAAATGAGTCTGGATGCGCACGAGCTAATTACGAGCTAAACAAGTCAAATATGTCTATTTTGGTCGAATTTGAGGTTTTCACACAAATTAGTTCATTAAGCCTCATCTAGCAATCCAAATGCTTCAAATAGCAATTAAACATCTAAAAGTATCTTTATTTGTATGTTTTCTGAGAGGAGTACCTTTCCTTTGACCATGAAAAATGCTGATTTTCTCTGCTTGCTTCACCACTCGCGCTTCCCCTTAGCAACTTCCTCATTAGTCCAAGTTTGGTATCATTTAAAGCGCAGCATTGCAACTTTTTTTGAACATTCATAGAGAATTTTTGATGACATGAGTCTGAACCAATGAAATGTGATTTGTGATATAAACAAATTGATCTTACTTGCGCTGACTGACAGATGCGCAGCGCGCGCACAAAGACGCCTCAGACAGCGCGCGATCCCGATATACACATTACAGTACTATATTGAAGTAAAATATTGAAAAAAAAAAGATGAATATATATATTCTCCTATAGATATTTGGTTTTGACGAGGTATGTGCTAGATTAGGTGGTATTACCAGGGATTTTAAGGTTTGGTTGCTAGGTGATTTTGTTTTGGAACCTTCAGAAAACTTTAACTTGATTTTTCTCAAAATTGACTTTGCTGACGCTATCGACTTCAAACAGGTGTAGCTCAGTCATCTTTTTTTTTTTTTTTTGTCTGTCAGATTCAACAAATTATACATCATTTTGAAGGTTTTTTTAATAGAGATTGTGAAATAACTTGACAAATTTTACTCATTTTGCCAGCACAAGTAACAGTTTTTATTATATGAAGGACAAATTTTAAATATCATGGAATACCCTTATATTTTTGTGAAACTTTGTGAAGATTTTATTTTTTTTACCTTTATCCACACCCCCACTAAATATATAATAATAATAATAGTCCATCATAAAAATAGTATCACATTTTAGAAACAATAGTAATCCAATAAAGGGAGAAATAAAGCATTTAAATATGTATTATGCTAAAATGTAATATCAGTTTTTTGCAAATTTAGTTGTGTTGTAATTTCCACCGTAACCACTAGTAAGTTATGGAAATTAGTACTAGTAGTATTTAGTTACCTTGGAAAAAAAAGTCTTATGCTTAATATGAAATATGAGACATGATGTGTGAAGAAAACAAATATCACTCATTTCCATTTTTAAACCCGTTACATGAATTGACGGAAACTGAAAAATGACAATTCATCTGTGATGCGTGCTTGTACATTCTTGGACAGTGTTAGCATATACAAATAGACTATTGTTGAATGTTATTTTTAAGAGTGCGTTTTCCGAAGTCCACAGAGCCAAAAGTAGTCAGAGGAACAGTCTTTTAGAGATTCTACACCATGTTTGTCGTCAATGTCCTTGTGAGTTTCTGTCATCACCGTTGCTGATTGAGAGAATGAGAGGGATCGTAACATGGGCCACTCCTCTATTCCATTTGAGGTCTGATTTAAAGCCTGTTGTTTTTATACCCATAAATACCCTGAGTACAGGAGTGCACAATGCTTTATTGGCCAGTGCTGCTCTTCAACGGCAAAGCTTTACAAGGGAATGGGTGTCAAATAAACCTAGTAATATACCGACCTTCCCCATAACTGTTGAGAGGCCATCTTTTGTGCTTTTAATTTATCTCATTCAATGTACTGCGGCAGAACAAATTCTGCTTAAGTGACTGAGAGTGACGGACAAGCACGAGAGAGATTCTTTTCTTTGAAATTGATACGATTCTTAGAAAGCAGACTGGGTTTGATAATAATCAAAAGCGTTATGGTGATTTTTATTAGGTGTTTATTGTCTAGAGAAATCTACCCATTAGCATGGAGAGAAATGATTTTTGGCAGCAGAATGGTGTAGTTATGGCATCTACCAGCTAACCAGCCAAACTTACCCCCTTTGCTACTTATTTTTTTCCTTAAAAGAGGAACAATAATATGCTATACCAAGTAAATAAATAAATAAATAACTACTGACATTGAATTATTTTAATGTACTGTTAGCCCTTGTCTTTGTACCATTAAAACATCCTGTCAGTTTCATAGCTTAAAACGTCCTCCTCATTATAAACAAAGCATTTATTTAATCAAGCTCGAAAAACAGCTTGTTTTGATATTGGGTGATCTGTGACGCCATACCGGCAAATACATTTGCATATGACTGCCTCCAGAGCAAGACATTGACGAATAGTTAATCATCATTGCACCACAGGCCCCGCCCACTGGCGTTCAGTTGCTTAATGGCTGACATTTACCTACACTGTTTGTGAGCATTGCGTCAAAAGCACATAGAACCCATTATAGTCACTGATGCTGTCTACACTGGATACAGTATATAGATGCGCGTTCAGTTTCTGACATACTCTATGCGCTCGAGTCTGTCGACAACAGGACAGAGTGAAAGAACGTTCGCTTTGAAGCGTCCAGTTTAAACAGCTTGTTTGCGTCTCTGTACAGAATTCAGATGGATCCTAGTGTCAGAAACAAGTGGATGGTTAATTTTAATGGCGTCCCAGATAGTATCAGAGGATTATATGTTTGTTCGGATCCTTTTTTTCTTTTTTTTCAAAAAACTTTATTAACATTAAACCACAAAAGTGAACCTCAGGGAACATATTACATTAATAAAAAAATCCATGTTGTGACCCCTTTAAAAATAAAATGTAAATATAGCAGAAGTGCCGGAGGAAATTCATCCTGTCTAGGAGGGCTTTTCAACATTTCAATTTTGACAATGGGGTACCCAAACTGAAGGTCTCCTAAAGACACTTCAGCAACAACAATTTCCACTTCCCTTCTTCTTTTGCATTTCATATCACAAAGTGTCAACACCTTTTTGAAAGGACTCTGAGCAACAAAAGACATTTCGTCAAAATGAGAAACAGCAAAATATGGAGTGACATTTACTGTAACTCTTCTGGTTGTCCTGAAAAGCATGTCATTGGGAAAATAGTTGCTCCCTGTGAGGTCAAAGCTGCTTACAGAAATCAAATGCTCGTTGCATTTTTTTGTCCTTTTCTCAGAAATTCTCCCTTACGTTTCTCAGCATAGAATGATGGAGTATTCACTATATGTTTACCCAGTACAAAGACATTCTACAAGAATTGCATCAATGAATGTACTGACAAAGATGTTTATTGAGGATAGGTTTTTGATTTCATCAACAACATTAAAGCAAGCTGAAAACAATGCACCTTGATGTTAATTAAGTCATTTTAAAGTATACTGTTGACGAAAATATAACAAGAAACATGTTTAAATTATGACATATTTACAGTTTAACACATTTTTGTCATCTTGTTGACAATCATATTGTTTTGATGTGATGCTAGCTGCTAGATTTCAAACATTTTTATGTATGTGTGTGTGTGTGTGTGTATATATATATATATATATATATATATATAAGGGGTGTGACGAGACAGCTCACGAGACGAGACATGAGATTGAGTTCACGAGAACAAGACAAGATTTTTACACAGAATTTTTACGATTATCCTCGATGAAATACATGAAAAAAAAAGTCTGCAGGTGCATTTTTAAATTGTTTTAATTCATTTTACTGTAATGAATGTCTTTTCAGTTCTACTTTCTGAGTATGAATTATCATATGCAGTAAAAGACAACAATACTCATGCACTGTAAAAGGTTTTGCCACAAACTCAACTGACTGGCTTCTCTCCTGTATGATTTCATATGAGTCTCTTCAGACCTTACTGTACATGAATTATGAGCTTCTACAACTTTTGACCTCCTATTGAAATTGCTTTTGAATGCGCGTTCGCGTTTTACTTTTGCTTTCGATTTTGCGGTCGCATACTCTGTGAATAGGGAGCAGCGGTGCTGAGCATGCGTTCTACAAGATAAGACATTTGTCGGACGTTTAGGCTCTGTTGTGCAACATATCCTCTGCCATGGTCTTGTCAGTCATCTCGTCACTTACTCTCGTCACGTGATCAGTGAACTATGATTCCTGCTGCACTACGTACAGCTCTGCAGCTCGTGTTGGATGAGCTGGATGGGATTGAAGCTACCGTTATCCAACTGAATTAAATGGTTTTTATTTATATAAAAAGCAAAACGACAGTGGAGGCATAATGTAAGCGTAGCGGTGGCATATTCTATCCTAATTTCACCCTCACACTCTGTCATGGCAATATCGGGAGACAGCTGTAAACCTTGAAGAGAAATCTCATCACATCTTAATCTTGCCACAAGATCTTGTCACACCCCTTATATATCAAGTAATCTATTTACTAAAATGATTTTACGCAGAGTAACTCTGTGATCATTTGTGCTCTGCTGGTCTGAGCTCTTTGAAGTGCCTCAGCCAGTCGAGCCTAAAATGGGCATTTGTCCTCTCACAAACTGCACATCCTGTAGTCTGACATAATGATTATTCAGATGAAGCGCATTGTATTTTAAATGCTAATTTCTCTTCTTGATTCGCCTGCTGCTGGGTTCAGTGCTGCACAGTGTGACACTGATCTAATCTCTAAACGTTATACGGCAGGTTACTTCACATAGCAGCGGGAAACAGATTGCATCAAACATCTGATTGGATGCTAACTTGGCGACTTGGTTCTCTTTGATTTCAGTGACGACAATGTAAATATGTATCTAACAATACAAGCTGTGAGTACAAATGTAGAAGTCAATGCACTGAGGCTTTTTGAGCTTACAGATGTGACTGGGTTGGCGAAGACAGAGGCGTTTATTTAAGCTGTGGCACTGTAAAAATGTAAAGCTGTGAAATGTTAGCTTACCATTTGACGTCAGGTCATCTACTTGTTTTCCTGCCAGTACTGCAGGTAGATAAGATGTTTTTCCTTTAACGTTACATCAAGGGCAAAAAAATAAAATCAAACAGATGAATATGGCCATTTGCAGAATGCAATTTGAAACGAAAGCAAAAACAATTTTAGTCATTTTATGCACGACTGTGCAAGCACTTGCTCTCTCAACTCAATGGTTACAGTGTTTTTTCTCAAATGAATAGAGTCAGCCTTTAAAATTGGTCTTCCATTAGGGGAAAGGACTGGAGAATAGCAGGTACAACCACTGCAATCAGATCCTCTCCTCCATTTTTGCACGTCGAAGCAGGATGTTGCTTTTCAGATGCAGTTTGCCTCCACCGTATGAGTTGGGTAGCTCACATCTAATGACGTATGATGTGGTGCCACGCTGACCAGTTTGCCTTGACACATGGAGCTAATTTCAAGACACCCGCTGGCATACGGGACACCCTGACCCTGCACGTGGGCCCCTTGCGGTATTATGAACCCATTATGTTGTGGTTAAATTTGTCTAGCACAGTTTCCAAGCCACATATAAGCACTGTAAGAAATAAATCTATAGAAAAACAGAAAAGGCACTGGTCACTTTCTGCCAGGACATTGTCCATGTGGAAACTCTTATTTATGTCAAGCTTAATTGTTTACTAATTGCTTATGAATTACAGTCCCCAAAACTAACCAGCAATAAATCTGCTGTAGTATTGGAGTTATTTCTGCCTCAGAGAAAAAATAAAACAAATAATTGTGAGATAGTATAAAATATTGTGAGTTTATATCTAAAAAATGCTGCTTTTTTATCACAGTTGCGACTATAAATAAAGTCACAAGTATGTTGTAAATTGTCATTTTGGCTGCGTGAGATTCTCCGGCTTTGTTGTTATTGAGCAACCGAAGCGCGAGCTGTTAAAGCTCCGCCCTCTTCTGGAAAGCGGGCTGGGAGCAGCAGCTCATTTGCATTTAAAGGGACACACCCAAATAGAGGCAAATTTGACAAGCTATAATAAATGATCTGTGGGGTATTTTGAGCTGAAACTTCTCAGACACATTCTGGGGACACCAGAGACTAACATTACATCTTGTAAAAGGGGCATTATAGGTCCCCTTTAAGATATAAATTCTCATTTTTTAGATATAATATTGTAATTTTGAGGTATAAAGTAGAAATTTTGTCATGATTATGAGAAAAAATTTTTAGGATAAATTAAATGTTTGCAAAAATAATTGCAAATGGAATCCTGTATTAGGCCTGTTTCCGCTAAAAATAATTGAGATATTTTCAAATATAGTCACATTGTGAGATGTAAAGTTACGATTGTGATATATAAAATCGCTATTTCAGAATAGAAATTCTCAATTTGGGATATAGTATTGAAATTGTGAGATATAAAGGAAAAATTTTGTGACAAAGCCAGTTATGAGAGAAAAAAAAATCGCAATTGTGAAAAAGATAAAAAGAAAAAATTACATAAAGTCACAGATATACAGTAGTTCCAATTGAAAACCTGTATGGAAGCCCGTTTCCACTAAAAAATTAATTGTAAGATAGTTTCAAATAAAAAATAGTCACATTGTAAGTAAGGGTACGTTTAAATGACAACGATGTACTAAATACAAAAAAGTTTTTCCTTTATGTTTTTCATGTACAGATGACAAACTATCCCCGTTCACACGGATACGCGAAAACAACTAAAAACGCTGTATTCTGCTGCCAGGCCAGTAGGTGGCGATGTCACTTTGTAAAGAAACTCTACGCGCCTATAGTCTGAACACGTAATGTGCATGATGTCACCGTTTTCACAAATTCATGGTTTTGTAGTTTACATGGAGACGATAATGGTATCGTTTTCAAAAGTTTGCATTTTCAGGGCCCAAGGTCATTGTCTTGTAAATGAACAGCCTAAACACATAAGTTTTCCGTTTTTAGTTTAAAACAGTGTTGTGTAAACGGCCCCTTAGATGTAAAGTAACAATTGTGACAATACTATTACATCTTGATTCCAGCTCAGATAAGCATGATACCACTTCTAGTGGGCAGAGCCTGAGATTTAAAGCCGCAGGTTCCTGACACAAATCCACCAGTATTAAATACATTCGTAGAGGGTCTTTGTGCTGCTAGACATGAGGTGGTACTGAATCTGTTTAACTTCACACACAGCAGTTAATTTCCTGTCTCATATGTCCCCCATCACATAAAGCACATAATATCCAGTATGCAGTGGAGGTGTTTCGGTGCCGTCATATCTGTAATTTATCACGGCCACATTCCTTTCTCTCTTTTTTTCCCTTCCCCATCATCTCACTCCCACACATCGAAGCACTCCCACACATCCCATGTTCCTTAGCAAATGTCTCCTACAGACATTTATTCATGCCAAACCGTCAATCATTTTCATAATAAACAAGACATCACAATATGGACCATGGAGGTTAATATAATAACGGTCTGTCTGTCAAACGCACTGATGGAGTGTTCGGTTAACCAGCAGGGGTCAGTGTGGTCTCATACACACGTACATGCTCTCTCACACACACACACACACACATGTACAGTACTCTGAGGCAGTCGAAGCCAAACGTGGCCCTCTTAACAGATGCCCTGTGTGAAATAATTCATACCGAAGCCTCATCCAGCACAATGGCCTCCACGTCTCTGCTGAATCTCTGAGTTCAATGTTGAAGGTGCTCAGAGCTCGTTCTCTCCCTCCACAGTGCATGAGAGCATCGTGTTTAATTCATTCGTGTAACTTCGGTGGCTCTTTCAGTTTTAACACAAAGAGGGAAACAAAGACGAAACAATATCACAGCACGAGACACAATTTAAAAGTCTTTTACGCTTGTTTGCACTGCACAACTGCTGTTTTGTGAGGGTGGGATGTTTTTTGGGTGAAAAAAAAATTGAACACGTTTCAAAAGCTGAGTTCGAAAGTAAAAATAAATGTGGTGGAATATGTTGTGGGAAGGCTGGATAAAAGTCACATAACTTGTTTAAAATCTTGCTTAAACCAGCCTAAGATGGTTTGATGGTCTGAACCGGATTAAGCTGGTCTTCAAGACTGGTCAAGCTGGTCTTCAATTGGTCTCCCATTTGAAAGTGCCCAAAAACCCCTCTAAAACCAGCCAACAGAGCAGTCTGACCTAGATGGGAGACCATCAAAGACCAGTAAACTAGCATAGGCTGGTTCAAGAATTTTTTGTTTCCTGCAGGTTAAATAACTATTGAAACTATTGTGGTTTCATTGTCGGCTATTACAGTCAGCATAAAATTCGATTCCTTAATGCTTTTTTCTGGTCTTATTGTGCACAATTCATCAGTATACATTATTATGAAAAAACAAAACTTAAATTTCCATTTCAGATGATGTCACCAAGCCCTCCTCCTGTTTTTTTTTTTTTTTTTTTTTTAACATTTCATCTCCAATGTCTGGCTCCATTTAACGTCCATTTTTTACTTTCAAAATTCATTCCAGATGGATAAAATAAGGTCAGAAACCCAAACTGGGCTCAGATGCTGGATAAAAAGATAACAATAATTGAACAGAGAATAAATTTTTGCCTGATGAAGAACTGAAACGTTGCGTTGTTTATGAATAAATTTTTTGGAGCTGTACTCTCAGTGTGCCAACATTACTCTGTAAAATCGGGTCAGTCCTACTCTTTTTATTTTCATTGAATATTCAGATTCATTTGAATTTGGATATTAATTTGAATGAGTCTTATTTCAGAAGTAAATGGTTTGCAAACATGTTTCATGTTGACTTGAGCTGATATTGCAAATTTTTTTCTAATTTAAAGTCATCATGAAATGAAAATTCAACTTATCTATTTTGTAATTGCATCTCATTGAACTTATTGTGAATGACTCATTTATGCATAGGTTTCATTTAAAAACAAAAAAACAAAAAACATTTGACTTCTTTTAATTCAAAATGTCAAACCAATCTTCTGATGAAACCACCATCTTCTCTGGTGAAGTATGCCTGACTTCTCCAATCATTTAGTCTGCTTAAAGGGTTAGTTCACCCAAAAATGAAAATTCTGTCATTAATCACTCACCCTCATGTCGCTCCACATCCGTAAGATCTTCGTTCATCTTCGGACACAAATGAAGATATTTTTTTTATAGAATCCGATGGCTCAGTAAGGCCTGCATTGCCAGCAAGACAGTTAACACTTTCAGTGCCCAGAAAGCTACTAAAGACATATTTAAAACAGTTCATGTGACTACAGTTGTTTAACGTTAATGTTATGAAGCGATGAGAATACTTTTTGTGTGCCAAAAAACAAAATAACGACTTTATGACAATATCTAGTGATGGGCGATTTCAAAACACTCCCCCAGTGGTGAACCATTGAAATTTCGAAACACTTATGACGTAACGAAGCCTCGTTTACTGAAATCATGTGACTTTGGCGCTCCGAAACGCTGATTCGTAACAAAAGATTCGTAAAGCTTCATGATGCAGTGTTTTGAAATCGCCCATCACTAGATATTGTTCAATAAAGTCGTTATTTTGGGTTTTTTTGCTGCACAAAAAGTATTCTTGTTGCTTCATAACATTAAGGTTGAACCACTGTAGTCACATGAACTGATTTAAATACGTCTTTAGTAGCTTTCTGGGCATTGAAAGTGTTAATTGTCTTGCTGGCGATGCAGGCCTCACTGAGCCATCGGATTTTATGAAAAATATCTTCATTTGTGTTCCGAAGATGAACGAAGATCTTACGGATGTGGAACGACATGAGGGTGAGTAATTTATGACAGAATTTTCATTTTTGGGTAAACTAACCCTTTAAAACCCATTCACATTCAAGTTCACATTCAGATCTGCTTCCATCCAATCAGCAACTGTTGAATTGAACCACTTTTTTTCATAATGCTACACTTGGATGTACGTCAGTATGGAATAAAAGATCTGTCACTTTATTGTGACTTTTAACTCATTGATCATTTAGGAGTCGTTTACACGACACCATTTTCAACTAAAAATGGAAAACTTTTTATGTGTTTTGGGTGTTCATTTACACGACAACGTCGTTTTTGGGGGCCTGAAAACAAACTTTTGAAAACGCGTTTCAAAGAGCAAGTTTTTGTCATCTCAAAAAAAGTGAATCTGTGAAAACGGTGACGGCATTTGCATGCGTATTGCATGTTCAGTCTATAGGCATGCGCATTTGGCGCGAGTTTAAAAGAATGTGCATGTAAGAAGGACAGTTTTTCTTTACAAAGTGACACCGCACCAACTGTTGGCCTAGCATTCATAATACAGCATTTTTAGTCGTTTTCGTGGATCCATGTGAACGGGGATCATTTTGATGTTGTCATCTGTACAAAGAAAAAAACTTTTCAGTTTTGTGTACATTGTTGTACCCATAGATTGACTGTTATTGATGCAATTTGATACAGATCGATAAAATCACTCCTGGAGGTTTTCGATTCTTGAAATGGGTTCAAAGGTGTCAAAATTCTCACCTGACTGAAGAGGAAACACAGTCTTTAGTGATGTGTTGTCACCCTGCCATGAAATCCAGCGATCTCTCTCTCTCTCGCTCTCTCTCACTTCTCTCGCTCCCTCCCTCTTGGCAAGAGTTGGTGGTTAGTGAAGCCTGTACTTCTGCAGACTGAGTGCCAGAATGACAGAGAAAAGTGCCAGCAATCTGGTCTTTCTCAGCCACAACACTGAGAGAGCCATATACTGAGCAACACTGCCATCAAACACATCCACAGTTTCATATTAACCACCGAATTATCACATCTGTTTAAATCAGAATTATTCTGAATCCGTCATTTGCGAATGCCCTTGACAGAAAATGTTTTATATTTTGATAGATGAAATTTCCCATTGGCGGTCAACTACATCATAGAGATAAATGAAAAGATAGGTATTATTTATTTTGTTTTGTTAAAAAAAAATTGTTAGCAAAAAATTGTTAGTCAAACTATTTTTTTCCCCCTAAAAATTAGAAAATATAAGTGTTTATAGCTGATCATGGCACATTGATGCTAAATGCTAAGAGGTTGGAAGTGGCACAAGGTTTAGTTGGTTAGCATGGTCCCGTTAACCCCTGTTGGTAGAAGCCATAACTACACCTTATAGGAGAAAAAAATCTTTCTCAATTGAATGCCATTCATGTATTGTGACTAAATAATTGGCCTCAAGTTCCATGGTATTGTTTTAAGTGAACAAACTACATCCCAATTTGTGTACTTCTACTGTGCACTAAAGTATGTACTTTTGAGTAAGTAGTAGGGCATACCACCAAGAAATAATATTGTCTTGAATTTGTTGTGTACTTTTTAAGTTCACATGTAAGCATTAGCATCTAGCTAAATTTGTTATCACTCAACTTTTAGATTCTGTGGGCAGGTTTAGTTTTACAATCCTCACCATGTATTTAACTAAAAATGTTGACAGAAATCCATCACAAATTAGCAGTATTTGCTAATATTATTAACACTTTGCACCACTGATGAGAAAGTGTGAAAATGCTAATCGCTATTGCTAATAACACTGTACTATGGATGAGGTGTCTGGCTAATATCGCAACATTTTACACTATGAATGAGGAGGTGTGAGGATGTTAACAACACCTTGCTCTAATGGTGAGGAATTTGGGCTAATATTGCACCTTGAAAATCCACCGGAAATAGTACACTAGCTGAGCACCTACAATGTACTATGATTTGATAGGCACTAATCATGTATGCTATAGGGTGGATTGTGCAAATTGCAGCCATGGTTTTACCAAAGCTAGCTCCTTTGGAAGTGTCAGGTGTGATATCCAGTCATTTAAATAGGAATTTTCATATTCAGGA
Organism: Mylopharyngodon piceus; assembly: GCA_039654765.1. NCBI lineage: Eukaryota > Metazoa > Chordata > Actinopteri > Cypriniformes > Xenocyprididae > Mylopharyngodon > Mylopharyngodon piceus. The sequence goes on along the minus strand of CM077459.1, from coordinate 14,362,543 downwards.
GTTTCATGTGAGACTGAAAAAGTTTCCCACACAGATTTCGCTTGTGTTCATGTTGGTCACGCGAATTGGTGAATGGACATTTATCAATTTCACTGAAATGTCGCACCTTGACTGCACAAGCTTGACTTTAAAGGGTTAGTTCAGCCAAAAAATGAAAATTCTGTCATTAATCACTCACCCTCATGTCGTTCCAAACCCGTAAGATCTTCGTTCATCTTCAGAACACAAATTAAGATATTTTTGATAAAATCCGAGAAGTATCTGTCTCCTCCATTGACAGCAATTTAACCACCACTTTCAAGGTCCAGAAAGGCACTAAAGACATCATTAAAATAGTCGACGCGACTGCAGTGGTTCAACCTTAATTTTATGAAGCGACGAGAATACTTTTTGTGCGCAAAAAATAATGACTTTATTCAACAATATCTTCTATGGAGGAATCAGATACCTCTCGGATTTCATCAAAAATATCTTAACAAACTCTTCTGTACCAGTTGAGTAAACTTTGCTTACTAAGCGTACGTTTACACAACAATGTACTAAAAACGTATACGTTTTTCCGTTGTGTTTTTCGCGTACAGACGAAAACGTCAAAACGATCCCCATTCACACAAATCCGTGAAAACGACAAAAAAATGCTGTTATTCATGCCAGGCCAGTAGTTGGCGATGTATCTTTGTAAAGAAACTACGCGCCTATAGACTGAATACGCATGCGCATGACATCACCGTTTACACAGATGATAACGGTGTCGTTTTCAATAGCTTGTTGTATTGTAAATGAACGGCTAAAAACGCATAAGTTTTCAGTTTTTTAGTTGAAAATGGTCTTGTGTAAACATCCCCTAAGTTAGGCCTTGAATTGTTTGCTGTGGAATTGAGACTAATGACCAGGTGCATAGTCATTGGAATCCAATACCATTCTCTCCCACAATGCCTTATGAAATAAACAACACAAATAAGTTGCTATATGCAACCCTGACCAGTCCTTGTGAAATATGGATTTGCTCGCTTACTACTTGATGGATCTAATTCTCTCAGTACTGTGTAGATGGGGTTAGTCTGATCTGTAAGGATTTAGATGACTGAAGGACGCGAGGTTGTGACCATGTCATTCTCCTGTCTGCTTGGATTGGTTAACCAGATGCTTGTTCTGGTGTTGTCTAGACAGCCAGTAAGGGAAAAGGGTGAAGAGGAAGTGCACATCAAACCAGAGGAAATCAATGCCGTTCCTTCTTGCCAGGAGTCTTGAGAATGAGGATGATTAGTTTAATTGGCTAACGATCCAAAAGCCCAGGCTAGAGTCTAATCCTCCGTGAGCGGCCTGAACTTCGGCTGGATCTGGCCTCCAGATCCGGAAGCAGAATAAACGAAAGAGACTTCCAAATCAAAGTCTCTCAGACAGGCTAATGTTGTTAGCATCAATAGCATCTGCTGAGAGACTTTAGTTCTGTGGGGATTTACAGTAAACTTGTGTAGAGTTGAGTCAATGCCCAGTTTAGACTTTATTTTGTTATGTAAGGCTGAAATTATGCATTTTTTGTTTGCGAACTATACATTTAAGATAACATTTGTAAAGTCTTACATGACAAATAGAAGATGTAAGGGATAATGTACAGCCATCCCTAAAGGGGTTTATTTTGCATTAATGACCGGCTGGCTGTTCATTATCCTGCTCATTACACAGCTTCTTGCCAAAGAAATAAATACATGGACATGAAATATTGATTTTGAGTTGAAGTTATTTTATTACCTTTGTAAATTAGCTTAAAGCTATTGCTAAGAAAAATAGTCCAGAAGACAATCAACCTAGAACAAGATGAACACAATATTAATTGGTATTGTTGTTCTGCACTCCATGGACTAGCTAAAGCTTCAGTCACGTTAGGCAAAATTTTGCAGACAAAAAAGGACCATTGTCTGTTGTCAGTAGTTTAGCAATGTATGACGCACAGCTTACACAGAAGTCACTTTCAACTAAACAGCTTTCCTGTTGCCACTGAGGTATTTTTATTACATTCGCTAGTCATAGTAACTGTTTAGACAGTGTAGTTATTCTAGCATTAATATGCAGGTAGGCCGAAAATACGACTGAATTGAAATTAGTGTCTATATGTTGTCATATTCAATGAAGAAATATCCAGTTTAGCGTCATTATACAAAAATATTTGACTGCTCATTGACCAATCAGAATGAAGTGTTCCAGAGAGCTGCAGAACAATCCCATTCAAATTCTAACACCAGTGATGATGTCATTGTGACATTTGCATACTGAAATGTGATTGACAGGCCCATTAAATATTGCTGTGCACATCATTACAATTTTGTAATTCATATGCCTTCATAATCTTTCCCTCCCTATTGCTGCGACATCTCTTCTCTTGATGACTTGTTTACTGGCGCGAGGGCGGGGCAACCTGTCACTCACATGAGATCCACCAATAGCAAACCACAACCATCCAATCAAATCCTGATGGACAAAATAAAGTCCCGCCCTACATGTTTTTTCTTGTTTGAGAAATCGTTTCCCTGGGATATACGTCACAATAGGTAAGAAAACTTCCATTTCATGCGGACTTTAAGGGTACGTTTACACGACAACGATATGTTTAAAATGAAGAAGTGTTTCCTTTGAGTTTTCCGCGTACAGACGACACCATTGTCAAAATGATCCCCATTTATACGAATCTGTGAAAATGACTAAAAACGCTGTATTCTGCTGGCAGGCCATTAGATGGCGATGAAACACTATAGACTGAACGTGTAATGCGCATGTGCATGACGTTATCGTTTTCACAGATTCGCGTTTTTGTTGTTTACACGGACACCGTTTTCAAAAACTTGCACTTTTTTAACCCGTTTTCAAAAGTTTGCGTTTTCAGACCACCAAAACGCTGTTGTCGTGTAAATGAATGACCAAAATGCATTAAAAGTTTTACGTTTTTAGTTGAAAATGGTGTCATGTATAGTACTCGCAAAGAAAAAAAAAAAACACACAAAAAACCCCTTGTGGTCATAATTGGGATGTCTTGATCAATTTTCCAAAAAAATTTAGTGTTTTAGAGGATTTTGTTCAAATGCAATGTGCAAAATGATGAAATTGATACTGTATGGTATGTCTGCTTCCAATCGAAACATCTGTAGATTATCCGAAAGGGGATCCAAATAAACTTTTAGTTGGGATGGATCTTTTTGTGGCTGTGTGCCACTGTCGCACCAAATTTTAACGTCGCTGAAGTTCTTTCCCATGGCTAGCTTTTCTAATACTTTTACCCTGACCTCAAAAATAAGTTAAGACTATTAGGAAATTTTGCTATATAAATAATCTTTACATTGAGTTCTCTCCTGAGGCTTGAAAAAAAAAAAAAAAAAAACCCATCAAGGCGTGTGATGTTTGAAAATACAGAAAAAATACCAAGTAACTTATGCTGAGACTCCAGACTGGCAGATAAGGCTGTTTGGCCAAGCGTGCCTTAGCTGGGGAGGGATTTTGGGCGTCTTGTCAGGAAGTCTTAGGGAAGCATTTCCTCTTTTCATATTTCATCTGAATGCAGCACAGACTGTATGCGGCGGGTGGGGAACATATAAAGAGGCTTGCTCGGAGCTACAGCCTTTATGCGACCAAAGCTTTCAAAGGAAGAAGGTTGCTTACTGCACTAGGGTTTAATGGTACCCTGCTCTCCCTCTTTCCCGCTCTCTCTCTCACTCTACTTTTCTTTCTTCTTCCTTTGTACTTAATCATGCCTTTACTTTTTATCTCTTAGCAAACCAAACCATACAATCACACACAGTATGGGCCCCGGCGCACACACATGCGGGCCGAACGCACTAATGTTTGGCTTTGATGTACCTATCTTCCTGTTTGACAGAGAGCAGGAGTTGGGGGGAATGTAGATGCTGGTGGCTGGGAGGTTTCTGCACATTATCAAGTCTCCTCAGGAAGCATCCTGGACGAGGAGAGCTGGAGATTGAGAGAAAGACTTCAGCCGGCTGCCGTCACAACGTCCCAGATGAGTTCCCTACCCGATTTAATATTCAAGGTTCCCGCTCTTTCTGTCCAGTGCACTTCACTGACTTTTCCAGTAGATCATAATTATCAGATAATGATTTTTAACAATTTCAAGCTGAGCACATGTAGAAAAATTTCTCATAATTTCAGTTATTATTATTTATTTATTTATTTTTTTTTTAAAAATAATAGTTTAGTAATTTCCATAGCTTTTCAGACAGTCATAATTTTTGGATAAGGATTTTTTTTTTTTTTTTTTTTTTTTTTTTTGGGATAACGCGTGTAAAACAAAAACCCTATATAAAAATGATAGAAAATAACTTTTTTAAATTTTATTCATTTTGATGATTTTTCTAATTGATCAGATAAGGATTTTTAACAATTTCATAGCTGAGCACATGAAAAATGCATTGTATGAAAATGATAGAAATTTCATATATTTCCTAAAAATAAGATTTTATTAATTTCCACAACCTTTCCAGATCATTATAATTATGGGATAAGAATTTTTAAAAATCTATTTCTAGCTGAGCACATGTAAAACAATAAAAAAAAAAGAAAAAAAAAAAAAAAAATCCTTTATAAAAATTATAGAAATTTAAATTAATTTTTTTGTTACATGATTTTAATATATTCTATTACTTTTTACAGTCAGCCATAATTATTTGATAAGGAATTTCTAGCTGAGCATATGCAGAAAATTTTCTCATAATTTCATTTATTTTTTTTTATTTTTTAAAAAATAAGAATTTAGTAATTTCCATAAGTTTTCAGACAGTCATAATGTTTGGATTAGGATTTTTTTTTTTTTTTTTTTTTTTTTACAATTTCTAGCTAAACACGTTAAAAAAAAAAAAAACTATATAAAAATGATAGAAATTTCAATAACTTTTTTTAAAACAAGATTTTATTCATTTCGATGATTTTTGTAATTGATCCGATAAGGATTTTTAACAATTTTATAGCTGAGCACATGCAGAAAAAAAATTATTAGAAATTATTAGAAAATGACAGAAATTTCAGAAAGATTTTATTAATTTCCACAACTGTTCCAGGTCATCATAATTATGGGATAAGAATTTTTAAAAATCTATTTCTAGCTTATAATCCTTTATAAAAATTATAGAAATTTCAAATTACTTTTTTTGTTACATGATTTTAATAATTTCTATTACTTTTTCCAGTCGACAGTAATTATTGGATAAGGATTTTTACCAATTTCTAGCTGAGCACATGCAGAAAAAATTCTCATAATTTCAATTATTTTTTTAAAATAAGATTTTATTAATTTCCATAACTTTTCCAGATGATCATAATTATCAGCTAATGATTTTTAACAATTTCTATCTGAGCACATGTAGAAACATTTCTTATATGAAAATGATAGAAATTTCAGTTACTTTTTTAAATGGGATTTTATTCATTTTCATGACTTTTCTAGGATTTTTTCAATAGCTGAGCACATGTGGAAATATTTCTTACATAAAAATTTTATACAATTAGCTAATACAATATGTTATAGCTGAGCATACGACAAAATGCTCATTTTAGAAATGACGGTGCCTTTTTTATGTTTATTTGTTTCTTTGCATGTCTTTTATACGCCTGGATACTGTTCTCTAACTACCAATAATGCAGTTTAACCAAACATTAAATGCACTAAACTAGCTCTGCGTCACATTTAAAATGAATTAATTTTATTTTTTACATCACAAACATGATTTTTTTTGCAGGACAGGACACAATAAGACGTATATAGAGCTGGCCGAGATGGCATGGTGTAGTGGAACAGCATGGCATACTCAGGGTACAGTATTTTGACTGAGACTGGTATGGATTTGGTTTGCGGTCTGTGCTCTTACCCTCCCGGGGAGAGTTGGCCCATTACATGGTCTCCTTCAAAATCACTCCCAATCCCTGAGGAGGGAGTCAGTTTAGTCAGTTTAATGGGGAATTAGTCTGGTTCCAGTGTCATTATGTGGCCCAGTCCACCCAATTATGCCTATTATTGATTGCACTTTATTCATAAAAATATTTTCGGCATGTTTGCATTGTTAACTCATTTGCATAATTGCGTGAATCGGGTGCTAAAACAAAGACACCGCGTGTGCCAATAAACAACATTATCTGTGAGCACAATTCATTCTTAGTGTGTTTTTTTTTTTTCTTTTTTCTATTTCTTTTTTTAAAATCTTCATTGCTCTTTTTATATCTGTCTTGGCAAAGACAACCAAATCTCAGATGACTGACTTCATTTTTTTTTTTTGGAGCCAAAGAAAATAAAACGTATGCACTCAATGCTCAAGACGCTATTCATCCGAGTGGAAAAGGAAAACAAATACTCATGCCAGCTGCTGTTATCAGTGAAACAGCATTAGAAATGGCTGAAGTTAGTATGCAACAATGTGCGTACGTCATAGCGCATACTTCACTGCGTCCTTGGCTTTTGCCGGGGGTCGTGATCTCATTCCTATGGTTTCATAAGCAAATCCTTTCCCACAAATGGTAGCGACGTGCCTGATTTATTTGTCGAGTTTTGTAGGACGCAGGAAAAGCTCAGGTGAAGGATGAGAGCAGGGATCTTTAACCAACGCGGCGGACAGCACAATAACTCAGTATGATTGATTTATGCGTGTGCTGTTTAGAGTTCTGTTTAAAATCTGCACTATTACACTTACCTTTGGCTCTCCCAAAGGAGCAAACCATGCATTTTCATGTTTACAGAGCGCAGGATAGAAGTTAGATCATCTCAGGCTGTATCACACTGGCTTTAATGGGATCTGTTGGGTAGCTATTCTGGAGCAAGTGGGCAGGAAAAAGTGGAACTATTAGGATTTTATTAACGAGGTTCTCTGGGATGCTTTTAATAGTGGCATATCCAATACTTGCCCTGTTTCCAGTATAATATATTCATTTTATATTTCTAACCTCATTGTCTAAATGTTTTTGTTACTTTAAGCATAAACTTTAAATTTTGTTACAATTATGATTTAAAGGCACACTATGTAGTTTTCGCCACTAGAGGTCGCTTATTCAAAACAAAGGCGTAGCTTGATGACGCATTGATTTCGCGGAATAATGGGAGGTGTTGTCTTCACGTCTACAGTTGGTGGAAATGAAACCGACAAGACTCTGATATTAAAGATTTATTAACATTACTGTAGTATGAAGCAGGGTGTGGCTGAAAACCGTTGGAGCGGAACGAGGCCGCTGGAGCGATTGATAATGAGAGACGAGCGCGGGACACGGCTCAAGAGCAGCGGAGCTTTTATTATGTCGCAGACGACAGCTTCCACTTCTTCCGGTCATTGGGTAACGCAGTGCTGTTTATCCTATTAGATACATCTGTGTGTTGAAAGTTGTTATAGTGCTACTCTGCGTTCGCTCGGCGGCTGCTATGAGACACTTAGTCATGGTAAAACATCGATATTAGTCATGGTAAAACATGGTACTCGCGGTAAATCAAGAAAACAAGATTTAAACAATAAGACTTACTGTGTTGAGCTATATAACATGATTAGTTTTCTGTTGATGAATGTATCCAAACAGTTGCTCACCTGTCTAATAAAACACATAATATATTAAAGTGTCTTTGGTGTTTCCATGGTTTCTACTACAAAAAAACAGAAAACGGGGGTAACGTCGGTATGATGTCATTGATAGGTGACGCACGGACACGGTCCGTGTCCTGATTAAAATTCCTTATTTCTCTGGATTCTTGGAAACATTTCGGATATTGTAAGTACACAAGTCAACAAAATATATAACATTGTTCTAGTGGTTTTTGGATATTTTAATCCAAAAATCTTACATATTGTGCTTTTAATGTCTTACATTAGGTTGTCTCTCAAGTAAATTGATCTTGTTTTAATATATTTTATAGCGTTTTCACTGCATGGAGAAGGCAGAGAACCTACAAGGACCAGCAGGTTTTGTTTTCCAAGAATGTTCAGTGTAGGAGGACCATTCTATCCCACAATGCTCTGCTGTCATATCCCTCTGTTAAGGCTGTCAAGTGACAGTGCGAACGATAAGGGGCGCATTTAATGACTCTGTCTATCATCAAGTGGCATATGGTTGGATTTTTATGAGCTTATTTTTGTGAATTGATGGCCTGGATATGAAATTCTCCATGTTTTTATATGAAAGTACATGTATGCTTGGGGCTTTATATATATATATATATATATAAATGTGTGTGTGTGTGTGTGTGTGTGTATTATAATTTGTGGAAAAATATATTTTGATTTTATTTAAAAATAATATTACATATCATTTATAAAATACTATTAAAATGCAAAATATCAATATTCATACCAGTTTATTTCTAAGATGCTTACACTCACATGCAACATGTTGAGATATACTGTATATAGTGTATACTGAATAGTAGGCCTATTCAGTAAGTAACAAGCTTGTATACCATTCCGATCAGAGTCCCTGTCTTTTTTTTTTTTTTTTGCCTGGCATGCTAGAAATATTTTAGATTGAGGTCAGGTGTGCAGCTAAATATTGCATCATGACATTTATTATTGTGTGCATTATCATGTCCTGCTGTTATTTCAAGTTTCGCCATGTTGACACAAAATCCAGCTCGCTCGCAGAGTGGCAAACGCTGAAAATTATGTAAATCGAGCACATGCACGATTAGTCAGAGGAAGATTAATTCAAACTAAATCTGGCAACCTTGAGACAAAGAACGGTGCTCTACATGGCTGTTCGCTTTTGTGCGTGTGAGATTTTTTTCCCCACGTACATCCTTCACACAATTCATCAAGGCGAAAGGAGACCTTGCGTGCGTGTGTGTGTGTGTGTGTGTGTGTGTGTGTGTGTTTTACTGGGGGAGTGATGTTCCTTATTGCCCTCTGAGAGCTAATCACCACGGTGTTCCAGAGATAAATCCAAGCTTTAGATAAAAGCAAGACTCATTGTGCATAACAAACCGAGCGGACCTCCTCCCGCTTGCTCTCCACTTACTCACTGCTGACAGCACACACCCACAAGGAGACCTTTGCTTGTGGAAACAGTCCTGATCTGAAATCAGTTCTGCTGTGTGTCCTGTACTGGTTGTAGGTTGGATTGAAGGTGGTGAAACTCACTGCAAAACAATGATTTTAGTCAAGTCAGATTTATTTGTATAGCGCTCTTCACAATACACATTGTTTCAAAGCAGCTTTATAGAAAATGATACAAGCAATTTAACTGTTGAGATTTACTATATAGCATATATCTCTATACGCAAGTATACTGTATGTATGTGTAATGGAGGCCAGCTAGTAAAGAGTTGTGCGTGTAAACCTCACTTCCGTGGCTTCAAGAGGCGCAGCAGCAACTGACACTAGAGGCTGCGGTCTTTAGCATCCTTGTTAGTGCGCTCACCGCCCATGCTGGAAGTGCTGGTTCGAATCCTGCTCGGAGTGGGGCGAGTAGAACCAGAGTGGTTACATTTGGTGCCGTGACCCGGATAGAAATGAGGTTCAGAGGGGTGAGTGTAACGGAGGCCAGCTAGTAAGAGCTGTGCGCGTAAACCTCATTAACCTGGCCTCAAGAGGTGCACTAGCAGCTGACGCTAGAGGCTGCGGTCTTTAGCGCCCTTGTTAGCGCGCTCACCTCCCATGCCGTAAGCGCTGGTTCGAATCCCGCTCGGAGTGGGGCGAGTAGAACCAGAGTGGTTACACTTGGTGCCGTGACCCAGATGGAAAACAGGTTTAGGGGGGTGAGTGTAACGGAGGCCAGCTAGTAAGAGCTGTGCGAGTAAACCTCATTAAACTGGCCTCAAGAGGCACGCTAGCAACTGACGCTAGAGGCTACAATCTTTAGCGTCCTTGTTAGCGTGCTCACCTCCCATGCCAGAAGCGCTGGTTCGAATCCCGCCCAGAGCGGGGCGAGTAGAACCAGAGTGGTTATACTTGGTGCCGTGACCCGGATGGAAACAAGGTTTAGGGGGGTGAGTGTAACGGAGGCCAGCTAGTAAGAGCTGTGCAAGTAAACTTCATTAATCTGCCCTCAAGAGGCGCACTAGCAACTGACGCTAGAGGCTTCAGCGTCCTTGTTAGCGTGCCCGCCTCCCATGTCGTAGACACCGGTTCGAAACCTACTCAGAGCGGGTCGAGTAGGACCGTTTACATATGCTGATAAAGTTGTAAATACTTATACAGTATATCTAACTTGATATAAAGAGATATGCGATAATTTATTTTACATTTTGCAACATAAACAATTAAGCTGTAGAGATTTGCTATATAGTATATATCGCTTAAGTGTACTATATAGCAAACTGCGATAGTATATATCAGGGGCGGAAGGAAGTTAGTCAGTATTAATATCTTGTTATCAATTAAAAATATTCGGAACGTTCTTGAAACAAGATTAAAGAGCTGTTCACACCAAGGATGATAATTATAACAATGACTATAAAGTTTTTATAATAATTTCAAATTCTATGACAATAGGGAAGTCCACACCACTGCTATAACAATAATGACACAGTATCGTTGAAATCACTTTCAGAATGTTTCAATTTTACAGCTGATTGACAGCCAATCAGAATCCATCCTGCTTTAAAGAGCTTGAGCATTTAAAGTGGCATACTTCAAAACTGCATTGGATGCTTATAATAAACAATGTTATCATGTGTTGGTGTGGATGCTAATATAGTTATCATTATAAGCTGCGTCACAGTGGCGTGACGAAGGCTGTCCCAATTCGAAGGCTACTTCGAATGCGACCTACAAATGCATCCTTTGTTTCCCGGGCCATGACGGATAGAACGAGTGGATCCTTCGCAGACTATCCTATCCCAAGATTCATTGCTCAAGCATGCTCATTCTTGTGCAGCAGGTTCATTCTTGTGTGTTATGCAGCACATTTGAGCTTCCACAAGAACCAGTGAGGTTTGTTATCATGCGTCAAGCAAGTACGGTTAAGCTACTGTTTATGTTCGCTGGTCAAAGTTTATATGTGAATAAAAGCCTAATTTCAATCTGTTCATCATATAAAGCGATGAGTCTCTTTAGAAAATTTGGACTAAAATGGTTTAGTTTTACAATCTCTTTATGAGCTTTTTGAAGTGACAAAGTAGTAGTTGCGTAGTCTGTCAATGGAGGGATTTAAAATGTCTTCATTTGTGTTTCGAAGATGAACAAAAGTTTTATGAGTTTGGAATGACACGAGTAAGTAAATTTTTTTTTTTTTTTTCATTTTTGGGTGAACTAACCCTTTAATTTTTTTATTTTATGCTTGAAATGCTGTCAATTGAGCTTAACTTGTGCTGAACCCGGAATGTTCTTTTAAGTAGGTGGATATTCTTTTGAGTAGAAAATAGGTGCATGATGCCCCTGGCAGGGACAGTTCATCATCCAGGCGTTGGGCTTCCTGTGAATGGGAGGATGCCCTGAGCCAAGTGCATGAGAGAGAAAGAGCGAGGGACTGGCACTGGGCGGCAGCTGCAAAGAGTGGCCACGGCAGCCGGCTCGCCACTGGGGATTTTTCAGCAGAGGCAGACGGCCAGGAAGTTAGAAGTGGATTGAGTGTGAGACGGAGAGAGAGACACAAACTGATGAGAGGATGAAGGAGTGGGTTTTTTGCAATCAGCATCTATTTCCTCTCTCATTAGTTTCAGGGGCTGTTGACTTCTGGATGCGCCTTTCATGGGTCAGTAGATCAGGGTTTTTCTGAGAGCCTAGACTGAATAGAGAAGGTGGAGTCATGAACAGTCGATCAACGCTGTTCTATCCTCCAAAACGAGGCGTGCAGGATCTGTGACATTATTTATGTGCAGGGTCATGCGTGCATGTGCATGTGTCTGAATATTTTCTTGCATGAATGCTAAAACGGCTTGCCGCTCATATTTACATGAATTTAAAAGGGTCATATTTAGTGTTACCTGTGATTTATGTTCTTGCTGAACAAAACCTATGGGGCAGACCCTTCGGGCACCTGAGCAGAAGCATTATGTACAGTACAGTGTGTCTAATATATCTATCTATCTAAAAAAAATATATATATATATATATATATATATATATATATATAAATTATTTTTTATTTTATTATATTTTTATATTTAAACAAATATTAATAGGTAAATACAAAAATCTGAAATATTGTAAATTAAATACAAAATTATTGTAATTTTTCTGTCTTTTTGAAAAAGAGAAAATCTCAACATTTTGTAGAAATACAAAGAAAATCACAAAAAGAAAAGAAAAAAAAGAATGCCATGTGCTGCTATGAATGTGAAATCTTTGTTCTGTTCGCTGCGTATTTAATAAAATTCCTCAAAGTTCCATACCGGAAAAAAGAATCAATGAATATTGTGATGAGTTCAAACTCCAGTTGAAATCCTGATGATTCATTTTGCTCTGATTCAAGAAATCTCTAGCTTTCACTTGCAAATTTTTGCCTTCTGACCGGATCATTTTTTCCATCTGCGTGGGAGAAACATCAGAAGTGCACTACATTGGTCATATCATACGGAATCAAATTTTCCTTGATGTTTTTGAGATAAAAGACTTCATTGTACTATAAAAACACAGTAGAACTTTCTCTGAATGTCCTCCCAAGTGATAAAAAGACCACGTATTGCAACTAACCTGCTAAGTGGCAATATAGTTTTAAAATTCAAAGGTTTCTGACACCAGAAACCCAAAATATTAATACATGACTGCTCAGATTTACTCTTTCTGCTCAGGTGCCCGAAGGGTTTCCACCATAGAAATAGGTTTTGCTCAGCATAAACATAAATCACAGGGAACACTGAGTATGACCCCTATAAATTCATGTAAATATGAACGGCAAGCTGTTTTAGCATTCATGCAAGAGAATATATATATATTCACATATTTTACATTGTTGCAGCACCAGTCTGTCAGTAACACTCTGTTAAAGAGTTATTTCACCAAAAAATGAAAATTATGTCATTAATTACTCACCCTCATGTCGTTCCACACCTGTAAGACCTTCGTTCATCTTCGGAACACAAATTAAGATCTGATGGCTCAGTGAGGCCTCCATTGACAGCAAGATAATTAACACTTTCAAATAACCAGAAAGCTACTAAAGACATATTTAAAACAGTTCATGTGACTACAGTGGTTTATCCTTAATGTTATGAAGCAAGAAAAATACTTTTTGTGCGGCAAAAAAAACTAAATAACAACTTTATTCAACAATATCTAGTGATGGGCGATTTCAAAACACTGCTTCATGAAGCTTTACGAATCTTTTGTTTCAAATCAGTGGTTCGGAGCGTGTATCAAACTGCCAAAGTCACGTGAACCATTGAAATTTCAAAACGTTTCGAAACACTTATGACGTAACGAAGCCTCGTTTACTGAAATCACGTGACTTTGGCAGTTTGATACACGTTGGCATGCCGTTTTTCGCATACTGTATAGGGAAGTATTCGATTTTGGACGCAGCGAGGGAGTTCAGAAACAGTGCTATATAGTTATAGAGAATAACTCCCTTTAGAGATAATTTGTGCTTTCTAAATTTGCAGACTCTTTTTTTTCATGCTCAAACAGCAACATCAAACACTGAAGAAAGATGAAAATGTAAAAAAGCATAATAGGTCCTCTAACACTTTAAGTGGAAAAATGTGACCCGTTTAACTTGTTTATAGACATTGACTCGTGTTGATCAACACGATGCTGCTGTACTCCTCCCACTGTCGTTAGCGGTGCATTGTCTAATTACCCCTCTCACACCAAATCACCACAATCCAGAACAATTAATAGTGTAGTCCAAATACAGAGGCGTGCATTTCACATATTCAGGCTTTTGGGTGACTCTTTGTGTGTCTGAGCAATCTCTATTGGTTAATTTCCTCCTTTGTACTCATCTGAAAGTTCTTCCCGCCTCGTTGTAAAATTACAGGTCTATTCATCAATTACAGGCCAGCCTGCTGATTGTCACAGAATGCCAGCATATTGCGTTTACGAGCTCATTAGACCGACAATATTGTACTTAGCTTCGCCTCGTTACGGGGAGAATTCGGTAAACACATTGTTTGTGCATGTAATCAGTGTCAGTGGGGAGAGTGAGACAATCAGCCACATTTTCTGGATAAATGAGCAAGGCAGGAAATGCGGTCAGTGAAAGAACAATCCGGCGGCGGCAGAAGGACAGACAAGAGCGGAGCGAGCCGCCGGGAGAGAGGAACGGTGAGGAAGACGTGGAAATATGAAGGTCAGAGATCACTCCTGCATCCCAGAATTACTGCCGTGGTTACAATTACCCTAATAATGACTGAGTGACAAATGTGCATCACTGTGAGATGAGCGGGAGCTGTTTTAATGAACAAAATAACTAACATTCTCTACCTACCTGCCAAAAAACATTTTCTTAACTAGTATTTTTCTATGTAATACCGTAATAAATATATATTAGACATCAGTACAGACATCACGGTTCAGTTCATGCAGTCAGACGACGAATACAGTCAGTTACAGGTGATCCACATTCCAATCCAGAAGGGGGCGCACGTGGTAATACAACACTGTTGGCTAACCGCCACAATAGGAAAAAGTGCAGAAGAAGAAGAACAGGTGATCTAGATATGCGCGTAATCTCTCAACCAGTGTTTCAACCGTGGAAAGACATCAATAAAACAGCTTGAGAATAATATCTCACTTAGCATTACATTTACCTCAGGCAAGTCATTTAGTGTCCACAGCATGTTAGTTCACTAGAGAAATGAACTCTAGAGGGGAGCATTTCACTGAATATATGCACTATATTAGCTTATATATTCATTATATTTACTTTACCTGTTTCACTTTCTTAACTTTAGTTAGTGTGTAATGTTGCTGTTTGAGAATAAACAAAGTTCAATGCAAAGGGAGATATTTTCTTTTAAAGAAGTCACTGTTTAACGCTGCATTCACACGTGGCGTCGGCGTTAACGCTTGACGGAGGGCGTCTGAAGCTTGTGTTGACGCGACCATTATAGTGATAACAGCCAATCACATTACTTTCCGGTGTTGCATGAACGCAATTGGCTAGCGACTGCTCTAGAGTGTTTGCATAAGGCGATCTGATTGGCTGATGCCTGCGTTGGCGCTTGAAACGCAAGTGAAGCGACGCGACGGAACCCACAATTCAGTTCGGCAATGCATGACGTCACCCATTCAAAGTAAACGAGAAGCGTTAACGCCTACGCCCCATGTGAATGCAGCGTAAGGACTACAACAAACAGCTGGTAGGGACTACAACAAGCTTCTTCCCAGGTTAATGACATCACTAACTCTAAAATTTACATAAACCCTTCCCCGGGAACACGCAACAAAGGGGGTGAGGCCATGTTGGGCTGCTTTAGAGAAGAGGAAAAGTTGTTGTAGTAGAGTGTTGTTGCCATGCCGTCATTTTACGCTGGACTGCTTCAAAAACGAGGGTCAATTCAACGCTGGATTTGCACAAAAGATTAACATAACGGCACATGCTAGTCGATGAGTTGAATCAACTCCACAGCAACTACATAAATTTATCCACTAATCATTCAGAAACGTCCAGTTGCATTCTAAAAGTTGTAACTTCTTCCCGAGTCTCTCCATCAGTGTTTGACTCTGGTTTGAACAATGTAAGGCTGAACACCGTTACTGACAATCATCATTTTGGCTGTGTGAGATTCTCCAGTTTTGTTGTTGTTGAGCAACCGAAGTGCGAGCTGTTAAAGCTCCGCCCTCTTCTGGAAAGGGGGCCGGGAGCAGCAGCTCATTTGCATTTAAAGGGAAACACAAAAACTGTGTTTTTGCTCACACCCAAATAGGGGCAAATTTGACAAGCTATAATAAATGATCTATGGGGTATTTTGAGCTAAAACTTCACAGACACATTCTGGGGACACCAGAGACTTATATTACATCTTGTAAAAAGGGGGCATTATAGGTCCCCTTTAAGAAAAATGAAAAATGATTTCAAATGTGGCACAGTGCTATTTCAGTGCTTTTTGGCTGGTTGAAGTGTATTGTAGGTAGTAAACAAGACTTTGTACAATAGAGCAAGCAAAAATGGCACAGTTGTTCTATCTAATGCTGTTTTGCTTCTTGGTTAAATGTTAATTAAAACAATTAAATCTTGTTTAAGGAGGTTTCGATTTGTATTGAAAAGCAAGACAAAAAGTAGGCTATTGATTTTTTTTTTTTTTTTTGGCAGTATTCTACATCTTACAGCACTCGGGCCACAACCAATTTGCACGAAAGAATCCTCAAAACCTTCAGATGAATGTTTGATCTCTCTTGCGTCAATGTTATCATCTGTTGCATCATCCCTCATTTTGCACTTTTCGTTTTAGTCCACCTACATTCGGCTCCCTGCGCTGTCGTCCGACACCTCAGATCAACAGTACTAGAAGTCCTCGATCCAAATCCTTATGAGTTCGTGCTTCGAGTCAGTGGCGTTCACCTCATAATGAGCTTATCTCTGCCATCTCCACTGTAATGCCATTGTCTTCCAATCGACAGTGACATAAAACAGAGTTAAGCTGATGTTATGAGGTGAATCAGGCCTCAAATAACTACGTCCATCGATCAACCATCACACAGACAGCTGTTCCCATGGAAACAATGGTCAAGCAGAGCACTATTCTTGCTGTTGTTTAAATCAGCACATGACTGGAATTTATAATTGAAAATCAGAGAGAGACTGGCCATCTTTTATAAGTTGTATTTGTACTTCAACTTAATTATGCATATAAGCTATATTAAGATTTCATCAGAGTTGGTTAAAATACTGATTTTCTGAATTCATTTTTAAAATTAATATAAGGCAGAAGCTTCCCTGTACCATTGATTCCTGCGTCGATTTTCAGCACAGCAGATTCATATATATATTTAAAAAAAAAAAAAAAAAAAAGAAGTTTGCAGTTTTTGTTGAGTATCTTCTTTGTTACATCAGGCTGTTATGGCTTATATATGATATAGGAGAATATGGAGCTCATACTTGAGGAAAAAAACATTCAGACGCCCAAATTGATCAAAAATAAGCAATTTTATGATCAAAGCTCTGTAATCAAAACATATAATGCAATACAATGATGATTGAAAGATACGAATAAATGTTCCTCAAAAGCTTGATGTATCATATTTGATACTCAGATTTTAACATAATTCTTCTTTAAAAAAATTTATGGAAATGGATTTTTATAGAAAAAATCATTTGGATTCTATCTAGAACCCTAGAGTTCTTGACTTTTTAAGTAACTTTATGCCAAAACCCTTCTATATATGGAGAAAACTTTTACCTTTTTTTTTTTTTTAGAATTTTTTACTTTATTGAAATAGTACGAAACTTGGTAAAGGTTTTGGCACTTGCTATGTGAGAACACACACACAAAAAAAATAGTCACAATTGTACTTCACAAGGTCAAAAATGGCGGCATTGGAAATGAATGGGAAACAAATTTCATCTAGTGGAAATGTTTGGTACTGCATCCAAACAAAATCTTACTGAAAGTTTTTTTTTTTTTTTTTTTTTTTTTGAGATATCAGCCTCAAAATTGGAACTCAACTTGTTTAGATTTATAGTTTTAGAGTAAAATATGTTTTTGAAAATATATATATGAAAATTGAAAATAGTATATTTTTGCATCAACTTAATCTTCTAAAAGGTTTTAGTTAACTTTTTAAAAACTTTTTTTCACATCAGCAATAATCTACCAAGTGTTTTCTTTAAAAAGAGAACAAACTTAAGTCTGCTCCAAAGCATTCAAGATTTATGACAGTTTAAGTTGTAAAAAAGTGTTCAAAAAGTGGTTAACAAGTAATAAATGGATTATAACTACTGCATAAATATAATTTACACTATAAAAAAAAAAAATCCCCGTAAAATTTACGGTAAAAAAAAACGGCAGCTGTGGTTGCCAGAACTTTACCGTAAAAAATATGGTAGCAACGTTTTAGGTTTACTGTCTATTTTACAGTTCAAAACCGTATAATTTAAAGGTTTATATTGTAATAATTACAGTTCATAACTGTTTATTTTACACACTGTAAAAAAAATAAATAAATAATCCATTAAATATATGGTAAAAAAAATCGTATTTCATTAACTGATACAATGTTAATTTACCAACCTATTGAAGTGCTAATATTTGTTTTGTACCTTTGTAATACACTGACAACCACCAAACACAGTGGTGATGAGAGTCACATGATGAATCAAAGCTCACCCCTAATGTACATAACTGATTAGAAAAAACTAAGAAGTATTTTCAACGAAAATACATCAAATGTGAAGTGTCACGCAGGGTATTGTGGGAATGTCAATTTATTATACAATGACTTCTTATTTTTCACATCCAAAAACTGTAAATGTAACTATTTTACTGTAAAATTACATTAAATGTACTGTTAGGTCTATTACAGTTATTCACCATATATAGTACAGAAACTTTCTGTAAACCAATTAACTGTTTTTCACCGTAGCATTTTTACAGTCTTTTACCGTTAAAATCACGTCATTTTTTACAGTGTAGTACCATAAAATCCCCTAAAAATAAATAATTTTACACAAAAAACATCAAACTAAAATATAGTACATTCATTTCATTGAAATAAGCACCAGAAGGTTTTATACAGAACCTTCTAACAGTGTAGAGCTTCATATAAGAAACATGGGGGGAACAGAATCCAACGGCGGATAAATTAATAACTAATTTTACAACAAATTAGCCCTGGTTAATGAAAATGTTGTTAAACCACATAGCGTTTTAAGAGTCTTAACTTGGGTTCAGCAGATCATTATTTCCCATAATTCTCAGAACTCTCCGGGTCGCTCATCAGGATACACAGTTCAGAGCCAGACTCCACTTTTGGGGCTTTTTTTGTGAATGCCAAATTATGGGGTGCTACTTACTTAAAGGACAAAGTAATTTGGCAAACCCTTAGAGTAACAGCACGTCTATCATTCTGCATTGACATCTACTTGAGAGCTTTTCTTCCGAACTCCACATGTGTAATGTTCTTTCGAATGGTGATCTAAAAAAATAAATAAATAAAATAAAATAAATAACACGGAAACTGAGACAGAAAGAGATGCCGTAGCCCGGATACAACCCTCTCTTGTAAACCCAGGAAAAAGAAGTCTCTAATTTTATTTATAATTCCCTGACTGCTTCAGCTCTTTCATCCTTTCCCCCCTCATCTTTCTCATCCCTCTATCCCACTGACTGCAGGGAGCTGAAAAGAAGAGGGTCCCACTCCTATCTGAGCTTGAACCCAGTGTGCCGGCAGAATAGATTGTAGCTTTTATTTCCAGCGTGACTTTTCCTTCAATGAGATTTGGGGAAGGTGACTTTTATCCCTATTGAGGAGGGTAGCACTTGCATACGGTGTAGTGCTCGGATGAGTTGAGAAAGATACGACGGGCTCCGGGAAAGAGGGCCAATTCAAAATCCACAGCATGGGGACCCATTTACTTTGTGCCTGTTATCTTTGTGTATGACTTGGACTGCATACTAGGTGGAAAGTGAGCTCTGGATTTGTGAAATACAAAGATGTATTATCTGAACTAAGTAATGGAGCCACACGCTCTGATATTTCAAGGCTTACCCTTGGCTGTTCCGTAGCTTCTTTTGAGAAGCGAATGACCTGAGGTATTAACCTGGGCAGAAATAAAAATAGGACCACTTCCTGTACTGATAAAAAAAGAGAGAGTGAGAGAGAATCTCGGAAAATCCTGCTATCTTGGCAGAAGTTGAGTTCAGTTAATAAGTCTATAACCGTGCTAACCTCAATTTAGTGTCAAAGGCTTCCCCGTTCCCCTTTCTCAAGGACTACAAGCTATGCCTGTGGAACAGTGTCAGGGAAGCTACATTAGCTTGCTAAGCTACACGCTATTCATAATAGTTACAGTTACATTGATTCATTAAAGGGTTAGTTCACCCAAAAATGAAAATTGTCATTTACTACTCACCCTCATGTCGTTCCACACCTGTAAGACCGTCGTTCATCTTCAGAACACAAATTAAGATATTTTTGATGAAATCCGATGGCTCAGTGAGGCCTCTATTTCCAGCAAGACAATTAATACTTTCAATGTCCAGAAAGCTACTAAATACATATTTAAAACAGTTCATGTGACTACAGTGGTTCAACCTTAATGTTATGAAGTGACAAAAAAACAAAATAACTTTATTCAACAATATCTAGTGATGAGTGATTTCAAAACACTGCTTCAAAGCTTTACGAATCTTTTGTTTCGAATCAGTGGTTCAGAGCGTGTATCAAACTGCCAAAGTCACATTATTTCAGTAAAGGAGGCTTCGTTACTTCATAAGTGTTTCAAAATTTCAATGGTTCACCACTGGGGGGCGTGACTTTGGCAGTTTGATACACACTCCGAACCACTGATTCGAAACAAAAGATTTGTAAAGCTTCGAAGCTTCATGAAGCAGTGTTTTGAAATCGGCCATCACTAGATATTGTTGAATAAAGTCGTTTTTTTTTTTTTTTGACGCACAAAAAGTATTCTCGTCACTTCGTAACATTAAGGTTGAACCACTGTAGTCACATGAACTGTTTTAAATATGTCTTTAGTAGCTTTCTGAGCATCTGAAAGTGTTGATTATCTTGCTGTCAATGCAGGCCTCACTAAGCCATCGGATTTTATCAAAAATATCTTAATTTGTGTTCCAAAGATGAACGAAGGTCTTACAGGTGTGGAACGACATGAGGGTGAGTAATTAATGACAGAATTTTCATTTTTGGGTGAACTAACCTTTTAAGCAGATACTTCTAGCTTAGTTAAACTAGGGTTAACCTTCCCTTTAGATAAAATAGTTTGCCACGCTATAAGCTGCTAATAAAAGTAGTTAGCAACACTGAAGCCATTTAAGGGGGCAATATCTTTAAATATGTATATATTTTATACAAGTAAGATATTATATGCTGTATTTTTTTTGTAAAATAAGTCGCACCTGACTATCAGTCACACTGAGTTGAAATTGCATTGCTAAAGGGATATTGTTCACCCATTTATTCATCCTCAAGTTGTTCCTAACCTGTATAAATTTCTTTGTTCTGCTGAACACAAAAGATGATATTTTGAAGAATGTTGGTAACCAAACAGTTTCTGGTCCCCATTGACTTCCATAGTAATTTTTTTTTTCCATACCTGGGGCCCGTCAACTGTTTCGTTACCCATATTCTTCAAAATATCTTCTTTTGTGTTCAGCAGAAGAAAAAAATTAATGCAGGTTTGGAACAACTAGAAGGTGAACTCAGATATTTTGTATATTACTTTACTAGATACTTGGAAAAAAGTAATCTGATTATGTAACTCATGTTACACTAAAAAATGCTGGGTTAAAAACAACCCAAGTTGGGTTGAAAATGGATAATAATGATTGGGTGAAATGTTTGCCCAAAGTGCGGGGTAGTTTTATTTAACCCAACTATTGATTAAAAATTACTATATGGCTGGCTTAAAATGAACCCAAAATGGATTGGAAATTAAAAATCAGACACATAATTACTAGAGGCAACAATAATAATCAAAAGGTGAACATTTATTAATAAGCAATTTAATAAATGTTTGTTGAATTATTATTATTATTCATTAAACTTATTAATAAATGTTCAATTTCCAACACATTTTGGGTTCATTTTAAGCAAGCAATACAGTAATTTTTAAACAATAGTCGAGTTAAATAAAACTACCCAGCAGGTTGCGCAAACATTTAACTTTGACTCTGGTTCTCTCTCCATACTTTTGCTACTTGACCTTAGCGCCGCCTTTGAAACCGTTTCCCATGATCTACTCATTTCTCGTATTTCAGATGTGGGTATTTCTGGTTCTGCTCTTTCTTGGTTTTCCTCCCGTCTCTCCAACAGACAGTTCTACATTTCGGTGCAGGACTTTCGATCACCCACTGCCCATTTGAAGCAAGGTGTTCCCCAGGGATCTGTTCTTGGCCCACTACTATTCATTATTTACATATTACCACTGCGTCAAATCTTATACCGTCTCAGCTTTCTTCTGTTCTTGTTTCAAATGAATCGAATGAATTGTTTTTGCTTTACCATTTAATCCAAATTAATCTGTTCCCTAAAACGAGGTTTTTTTGCACAATAGTTTTTGGAAAATGTGTGTGTATGGTTTTGTGTGTGGTCCAGATATTCCCAGCATTATGGGGACCAAATGTCCCCACAAGGATAGTAAAACCTGAAATTTTTGACATTGTGGGCATAAAATGTTGGTCCCCATGAGGAAAACAGCATATAAATCATACTATTTCTATTTATTTATTTATTTGAAAATGTAAAAATGCAGAATGTTTTCTGTTAGTGTTAGGGGATAGAATATCAAGTTTGTACAGTATAAAAATCATTATGTCTATGGAGAGTCCTTTTAAAATGAATACAAATGAAGAAAAGAACAATGTGTGTGTGTTTACTTAGAGAATTTGCAGAGCATTTGACAAAACATGACAAAAACAGCAGCATTTTGTAAACCAATTAAGAAAAAAGTAGTTTGTTATTAGAAAAGTAATTTTGAAAGCAGCTTATCTACTGTCATGTTAATGAAAGATGTAGTTACGTTAGGATCATCACTATTTAGTTAATTAAAAGTAACTAACACAGTTCATCATGTTTCTCCACTGAAGTGTTTTAGGTGGCCAGGCGGGATTGTAATGTATCTTAGAACCACTTGTGCACTAAATGGAAATAATTAAAGACAGAAGTCTGAAATTTATGAGTTTTTAAAGCCTCCGGACTTTAGTTATGACTCTGGACTGTACGTTATGATCCTGGGAATGAAATGCAGCCACTATGTTTTTGTTAAATTTTATGGAGGGTTTATTTATACCCATAAAAGAAAATGTGCATGAAAGTATATAAAATCCATATCAGCCATGTAGCTAAATATTCTGCCGCCTATTTTCCAATACAGTCTGCTCTTTGTGTCGAGTGGAGAGTTTTGTGATTGGTCATCTGTTAGCAATGACAGGATTTGTGGGCTAACGTCAAACTCCAGGCCTTTTCGACTGGAGAGCGGAAACTACTTCCACACTTGAACACATCATGCTGACCAGCGTTTCCTTCCTCGGAGATTGTTCAATTCCTGAGCTGTCGCTGATGAAGATGGCGAGTCGTCTGGCCTATCGGAGCAGCTCTGTACCTCTTCATCATGTTGAAGGCTGACATACTGTTTCTGAGAAACTGGGGCTTGAGTTGCCAAATCTTGATTTTGGAGGTTTTTAAGGATATTGCTTTTTTCCAAACTATTATTTATTTATTTTATTTTTTTGGATTGGTTTGTCTCAGCTGTTCCTAGACACAAATATGACGATGGTTAACATATTGTAAGAGCACAGATGGTGTAGTTACAGCATCTACCAGCATATATACTGTACATGTTCAAAAGTTTGACGCAAGATTAATACTTTTATTCAAATTGATCAAAAGTGCACTGTAAACCCTAACGCTCAAAATAATTAATTGGTTTTGAGTAGGAAAAACTTAAATTAAACAAATTAGTTCAGTCAGATGAATTTTTATGAGTATTTAGCACTTTTTTCTTTCGAGTTCACAGAACTGATATATTTTAAGTAAACTGAACTGTTTCATTGTTTTGAGATTTATTAACTTATTTCTTTTAATTTAGACGAACTTAAAGGGTTAGTTCACCCAAAAATGAAAATTATGTCATTAATTACTCACCCTCATGTCGTTCCACACCCGTAAGACCTTCGTTCATCTTCGGAACACAAATTAAGATATTTTTGATAAAATCCGATGGCTCAGTGAGGCCTCCATTGCCAGCAAGACACTTTCAATGCCCAGAAAGCTACTAAAGATGTATTTAAATCAGTTCATGTGACTACAGTGGTTCAACCTTTATGTTATGAAGTGACGAGAATACTTTTTGTGCGCCAAAAAAAATAAAAAAAATAACGACTTTATTCAATATCTAGTGATGGGCAATTTCAAAACACTGCTTCATGAAGCTTCGAAGCTTTACAAATCTTTTGTTTCGAATCAGTGGTTCGCAGTGTGTATCAAACTGCCAAAGTCACGCCCCCCCCAGTGGTGAACCATTGAAATTTCGAAACACTTATGATGTAACGAAGCCTCGTTTACTGAAATCACATGACTTTGGCAGTTTGATGCGTGCTCCGAACCACTGATTCGAAACAAAAAATCCGTAAAGCTTCAAAGCTTCATGAAGCAGTGTTTTGAAATCGCCCATCACTAGATATTGAATAAAGTCGTTATTTTTGTTTTTTGGGTGCACAAAAAGTATTCTCGTCGCTTCATAACATTAAGGTTGAACCATGTTAAATGCTTTATATTGCTGTATTCATTCAACAAGTGCCAAACCTTGCTATTGTTAACATGTTAGCAAATTAGCAAGTTAGCATTTTCTGAATTAGCTTGTTATAGCTAGCTAATTTTACACTAATAAAAATGTTTACATTGGGGTTGCATGATAATTTTAAGTTAAATGTATGAGTGTACTCAAACATTTCAAGTTAAGAACAATTAAAATGTACGAGTAGTACAAAGTCTGCCAGTTCTGCTTACTTAAACTGAATTTCTTAACTTAAAAATTTTGAGGCAACTGATTCTCAATTTTTTTGAGTTTTGCCAACTTATTCGGGTTTATAGTGTAACAGTAAAAACGTTTATGTTACAAAAAAAATCTATTTCAAATAAATGCTGTTCTTTTTAACTTTCTATTCATCAAAGAATCTTCTTGATCAGCAAATCAGCATATTAGAATGATTTCTGAAGGATCATGTGACACTGAAGACTGGAGTAATAATGCTGAAAATTCAGCTTCAATCACAGGAATAAATTACATTTTAAATATATTACAATAGAAAACAGTTGTTTTAAATTGTAAAAACATTTCATAATATTACTGATTTTACTTTTGATCACATAAATGCAGCATTGGTGAGCAAAAGAGACTTTTTTCAAAAACCGAGCTCAAACTTTATATATATTTTATACAGTAAATATAAAAAAATAAAAATGTCATCATTCTCCAAAATTTTTTCTTTCTGATCATTCTTTCGAAATAGCAGCAGTAGGTTTCAGCCCTATAGTTTAAATGTAACTTATTCAACTCTCATATAAAAGAAGAGTTGAAGATTTACTGAATGTGAAGAAAGCCAAATCTGTGCTGCCTCAGCTTAAAAGCTGCTTTGTGCTGATGTGGGACCACATTTTGCAATCCAAATCCCAGCCTTACTCAATTTAAGAGAAGCAGTAAAAAAAGAGCTCACTTGAGGGTGAAAAGACCTTGAGCACCAAGGGCACAGGAAACAATAAATAAAAGGAAAATGTCACATCTGAGCCCCAAATCAATCAAAGCCATAAATCGTATCAAGTGTTTTATTTTTAGCTGATTTCTTTTTGCCTTTGCTTGGGTCACAGTGCTCCATGACCCCAGATTCAATAAAAAGAGCTAAATGATTTAAGAAGAAAAAAAGAAAATCCAATGTGTTGATGCTTGTCATTTGAACACAAGAGAATTTTGATTTTAAAGACCAGAATAATTATGCTTTTTCTCTGCTTTTCTTATGGAATGGTTCAGTATTTATTATAAATGAATTATCTGTGCACACATCATTTTTTTTTTAAATTCATAATCTTCATAATCTTTAATCAAAGTAACTTCCCTCCCTCTTGCAGACATCTCTTCTCTGATGACGTGTTTACTGTCACGTGGGCGGGACAACCTGTCACTCACATGAGATCCACCAATAGCAAACCACAACCATCTAATCAGTTGCCGATGGACAAAATCAAGTCCCGTCCTACAATTTTTCTTGTTCAAGAAGCCGTTTCACTCAGATATATACGTCACATAAGGAAAAAAAGTCTATCGCAACTTTTTTCATGCCGACTTTAATGAATGAAAATGAATGTCGACGAGAAATATTTTTCTCTGGGAAAAAAGATGTAGATTATATTCGCTCTGGTCTGTGACTTCTGCTGCAAACTCGTTTTTGAAGGATTATATAATGTTAAACATGACTTTAAACTTTAACCCTTAAAATGAATAGCATTTCTGTAATAGTTTAACCATTGTTTGTCATGTAGCCTAATATTTATTTTATAGTCCTATGCTTTTATGAACCATAAAATACGCCAAAAACACAACATAAATTCACAAAAGTAATCAATTGTATTTGTGCGCTGTAATGATTTAGTTGTTTAATTGATTGAGTTTAATTGATATATTGTCCTAACCAACCCCTAGCCCTAAACCTACCCATTGGTAACCCTGTTGAAATATTTAAACTAGATGGCGCTGTCACACAAACTAGGGTCTTAGAAATGCAGTCCTGAAACTGCTGCGGTCCTAAAAGTGCAGCCTCCAGTATTGCAGGCAGATAATATTGTTCGCAGCAGTGACCACAAACGTCAAATCACTCGTATACGAATTCGTAAGTTTTTCGCTAAATCATACGTATTTTATGAGTTGCCAAATTCATATGAATTAGTACGAATGACCTACTAACCCCGCCCCTAAACCTACCTGTCACTGGGGTTTAGACAAATCGTATGAATTAGCATGAATTAGCTACTTCGTAAAATACGTACAAATTGGTCATGAGATAGCGTTGGCCTACCTGATTCGTCACAGATCGCAACATGCCGTGTTTTGGGAGATGTGCGTTTAAATGAGAAATGCGTGCCTTCACAGATTGGATCGGGATACAATTTTCAGCAATTAATAACTTGAATTCTGCTTTTTACCTCGTATGAAACGATTAGCCTAGCCTATATGCTGCCAGAGAGGATTGCGACTGCAACACATCATCATTTGGACTGGTACCGCTTTTGAAATTTTTGCAATAAATTATTGTGATTACAGCTGTCTGTTATTTTTTTCTTTATAACTGTACATATTTTTAAGAAATGATTATAGCAGGTTTAGAGGTAGGAGTGGGATTAGCGGCTATCATTTTAATTGTTACTAAAAGTCATTTTCCTACACATGTCTAAAATGTATATATAGCCTAAAATTGTAAAAGGGCAATTATACAAATATCTTTAAGATATAAAAGATTCTTAAATATGTTTTTTTAGCTGTAAATACGTAATAATGTTTACGTTTAAATGTTGTCAATACATCCATATTGTACATTTCAGCATCTATCAAATGTACAAAAATGTACGTTCTGCACTTGATACCTACGTATTAACAATGAGACCATGCTGAAGAAAACAAGGTCCAGTGAATTTCCACTTAAAGTAGATGTTTTGTATCACTATAATGTGATATGTAAATATCCGATATGGTTTTAAATGCTTTCTAATGTGATTACAAGCTTGAAGAGATCAAAGAAAATCCATGAAACATGTTGATGAGAGAAGACGGACTGCGTGGCATCATGTCAAATGGGCCACTTTGTCATTTAAATGTTACGCTAAAGAGAACCTCAGTTCCCAGAATTTGAAACGAGATCAGAAGCATCTGAGTTCTCCGAACGTGTCCAAACAAGCCTCAGAGGAAAGCGTCCCGTGTCTTTTTGCTCCAGTCACTGAGATTTTATTGTTTCAATCAAAGATTTCCCTCTGCAGCATGAGCAACTACAAATTATATTGGACTGTTGGTCCGCCGCCAGTTGAACTGTTTTGTTCTTGGCTAATGTCATGCATTGCCCTGAGATGCGAGTCTTTGCCTGTTTCCTTATCTTTTGTCGCTCTGCCAATTACTAAACATCTTTTTATCAGTCTGATGTCATAAAATGTTGGATTTTTACATTTTCAACGAAAATGTGAGTGATAGGCCTACTTTCCCATATTTAACTTGCGATGTTAGGGTGTTCTAAGAGTTTGCCAGGGAATTGCTATTTAATTGCTATAGTGTAGGGTGTTTTATGTGATTTTTCTTCAGATTTACACATCTAAGAGAATTGTAGTAATTATTTTTCACAGTATAAATAGGTCTACATTAACATCTATAACTACCTTCCTATTTTAGGCAACACAATCTCATGGAAATTCGTAACTATTTTAGGTTTCGCTGTACGTTTTCATCAGATCTGCTTACATCCCAGTGATGGTTTGGTTTAGTGGTTGGGGTGGACCTTCATGCAGCTTTGAGGTCACCACCATAGACACCCCCCCCCCCACCCAAAAAAAAATTAATAGAAATTGCCAAATTGTCCCCCCTAATGAATTCCAGCGCGAAGCGTCAGTTTAACGTTGAAAGAGAGTGAAGTGAGGTAAGATAGCGAAATATTTAATACGTCAACTGTTTTCCGATAGAAATGTTAAACGACCGATAGTAACATCCAGTGATGCAAGCTACTCGACTTTTTTCTCAAATATGGCCGTTCTGAATTGAAAATATGCATTTATGCGATTCATGTAATTCCTAACTGATTGTGACGAGATAAGAAATGTTCTAGGCATAAAAATAAAAGTATGTGTGCAAATTGTAATGCAAATTAATGCCAATATTATTGGCAAATAGTGCAAAATGATTATTTCCCAACTAGAATTAGACCTATAATTTCCTTTATAAAATGCTTTATAAAAAATTGGTCCCCCCAATGTTCAAGACATGGTCCCTCAGGTGGATCCTCATATGTGGGGGTCCGTGGCATTAAAAAACCCTTGACCAATGATGTAATGAGTGTTAAATGGTGAACTCTATATGCATTATGAACACAAGCTGAAGGTCTTCAAAAGTTTCAGGATTTGGTAGAGAGATGGATTTCATTCAACTACAACAATAGTGCCCAAAACAGAAAAACTTTATCAAATTTTTCTTTTTCTCTTCTCCGTCTCTTGGGGAATGGAAACAGTGGAGACCTCTTTAAGAATCCGAGGTATTGTTGCCTGTTTCTTTGCTTTTAATTAAGGTTAAATGAACAAATGGCAAGGATGTCTGCTAGACCGCCTGCCCTAAATAATCTCTCTGAAATTTCATTTGCCTTTCTCAAGCATGTACTACTATATTAATGAGTTTTTGCAGAGCAAAATTTCAATTGAGTATAGAAGAGATAGCCACCCACATTCAAAGCCATTTCCAGCAATGTCCTACAGACATCTTTAAATTAAATAAAGTCAAGTTTCATCACTTCCCGTTACTCATGAAGGCCTCATGAATGTTAAAATAGTATGTTTATGGAGGACCCTGCTGATGTTTTAAATAATTTGGGCTTTTTGTTTCACAAGTAAGACCCATTGAGAACATTTCTGCTGGTTTAGTATGTTAGAATTCAGGGTCATTAAGGTTCATGGTTAGGGCTTGGGTCAGCATGATGTGTTCTATACCAATCATGGTTGACATTAACATATCCACAGCCAAAGTGTAAATATCCAAGTCTAAAAAATGGGATTTTTTGTGCATTGTTTATTTCTCCATCATTCCAGAATCGAATGAAACCGAAAACCTGAATAAGCGAAGGGTTTTGGTATGCTTCGGGAGTTAGGCAGCTCTGGAGAGTTCATACTTTCTACACTTTCGTTCAGGTACTGTTCTCATAATTCTGGAAGAACTACAACTGTCTCAATATGGCAGAACTACACCCAGGGTTGCCAGGTCTGCATAACAAAAACAATTCAATTGCTAATCAAAATCAAACTGCTAAAACTAACCCAATTGCATTCTGGGGCAGAGGGGGTGTCTTTTCAACCCGTGTGAAACACTCTTGAACCTACAGTTCATTTTATACTTTTTATATGTCATTACAATTGTTTATTTATTTATTTAATTTAAAAAAAAAATTTTTTTTTTGGGGGGGGGGGGGGGTAACTTGAGTAACTCTTGAGTTCAAGAGTACTTGAACACCCCGCCATCATGCCAAGCACACGCCAAAGTATAAAATTAACGGGTGCTTGAAGCAAAAATGCCACCAAAATTAATAAAAATGCCCCCAAAATTCAAGATATGGGGCAAAAAAATTTCACTTTGTGTGTTCTTGTTTTTAATATTTATAAAGGATTGCTAGTTAAGCAATACCACACAAGCAAGAATGTTGTTTTCCCGAATATCAGCACATTTGCAAATACAACAGTTCAATAAACAAGAAGTTAATATTCGGTGACTTACATTTTAGTACGTTCTATATAGTATGAATGTAATCCTGACATACTACATCCACCATGTTGTCATTATCATGTGACCTACAGGCGTCAGTTATGTCGCTTCACCTCCATTCATAAATCCTCTCCCGTGGCCTCATGAGATATTAAAGTGCCCATCGAATGCACACTTCAGAATCTCGCCAGAAGTAGTAGGTCATCCGGGGACTTTTTGCCTACTGTTTTTCAAATACTATGAATTCGGACATACTGCTCTGTTGGCGTACTGTTTTTCGCATACTATGTAGTAGAGAAGTATCGGTTTCGGACGCAGCGTATATCACTTGATATGAATCGGCACAATCAGAATCAGAACAACTCGTTTGACTGAATGATTCAATGACTCACTCGTTAAGACAATGATTTGCCGCCACCTACTGGTGGTTTAGTTTCATACTTAAAAGTATCATTTAATTGTGGTTAAAGAGATAGAATGCGTTAATAAATGTCCTCTGTATAGGACATATTTTGTTTTGCGTGCAACTTTAATGTCATTATTTGGTTTCTTTCTTTTTGTAAACTTGTGTGTGCAGCTTTTCCAGACTGATTTTTCCCCGCGTTTATGTCTTGACTATAAAGTGTATTGGTCTGCTGAGTTTATACACGTATAAAATGAACAGATTCTGGTGTAGAGGGGCTTCCTCTGCTCTGTGCCAGGGCTTTATGCCAATGATCTAAAATCCAGCATACATAAGCATATCTAAAGGAAACCCCTCTTTTGAAGAGCGACTGAAAAGCGCTGCAATTCAAGGGTGAAAATATCTTCAGAAAGTATGACTCACTCTTTTGCTAATGAGTGTACTGCTGATCTGCTTAAAAAAAGTGAGTTGTAAGAGCTATTTATGCTAAACAGTATAAATATTAATAGTCAACACAGCATGAAAAATGAAGTTATTTTTTGCTTACAACTTTACGTCCTCCTTTATATATACTGAAGCACCTGAATTTCTGTTTATCATAATGTCGACTCTTTGGTTGTGCGACACTACCCATGACCTCATGCTGCTCAAGGCTAAGCACGAACCTGTTTGGCATATTTACCTCCGTAATGAGCATTTCATGGCCTTCCCTCTTGTAATAGAATATTCTTGTCTGGTGAATTTATAATGGAGTTTGCATTCTCTGGTTCTTATTAAACTCTGTCGCTAGGATGGGCTAGTACAAACGACCCTTCTATTAGCCTTCCTGCACCCGGCGCGGTCATTAGAGGAACATTAGGAAATTAGAGGAGAATTGCATTATGGGTGCAGCAGATGGAGTGGCTGCAGTACAGGACAAATGTGATTGGCTCTTCCAGCTGCAAAAACAGTTGGGTCATTCTATAGTGCCTTTTTCAGTTTGGTAAAATTATTTTAAAAAGAAATGTTTTTATGATTTTAAACATTCAGTCAGATCTGATATATTTTAAATATTGAATTCTCTCTCTCTCTCTCTCTCTCTCTCTCTCTATATATATATATATACACTCTAAAATATGATTTTCATGATTATCACATTTTTTTTCTTTTGTTAAATCAACTTAGATAATTGATGTGGTTCAGATTAAATAATATTTTGAGTTTCTGTTGATTAAACCAATCGCCTTTGTTGTATTAACTCAAATTTTTAATTTTAAGGTCAAAATTTTAAGGCAACCAAGTAACTTACTTTTTTAAGTTAAACCAACAATTCTTTGGAAGTGTGTGTGTGTGTGTGTGTGTGTGTGTGTGTAAGGGTCATTGATGAATAAGGTTTTTAAAAGTGTAAAAAAAACATAATGGAGATATAATTAATTTTGAAGTTTTATTAAGTGTTAACAATGAGATTATGTGGTTTTTATAATCAATTAACACTGCTTTTGTCATTTTTTACAAGATGGACAAAATTTGTCACCAAAAAAGCAATTCGGTTTAACCAAAATTTCGGTTTTACTGAATGACACTTTTGGTTATACTGAATGATATTTTCAAACAATGCTAACAGATTGATATGTAGCTAGTTAGCTAGTTAGTTTTTAAAATAGTTTTTAAGGTTTTAAAATGTTACAACATTTCTCATGTTTTATAACGGTTGTACCGAATGACCTGATGTTTCAGGACATGTGTATGAGCAAGTGAAAACATGAATTTTTCAAATAGTTAAAAGAGAGTTAGTTACTTTGCTTCATGACCATGTGGTCCTTTGCAGGTGTCTGAATGATGTCACATCCTGTCACATGATATTGATCGCATGACTTGATCCAAAACGGTCCCTTTATATTGGTTACTCCGAATGACATCAATGAAATTCATTTTTTTTCCGGACATTCTTTCTCATAACAAAGCAACAACTTCTACACATAATTTTAATAGCATTTTGCACTATGTTGATATGTGATGTTATAAAATCATGCCAGAATAAAAAATATATACATTTATTACATTTTAAGATATTTTAATCACAAATGAAGTGGCTGTATTGCGGTTAAACCGAATGACCTTTTGACACTTCAAAATCTTTAAAATACCTTTATATGTACAAACCCGATTCAAAAAAAGTTGGGACACTGTACAAATTGTGAATAAAAAAGGAATGCAATAATTTACAAATTTCATAAACTTATATTTTATTCACAATAGAATATAGATAACATATCAAATGTTGAAAGTGAGACATTTTGAAATGTCTTGCCAGATATTGGCTCATTTTGGATTTCATGAGAGCTACACATTCCAAAAAAGTTGGGACAGGTACCAATAAGAGGCCGGAAAAGTTAAATGTACATATAAGGAACAGCTGGAGGACCAATTTGCAACTTATTAGGTCAATTGGCAACATGATTGGGTATAAAAAGAGCCTCTCAGAGTGGCAGTGTCTCTCAGAAGTCAAGATGGGCAGAGGATCACCAATTCCCCCAATGCTGCGGCGAAAAATAGTGGAGCAATATCAGAAAGGAGTTTCTCAGAGAAAAATTGCAAAGAGTTTGAAGTTATCATCATCTACAGTGCATAATATCATCCAAAGATTCAGAGAATCTGGAACAATCTCTGTGCGTAAGGGTCAAGGCCGGAAAACCATACTGGATGCCCGTGATCTTCGGGCCCTTAGACGGCACTGCATCACATACAGGAATGCTACTGTAATGGAAATCACAACATGGGCTCAGGAATACTTCCAGAAAACATTGTCGGTGAACACAATCCACCGTGCCATTCACCGTTGCCGGCTAAAACTCTATAGGTCAAAAAAGAAGCCATATCTAAACATGATCCAGAAGCGCAGGCGTTTTCTCTGGGCCAAGGCTCATTTAAAATGGACTGTGGCAAAGTGGAAAACTGTTCTGTGGTCAGACAAATCAAAATTTGAAGTTCTTTTTGGAAAACTGGGACGCCATGTCATCCGGACTAAAGAGGACAAGGACAACCCAAGTTGTTATCAGCGCTCAGTTCAGAAGCCTGCATCTCTGATGGTATGGGGTTGCATGAGTGCGTGTGGCATGGGCAGCTTACACATCTGGAAAGGCACCATCAATGCTGAAAGGTATATCCAAGTTCTAGAACAACATATGCTCCCATCCAGACGTCGTCTCTTTCAGGGAAGACCTTGCATTTTCCAACATGACAATGCCAGACCACATACTGCATCAATTACAACATCATGGCTGCGTAGAAGAAGGATCCGGGTACTGAAATGGCCAGCCTGCAGTCCAGATCTTTCACTCATAGAAAACATTTGGCACATCATAAAGAGGAAGATGCGACAAAGAAGACCTAAGACAGTTGAGCAACTAGAAGCCTGTATTAGACAAGAATGGGACAACATTCCTATTCCTAAACTTGAGCAACTTGTCTCCTCAGTCCCCAGACGTTTGCAGACTGTTATAAAAAGAAGAGGGGATGCCACACAGTGGTAAACATGGCCTTGTCCCAATTTTTTGGAGATGTGTTGATGCCATTAAATTTTTAAATCAACTTATTTTTCCCTTAAAATGATACATTTTCTCAGTTTTAACATTTGATATGTCATCTATGTTGTATTCTGAATAAAATATTGAAATTTGAAACTTCCACATCATTGCATTCCTTTTTTATTCACAATTTGTACAGTGTCCCAACTTTTTTGGAATCGGGTTTGTAGCAAAATATAATTAAAACCTTTTGGATTCAATAAGAGAGATCTAGTTGTACTACCTTACATACTTTGGATGTCATATCTTTGTTTTTTATTATTATTAAGGCCTTTGGACAAAAAAAATGACCCGTCATGTCATTGACCCATAAATATATATATGGTTTCTGTTTATATATATATATATATATATATATATATATATATATATATAAAATGCTTTATTCATATATTTTTAGTTTATATTATATTATTTTTTAGTTTATTTATTTAGTTTATATTTAGCCATCTTGAGCTAAATAATTACAGAAATTATTTATCATTTATATTATTATGAATAAAACAAGTGATTTATTAACACATACATTTTTTTTAAACGACTATTTCTGCACTCTTTTTATGTATATGAGAGACACAAATGTCATCTGTTTTGTAGAAAGGCCCATTTGTGTGATGATAGTAAATGTCACCGTTAGCTTATCATTTAACTGCGTCAAAGACAGTTTGAATGAGTATGGATGAGGTAGTGTGTATGTTTTTAAAGGTTTAGACTGAAATGCATTGGTGCAAAAAGTTCATTTCCTTGTGGAGCAGCGACCACTTTTTTCCAGATGAATTAGACAAAAACCTTCAAGAAAACAACTTGAGATACAAGGTTTGACCTGTTGTGTTGTTATGTTGAAGAACCTTGCACTCCCCCTCAAAGTTTGAAAAAGTTTTCTCCTTTCGCACTCGTCCGCATGCCAGTTGCCTCTTCCTACAAGCGAAATCCCTGTGCTACGATCAAAATGAATGTCTCAGACCTTGTACCCTTAAATGAGTTATGCTCCCGAGAGCGTTACATAAGGAAAACGGATCGTGTCTTTAGGACATACACTGTCCGTACGCTTCTCAATCTTCCGCTATAGTCTTCATGGGCTCACGATGTTAAATCATCAAAATCAACAACATGTATGTTAGACCCTATACCGACTAAGCTATTGAAAGAAATGCTTCCAGAGGTTATAGATCCTCTTCTTAATATCGTCAATTCATCTTTATCACTAGGACACGTACCAAAAACTTTCAAGCTGGCTATTATTAAACCTCTTATTAAAAAACCACAACTTGATCCTAGAGAATTAGTCAATTACAGGCCGATCTCAAATCTCACTTTTCTGTCAAAAATACTAGAAAAGGCAGTATCATCACAACTATGTTCCTTTTTAGAAAGAAATAGTATCTGTGAGGATTTCCAGTCAGGATTTAGACCGTACCATAGTACTGAGACTGCCCTCATTAGAGTTACTAATGATTTGCTCTTATCATCAGATCGTGGTTGTATCTCTCTATTAGTGTTACTGGATCTTAGTGCTGCATTTGACACTATTGATCACAATATTCTTTTAAATAGACTCGAAAATTATGTTGGCATTAGTGGAATTGCATTGTCATGGTTCAAATCATACTTATCTGACCGTTATCAGTTTGTAGTAGTAAACGAAGAGATGTCATATCGATCACAAGTTCAATATGGAGTACCGCAAGGCTCAGTACTAGGACCGTTGCTTTTCACTCTGTACATGCTACCCTTGGGAGATATCATTAGGAAGCATGGCGTTAGTTTTCACTGTTACGCTGATGATACTCAGCTCTATATTTCTTCGCGCCCTGACGAAACTTACCAATTCACAAAATTAACGGAATGCATAGCTGATATAAAAAATTGGATGACCAGTAATTTCCTACTACTAAATTCAGAAAAAACAGAGATTCTAATTTTTGGGCCAAAACTTCATGTAATAACCTAGAATACTGTCTAACACTTGATGGCTGCTCTGTTAAGTCTTCGTCGTCAGTTAGGAACCTGGGTGTGCTCTTTGATACCAATCTTTCATTTGAAGGCCATGTTACTAGCATTTGTAAAACCGCATTCTTCCATCTTAAAAATATATCTAAACTACGACATATGCTCTCAATGAAAAATGCAGAACAGTTAGTTCATGCGTTCATGACCTCAAGGCTAGATTACTGTAACGCTTTACTGGGTGGTTGTTCTGCTCGCCTGATAAATAAACTACAGCTCGTACAAAATGCAGCAGCTAGAGTTCTTACTAGAACTAGGAAGTATGATCATATTAGCCCGGTTCTGTCAACACTGCATTGGCTTCCTGTTAAACATCGTATAGATTTTAAAATCTTGCTAATTACTTACAAAGCACTAAATGGTTTAGCTCCCCAGTACCTGAGCGAGCTCTTAATTCATTATAGTCCTTCACGTCTATTGCGATCTCAGAATTCAGGCCAGCTGATAATACCTAGAATATCAAAATCAACCGCAGGCGGTAGATCCTTCTCCTATTTGGCACCTAAACTCTGGAACAATCTTCCTAGCATTGTTCGGGAAGCAGACACACTCTGTCAGTTTAAATCTAGACTAAAAACGCATTTCTTTAACCTGGCATACACATAACACATTACCAATTTATATTTTCAAATCCGTTAAAGGATTATTAGGCTGCATAAATTAGGTCAGCCGGAACCGGGAACACTTCCTATAACACATGATGTACTCGTTACATCAGAAGAAGAATGGCATCTACGCTAACATTAGTCTTTCTGGTTATCCCGAGGTTCACCGTAGTCAACCGGATCCGGGCCGTATCCAGGTGAGACCGAGGACCTGCGCCTTGACACGACCACAACGCAGCCCTGAAGTATCAGCAGAGATTGAGTCAACTAGATCATCCACTGTGAGGGCCTCATCGACACGACAGCCACGACACAGTTCCTCAACCGTCCATACCGGCGTGATGAATACGATCCTCAATTGGATGGAACTGGAATAAATACTTTGAATGCTGCGATCCTATTGGACTTACGATGGCAACCTGAATCGTAACAAAGCACTGTTGGCCAGAGGAGAACTGGCCCCCCGACTAAGCCTGGTTTCTCCCAAGGTTTTTTTCTCCATTTAAACACCTATTTGCCACTTGTCTGCCACCTGATGTCACCTGATGGAGTTTGGGTTCCTTGCCGCTGTCGCCTTTTGGCTTGCTTAGTTGGGGACACTTGACATTTGACTTGACATTTGATATTCAACAGTGCTTTGATCTACCTGCATTGACACTATTCTTTAAGAGCTGCTGTGCAGCCAAATAATGTACCAGTTATCAATGTAAAGCTGCTTTGACACAATCTACATTGTAAAAAGCGCTATATAAATAAAGGTGACTTGACTTGACGATGTGCGCCCTGGGCAATGAGCCTTGAAGATATCCGCGATACCGCCAGGCCGTTAGTGTGATTGAGCGAAGGTGCTCGTCTTTTTTCCGTTATTTATACGTTTTAATGATACCCTCACTGTGCGTCCCATCTCCTCCCAAGGCTGCTAGTGTAAAATGCATATTTTAAACACTTGCCCAATGCAGATAACTCCCATCAGTCATTCCTGGACATGTTTAGTGTGGGTTGTGAGGACAGGGGGTCTCGGAAAGCGGAGAACCGGTCCAAGTATCCTCCTCCTACTGCGCGAGAGGACATTTTATTAAATAACTTTAAATATTAATGCAATCCTCTGGCTATGTTTGCTCACTGTTCCGAAATCATCCACCCTTCCCCGAATACACTTGCGTGTGTGTTTCTTTTATGC
Source organism: Mylopharyngodon piceus (assembly GCA_039654765.1). Classification (NCBI taxonomy): domain Eukaryota; kingdom Metazoa; phylum Chordata; class Actinopteri; order Cypriniformes; family Xenocyprididae; genus Mylopharyngodon; species Mylopharyngodon piceus. Next base: position 14,324,761 of record CM077459.1, on the reverse strand, counting down.
GTGTTCTTCAAAAATGAATGAATATGTATATGTTTTCTTTCCCCTCACACCCGCTGTTGCCCAAGCTCCGTGCCAGCAGGCAACAACCGTGTTGCGTTTCATCCTGGTTTTACGCCAGCATGGCAGGTTTGTCAATACAGATTGTCAGCGTCTCTGTCAGCCAGAAAGGGTCATCCGTGCTTGTGTCAGAAATCGGTGCTGTAGCCTCAGGATATGGAGGTCTTTAGAGTCAACAGTCTGACACAAGAACACAAAGCTCTGAGTTTCCTGGCCAGTGGCTGTGTGTCGCAGCCAAGGTTTCATTAACTATACATTACAGCTGAATATTTCACACGTTTCTCCTCTGTGTGCATCCTCCTTTGTGTATTAAGATGATTATAGGCTCATTTTCTCAAAAACATTGATTAATACTCACTTTATTAATCAATGTCTTTGCTGCTGACCTTTTAATAGGGCTGGGACAATACATCAATTCTCGATTTGTGATACAATGATTCTGGATCAATTCTGATATTTTCTCGTTCAAATTGATTATGAGCTTAGTTTTAACAGCAGATGGCGCTCTAGGCTAGTTTTTAACCGCAAATTCAAATGCTCATGAAGAAGAGTGCTGGACAGCGATCGTGTGCAGTGTTGCCAAGTCCGCGGTTTTACAGCGGAATTGGGTTACTTTAACAGTGTTGCTGCGGGTTAAAGCGACCCCAATAACGTGATATTTAGCCCCTGGAATGCTAATTTTACCAGGAGAACCACGTGGTTTAAACGCACACTCAAATACTCATGAAGAAGAGTGCTGGACAGCGATTGTGCGCAGTGTTGCCAAGTCCGTGGTTTTTCCGCAGAATTGGGCTACTTTAACAGTGTTGCCACTGGATGTTTTTCATGTCCGCGGGTTGAAGCGACCCCAATAACTTGATATTTAGCCCCTGGAATGTGAATTTTACCAGGAGAACCCTGCCAAAAAACGCGGATTTTACCCCCTGGAACGTGATTTTTACCGGGGGACCCCCTGAAATGTGATTGGGCTAGTTTTGAGTATCAATTGGGCAGGTTTTGTTGTGAAAAACCTGGCAACCCTGATCGTGCGTTCGGCTGAGTCATGTAAGAGGTTAGATATATTTGCACCTCGGCTCAGAATGCTTTTATGATGCGAGATTAATGTAAACACAGCCCACTGCGAACACCCTTGTAATTCGCTTCAACCTTTTCGAACTTTACGAATTATTATTTTATGTTGAAGTGGTGTGTGTAAAGGAACTGGAAGCAAGCAGAGTACGGCTGTTTCTAAAGCACGCAGTACCATCTGCTGTTGAAAACTAAGCTCAGAATCGATTCGAGAGAGAATCGCGATACATCTGAAAATATCAGAATCGCTTCAGATTCTTTGTATCACGAATCGAGAATCGATGTATACTCCCAGCCCTACCTTTTAAGATCCAATTCAACCATACGAATAAGCAAAAATTACTTTAGTTAAACATTTTTCATTTTTTTAAGAGAGTTTGTAAGAGAGAGAGATAGAGTTTTTTTTTTTAAGTAAGAGAGTAGAACTTTCTTCTTCTGCAATCCAGAATGGCAGCACAGCTGAAAGGTTTGTTTGAGCTGCGCCCTCTACTGGCGTGAATTTGCATTTCCTTCAGCCTGAGGCTTATTCATTTCACTTTTGGTGTGAAAGGGCATTTACATTTGCCAAAAATAGAACTTTTTTTTGGTTATAAACAAACAAACAAACAAACAAGCCCAGGTGAGAAAGAGTAACGCAAAAGTAATGTAACGCATTACTTTCCATAACAAGTAACTAAGTGACGCAATTAGTTACTTTTTTAGGGAGTAACTCTATATCGTAATGCATTACTTTTAAATCACAGTAAAGACATTTACAAAATAAATCTATTTACAATAAATACTGTAAAAAATGTATTACAGTTTCCACAAAAATATACAGCAGCTCAACAGTTTTCAACATTGATAATAATAAGAAATGTTTCTTGAGCAGCAAATCAGCATATTAGAATGATTTCTGAAGGATCATGTGACATTGAAGACTGAAGATTCAGTTTTGCATCACAGGAATAAATTACATTTATTTTTAAAATTGTAATAATATTTCACAATATTAATGTTTTTACTTTTGGATCAAATAAATACAGCCTTGGTGAGCATAGATAGATAGATAGATAGAAAACAAAAACAAAGATACTGCTGTTTTCATTCATAATGCAAATGATAAATAGGTCAAAAAAATAGGCTACTAAAATAAAAAACGTATTCTTGTGAGCCAAGTAAGAATTTTCACGTTTCCGCGGGGAACAAAAAAACATCACGCCATTCTTGGATTAAAACCCTCTCAGAGATTTAATTAGCTGAGCTATGCTAATCACAGTCGTGTGGCCACTGAAAAATACATTAAACACACACCTGCTATGACAACACCCAGACAGCGCAAACAAAGAGAGAATGTGAATGTGAGTCTTTATAGAGAACATTCAGTGCAGACATGCCAACCAGGGGAATTTATACAACCTGCACTATAGTTACAGCCTTGAGAAACATTAACATTCACATATTCTCACAAACATGTTGGTGTGGGTCCGTTATCAACCTACTTTCTGGCTTGATTGGAGAGAACTAGAAGTGCGACACTTGCATTGTTCTGAAACTATTATTTCATTTAGATTCATGCTGAATAAGAATGTGTTTTCAGGACAGACATTGTACTTTATACCTGACCAGAAATGTGTTTGTTCATTCAAATATATAAAAATTAAATTAAATGTATTCATATTTAAAAATATCAAAATTTAAATTGGCTAAATTTGCTGTGAAGTATGTTTGAAAATAGTATCATAATTAAAGCCAATTTAAAAAATGCACACGCACGGCCATGTCATTGAATTTCACACAGGCAGATATGTCATTGTAATGGACGCAAATGAAAGGACTGATAATGTTAATTACAGCAGCAAGGTGACACGGCGGCTCTTGCTGAAGACTGCAGTCGTCGCTTTAATCAGGGAGAGGTCGTCAACCGAGCGAGGTCAAACAGAGAAACCACACATGAGTTCAGACACATAATCTGATCAACTCTCCATCTCCATCACTCTTTCATACTCAGCTACTTGTTTTTCACTCTTTCTTTTGAATCTATTAAAGGAATATTTTTTGGAACATATTCTGTAATTTGTATTATATAATATATGAAATATATTATAAAGTAGTATTTTTATTATTTTATTTTATTTTACACATATAAAAGAAGGTCTTACCAGACTCAGAATAAAACAAAATGTCAACATTTTGAACTATCCCTTTAAAGGGTTACTTCACCCAAAAATTACTCACCCTCATGTCGTTCCAAACCCATAAGACCTTCGTTCATCTTCGGAACACAAATTAAGATATTTTTGGTAAAATCTGATGGTTCAGTGAGGCCTGCATTGACAGTAAGATAATTAACACTTTCAATGCCCAGAAAGCTACTAAAGACATATTTAAAACAGTTCATGTGACGACAGTGGTTCAACCTTAATGTTATGAAGTGACGATAATACTTTTTGTGTGCCAAAAAAACCAAAACAACGACTTTATTCAACAATATCTAGTGATGGCCAATTTCAAAACACTGCTTCATGAATCAAACTGCCAAAGTCACGTGATTTCAGTAAATGAGGCTTCGTTACATTATAAGTGTTTCGAAATTTCAATGGTTCACCACTGGGGGGCGTGACTTTGGCAGTTTGATACACGCTCCGAACCATTGATTCAAAACAAAAGATTCGTAAAGCTTCAAAGCTTCATGAAGCAGTGTTTTGAAATCGCCCATCACTAGATATTGTTGAATAAAGTCGTTATTTTGTTTTTTTGGCGTTCTTTAAACTGTTAAAGGGATATTATATAATAAATTATATATATGTGTGTGTTCCACTCAATCAAATAGCATCATATGGGTTTGGACGCACAGTGTCTGTCTGCCTCATCATTTTCCAATTGACGTTTGTGACTCATATCTGACTCTGCCATGCCCGCACCTCGACTGTGAACAGCTGGCTCCGGAGGCGACACGGGTCGGGCCCGTCGATTGGATTGCATTAACTGGATTGAGGTGGGGTCGTGGCCTGCCCGGGTCTGTGTTAATTGCAATATGAGGATAAGTGATGGGCCCAAGTAAATCAAAGTGAAAGGACCCCTTCTCCCCTATATACATGGCTTAGCTGACTTCAAATCTTTTGTGAGGGATTTAAACCATACTGCTTTCATCTTGGCAAACTCTGTATCCTGTCATCACATAGTTTTTCCTCTTCTAAATAAATAATGGGACTTCATAGGATAGCGGTGGGCTACTTTTATGGAATGCCATGAGGATCAGATGGACAAATGATTATTCCTGCAGTGGAATCGCTTTGTTTTTGGCCTTCTGGCCCTTAAAAATGTCTTTTTTTTTAATATCTTGAGAAAAGTCTTGCTCAGCAGATCACAAAATATAGGAGAAATAAATTTGCCTTGTTATTTGAGGAAAAAACGTTCAGTAGATTTGTGTGCAAATTTAAATAAAGCGTAAGACCTAGAAATGAATCAATTCAGTGAGTCATTACACATAAATGGTGTTTATTTGTCACCACATACTGCCATAAAGATGTAATCTGAAGAAATGATCACTAAATGAATCCATGAATGAATCATTTAAGTCACTAAAATGAATCAAAAACTGCACTACTTCCTTCTAGAGAGCGTTTGATTAGACAAAACTGTTTAAATGCATACGTTTAGCAGTAAACTAGCATGTAGCCTCAAAGCTAACAAACTGATCTAAAAGCCACAACAAATGCTTTCTTAGGGGCTTTTTAATAGCTTTGTTGTAGTTATTTTTTGTGTAGCTTTGCTACTTCTAGTGTCGCTACTTTTGAAGTAGCTTGGCTATTGTTTAGCTATTTGCTAACTTTCTGAAGATAGCAAATAGCTAAACAATAACAAGCTATTATAGCTCCAGTTAGAGGCTCTTGTTCAGGCAGTGTCCTGGCACCTGGACAATATATGGTGAAATTAGAACAGCTGGAAAAAATGTTAAACAAGCAAAGAGCACCAGTTTTTTGAAGCTACATCTACCTAGTCGTTCTGACATTTCTCTGAAGTGCCTTTCTTCGCACAGACTCGGATTTGTTCAATTGTGCATGTATCTATTTAATTCATTATTCATGTCGCCTTGCTATTATAGAATCCTGCTTTTTTTACAGGTGCAATTGTGTATGAAAACACTCTAATGGAAGATGGATCTCTTTTGGACATCATGCTGTGTGTAATGTATGAATTTCCAATTTTTTCCCCATTTTGAATCACATATTGAGTTGTTAGGAGACTGTGAAGTGTTCAGTTAGAGTCGCTATGGTGAAATTCAGACTTGTACTTCATGTTGTGAAGTCTCCAGTAGAGAAAACATACTGTCTGCAGATGTTGTGAATGTAGTTTTGATGCTTGTTCTGTTTGTGAACATTCGCAAAAACCACCAACACTCACTCACAGAAGACGTGTACTGTTTGACTGTACATCTAGTCACCGATAATGCCAATGCAATTTCGGTTGTAAGTGTCACAAGTGCTGTCCATCCCAGAAAATCACTTAATAGCCAATTTCATGCAAGAACGGTGAGGAACGAAATACAGAGTTAATACTAAAGAAGAGAACAGGAGAGTCCAGAGAGAGAGAGAGAGAGAGAAACAGGTTTGGCTCTAGTCATACCTCATGGGCCTGTGATAAGGTATGAAGTAATAACTCGTCCTCTGTGAGTTTTTCCTAAGCAAAATCATCTACATTCCCTCCAATGTAGTTTGCAGGTGTCTGTAGCATCTTGTTTTATTTCACCAATGGCATAGATCTGGTCTTGATTGCAGTTTCTTCTAGCCAAGAACGACCCACTTAAAGAGGATGAGAGCGTCTAACTGACATTTTAATGGATCATTCACAGTTCATTTGGGGTGTGGGCTCTGAAATGGATTATACCATCATAATAGATGCTGTTGAAAAAATACATTCAAATAATAGTGTGTGGCACGCTGTAACATATGTTTTCAATGTCTTTGTTTCCATACATTTAACTTCTACAAATAATTTCTGTCATTTCGGCGAGTCTGATTAAAAACAAATTACTTTTATAAACTGGTTCTTTGTAGTGAGGAATCAGAAAAGTACAGTTCGAAGCAGTCTGATTCTCAAGCAAATGACTCTTATGAACTGGTTCTTTGTAGTGTAGTTTTTGTGTGCAGTATGCATCAGATAGAAGTTGATAGACTTTGAATGGTCCTTGCCACATCACAGACTTCAGAAAACACAAAAGTTATTTAGTAATAAGCCTTTACAGACACAAAAACTTGCAGTTCAACAATTGCCTAAAGCTAAAAAAGCCTTTTCCCTCCTGTTTCTTTGATGTTTCTAATATGTAAATATCATAATTTACTGAAACAGTAGTAGCACATATGTTTTTAAGTGCTATTTGGAGCTGTTTACATGGTTTTAACTTGGGAAAAACGGTTCTGTCTTTGTAGACTTGCATCATCACATGGGATAAAACCTAGCTCTTCAGAAACCTACAGATCTTTCCATTCGGCTCTAAACAGAATTAGCTTCCACGCTAAACTAGTGTCAACACCAGTGCTTGAGACTGCCACAGTCTAAAACAACAACAAAATGTGACTCCACAACAGCACATACTTTTTGCATATTACCAACACAATTGTAAAAAGGACACAAGCAGTTATTGTCATTTTGCTAACACCAAACTGATCAAAGCGTTTCGCCTTTAGCATGAGCGCTAGCTGCTTCAGATCTGTTGCTCTTTTATCTTTTCAGCGTTTATATGAAGTCAGACAGAATTTTTCCCCACTCTCTTGCCCAATATGGAATGATTCCACTGTAGAAGATTATTTTAACTTTTTTTGGATGACTGGATAGAAGCTGTTAATTAACTCAGAATTAGTAACAAAATGATGTGGCGTTTATGCTATCAGCTTTTTATCGCCATCAAAGAAAATGTGTTTTGATGAGTATTTTAGGATCTGAATGATAAAATATTTGATGTATTTAGCAATGACCTAGACCTGTATGCAAAGTCTTTTTAGTTTTGCATTGAAGTAAAAATTAATGCCAGGATTAATCACATAAATTCTTTTATTCACACTGAAAGGCTTTTTCAGTATAATCATAAGACAGCTACATAAATCTTTTATGAATATGACTTCAATTTAGGTGATTTATACAACAAAAAGAGGTTATTAATTTAATATAGGCCTACCTACTAGTTTAACACCCTGCTTGGCTGTTGGTTCTGTGCATTGTGACATTTACAAGATCACGGTTAGTAAGTCAGGATTAAGGTATCTCCTATTTTTAGGTGTTAACTAAAAGTTAATAAAATAACTGGAGCTGAGAAGGAAATTTTCTGCATGCTATTATCCAACCCATTTCTGCAATTATATTACGTTGCTTCTTGCATGTCTCGCGACTCTTTCAAAGTGAAATACGGAGCCCTGTACAACTAAAACAAGTAAACGGATTATTACAACGTGGCCACAATTTAGTAAAACAAGGGAATTAATTCTTATTCGTGGTCATGATATATAAACAGCAGCAATAACAGCAGTAGCAGCAGCAGCAATAACCAACAGCAGAAGCAATAGCAGCAATAACAGCAATAGCAGCAGCAATAACCTGCAGGAGCAGCAATAAAAGCAATATCAGCAGCAATAACCTCCAGCAATAACAGCAATAGCAGCAGCAATAACCAACAACAGCACAATAACAGCAGCAGTAATAACCAACAGCAGCAATAACAGCAGTAGCAGCAGCAATAACCAACAACAGCAGCAGTAACAGCCGTATGAGCAGCAGCAATAACAGCAATAGCAGCAGCAATAACCAACAGCAGCAGCAATAACCAACAACAGCAGCAATAACCAACAGCAGCAGCAATAACAGAAGTAGCAGCAGCAATAACAGTAGCAGCAGCAGCAATAACCAACAACAGCAGCAATAACCAACAGCAGCAGCAATAACAGTAGCAGCAGCAGCAATAACCAACAACAGCAGCAATAACCAACAGCAGCAGCAATAACAGAAGTAGCAGCAGCAATAACAGTAGCAGCAGCAGCAATAACCAACAGCAGCAGCAATAACCAACAACAGCAGCAATAACCAACAACAGCAGCAATAACAGAAGTAGCAGCAGCAACAACAGTAGCAGCAGCAGCAATAACCAACAACAGCAGCAATAACCAACAGCAGCAGCAATAACAGCAGTAGCAGCAGCAATAACCAACAGCAGCAGCAGCAGCAATAACAGCAGCAGCAAAAACCAACAGCAGCAGCAAAAACCAACAGCAGCAATAACAGCAGTAGCAACAGCAACAACAGTAGCAGCAGCAGCAATAACCAACAGCAGAAATAACAGCAGCAGCAGCAGCAGCAATAACAGCAGTAGCAGCAGCAGTAGCAGCAGCAATAACCAAAAGCAGCAACAGCAGTAGCAGCAACAATAACCAACAGCAGAAATAACAGCAGCAGCAGCAGCAATAACCAACAGCAGCAATAACAGCAGTAGCAGCAGCAATAACCAACAACAGCAGCAGTAACAGCCGTATGAGCAGCAGCAATAACAGCAATAGCAGCAGCAATAACCAACAGCAGCAGCAATAACCAACAACAGCAGCAATAACCAACAGCAACAGCAATAACAGAAGTAGCAGCAGCAATAACAGTAGCAGCAGCAGCAATAACCAACAGCAGCAGCAATAACCAACAACAGCAGCAATAACAGAAGTAGCAGCAGCAACAACAGTAGCAGCAGCAGCAATAACAGTAGCAACAGCAGCAATAACCAACAACAGCAGCAATAACAGAAGTAGCAGCAGCAATAACAGTAGCAGCAGCAGCAATAACCAACAGCAGCAGCAATAACCAACAACAGCAGCAATAACCAACAACAGCAGCAATAACAGAAGTAGCAGCAGCAACAACAGTAGCAGCAGCAGCAATAACCAACAACAGCAGCAATAACCAACAGCAGCAGCAATAACAGCAGTAGCAGCAGCAATAACCAACAGCAGCAGCAGCAGCAATAACAGCAGCAGCAAAAACCAACAGCAGCAGCAAAAACCAACAGCAGCAATAACAGCAGTAGCAACAGCAACAACAGTAGCAGCAGCAGCAATAACCAACAGCAGAAATAACAGCAGCAGCAGCAGCAGCAGCAATAACAGCAGTAGCAGCAGCAGTAGCAGCAGCAATAACCAAAAGCAGCAACAGCAGTAGCAGCAACAATAACCAACAGCAGAAATAACAGCAGCAGCAGCAGCAATAACCAACAGCAGCAATAACAGCAGTAGCAGCAGCAATAACCAACAACAGCAGCAGTAACAGCCGTATGAGCAGCAGCAATAACAGCAATAGCAGCAGCAATAACCAACAGCAGCAGCAATAACCAACAACAGCAGCAATAACCAACAGCAACAGCAATAACAGAAGTAGCAGCAGCAATAACAGTAGCAGCAGCAGCAATAACCAACAGCAGCAGCAATAACCAACAACAGCAGCAATAACAGAAGTAGCAGCAGCAACAACAGTAGCAGCAGCAGCAATAACCAACAACAGCAGCAATAACCAACAGCAGCAGCAATAACAGCAGTAGCAGCAGCAACAACAGTAGCAGCAGCAGCAATAACCAACAGCAGAAATAACAGCAGTAGCAGCAGCAGTAGCAGCAGCAATAACAGCAGTAGCAGCAGCAGTAGCAGCAGCAATAACCAAAAGCAGCAACAGCAGTAGCAGCAGCAATAACCAACAGCAGCAGCAATAACAGCAGTAGCAGCAGCAATAACCAACAGCAGCAACAGCAGTAGCAGCAATAACAGCAGTAGCAACAGCAGTAACCAACAGCAATAACAGCAGCAGCGTAGCAGATCTATTCTGCCAAGACCAAACATGTCACCGTATCCATTACCATGCCAAACACTCCGAGAGTTGTCATGACAGAATTTTTTTTTTTTTTTTTTTTTTTTTTTGTCATATGCAGGGCTCCGTAGTTAAATTTTCAGTAAATGTTTAGGTTTATCCAAAACAGATGAATGCAAATCCGGTAACGTTGCGTTTTGAGGTCATAACAAGGAACATTATGCAAGGAACTGTGTGAAAATATGACTTAATTAATACATAATCTGCCCCTGTAATCATAATTTGTTTTGGAAAGGAATAAAAGTTGTTGGTGTTTTAATGCCACTAGTGTTCAGCTGGAAACTGCAGTGAATATATATATATGCAAATTTTTTGCAGTTTTACAGAATTGTAGGTAGAGGTTGTTTTTACTGCTTCGCTTCTTTCACTGAGCTCTAAGATAGCAGTGTTTTTATACAACGAAATGCAAAGTTGTGGGAAAAGATCACGTACTGGACAGAGACTGTCCAAGGCTGTCTGGGAATTTTTTTTTTTTTTTTTTTTTGAGGCAGGAACTGGCTCACGAGAGTGTATTGTGAACGAACAGAGGGATTTTTGTAGTAAAGCTACAGGGATTCATACATTTCAGCTTTCATTTTTCCAAATCTCGGATTTGCTTGTTGTCAAGCATATCATCCCAGTGTAGATACATCCGTGTTATTCCTCCTAGTTTTTTGAAATTCAATGGTGTGTTCACTCGAATCTCTCTATAATTCATGGGACTTCGGCCGTATATGCTGGGCGCTGTTTATATATTTTTTTTCTTCTTCTTTTGGATGAAACGTCTCTCTCTCTCTGGAGTGTCAGACCCAAGTGCCAGAAATGAAACAAGTCGTTCGGCCACATTTCTCTCTCTCTCTTTCTCTCTCTCTGCTCGTTGCTGGAGTGTGTGGTTTTGGGAAAAAAAAAAAATTGATTGTAAGCTCTGTCGTGACTACCTCTTGCCGGAGCTCTTGGACGGCCTGTGCAGTTGTAATTTCTCAGATGGCAGAATCTCATTTACTCCTGAGCGCAATGTGTATTTCAGAATGTGTGAAAACAAGGCACTCAACGCAGCTGAAAGAGGGGGCTGTCAGATGCCACTCAGGCCGGACTCAGAGCCCTCATCATCCCCTAGTGGATTAACACCTTCTGGCCTGGATCTGCGCCGTGTGGCTGGCCCTCTCATCTATCTCGTTCCGGCCTCCAGAGGAAAGCGAGTCCATGTATCCGGCAATCCAAAGCAAGTATGTGTCTCCTGCAATCAAATGGACAGCTATCACAGTATGTTGTGCTTTTTTGGTCAGGCAAGCATATTATTAATATTGCTCATACTTAGGGTTAGGGGATTGTCCAAATAAGTATTAAACTTTGATGATCTCGTCTTGCACAGTTTGTATTATGCACAGACCTAGCAACCACACTCCCAAAAAAAAAAAAAAAAAAAAAAAATATATATATATATATATATATATATATATGTTTTTTACTCAGTATTTTTGTCTTGTTTTCCAGTACAAATATCTATAAATTCTTAAATCAAAATTCTTTTACTTTGCAAGCAAAATTACTTATGATAGTCTTGTTTTCTGAAAAAATAATCAAAATAAAGTGAGTTTATGCTTAGTTAATTTTAAGCATAAACGTATTAAAATTTCATTTTGATGATTTTTATGTATTTATTTTATTTATTTTTTTATTATTATTATTATTTTTTTTTTTTACAGAAAACAAGACTTAATATGTTGCGCAAGTAAATGTATCTTGATTTAAGAATGTTTAGATATTTGTACTGGAAAACAAGACAAAAATATTAAATATAAATATAAAATATTATTTATTTATTTATGTATTTTTTTATTGCAGTGGGCACCTAGGAAAGGAAAACGTAAGAATCTAGTTTTATTCAGTAGAGAGAGCAAATTCGGATTCACAAGCTCTTGATTCAGTTTCGAATTTGCTATTCTGTAATTTAATAACTTATAAATTATACATTATTTATTACATTTATCACATTATACATTGTTATACATTGCACTTTTGAAGTATTTATTAAAAGAACTAGCTCATAAGAGTCCTTTCGAGAATCGGGCTACACTGGTCACGCTGTAGGTTTCTGATTCACTAAAAAGAACCGGTTCATAAGAGTCATTGTTTGTGAATCAGACAACACTAGTCACACTATATATTTTTTATTCACTAAAAAGACCTGGCTCATAAGAGTCATTTTGTGTTTGTGAATTGTTTTTCACTAGTTGTTTTTTGATTCACTGAAAAGAACCACTTCATAAGAGTCATATGTTCATGAATCAGATTACATTGGTCACACTGTATGTTTTTAATTCACTAAAAAGAACCGGTTCACAAGTCTCATTTGTTCGTGAATTGCATTATACTTGTCACCTTGTACTGTATGTTTCTGATTCACTAAAAAGGACCGGTTCAAAAGATTTATTTGTTTGTGTATTGGACTACACTGGTTACACTGTATGTTTTTGATTCACTAAAAAGAACCAGTTCATAAGAGTCGTTTGTTGGTGAATCAGACTGCACTGGTCACCTTGTATGTTTTTAATTCACTAAAAAGACCTGGCTCATAAGAGTCATTTGTTTGTGAATTGGTTTACACTAGTTGGTTTTTGATTCACTGAAAAGAACCACTTCATAAGAGTCATATGTTCATGAATCAGATTACAATGGTCACACTGTATGTTTTTAATTCACTAAAAAGGTGAATTTATCTCATTTGTTTGTGAATTGGATTATACTTGTCACCTTGTATGTTTCTGATTCACTAAAAAGGACCGGTTCAAAAGATTTATTTGTTTGTGTATTGGACTACACTGGTTACACTGTATGTTTTTGATTCACTAAAAAGAACCAGTTCATAAGAGTCGTTTGTTGGTGAATCAGACTGCACTGGTCACCTTGTATGTTTTTAATTCACTAAAAAGACCTGGCTCATAAGAGTCATTTGTTTGTGAATTGGTTTACACTAGTTGGTTTTTGATTCACTGAAAAGAACCACTTCATAAGAGTCATATGTTCATGAATCAGATTACAATGGTCACACTGTATGTTTTTAATTCACTAAAAAGGTGAATTTATCTCATTTGTTTGTGAATTGGATTATACTTGTCACCTTGTATGTTTCACTAAAAAGGGCCGGTTCAAAATATTCATTTGTTTGTGTATTGGACTACACTGGTTATGTTTTTGATCCACTAAAAAGAACCAATTCATAAGAGTCGTTTGTAGGTGAATCAGACTGCACTGGTCACCTTGTATGTTTTTAATTCACTAAAAATAAGTGTTTCATAAGAGTCATATATTTGTGATTTGGACTAGACACTGGTTGCGATGTACGTTTTGGGGATTTTAAGAATGCATATAAATACCCAGCTCTAGAAAAAAAACGTGAACCAGACTCAAACCCGCAACCCAGCTCAACGTGTCAGAGCATGTGCACGAACTGTGTTATTTTCAAAGGTGGAATGAATCATGGCAGAGGGCTCTGGGCGGGCGATTTGTTGAGCTAATGGTGGGCGAGACATCACATTTTCATGTTTGCAGGTCCAATGCATCACAGAGGGCCACAAACATTCATCACAGTTCACATCTCCTCTGCAGACATTTGCAAAATCTGTGTTTACTCATTATGTCTAGGTTTTCAATTCTCTGTCAGTGAATATGGATTAGATAAGCTCTCTTTCTCCCTCTCTCTCCCCCTCAGCATGGAGCGAGCGAGCGCTTCCAGAGACCCGGACAGAAATTCGGTGTGAAATGCGAGGGCTGTCTGCGTGTGTGAGGGAGCTGACAGGATTTTAGGAGCGTGGAAATGGAAATAAGAAGCAGGCTTTGGATGTGCCCGGCTGCCATCCTGGAGGAAAGATTGGTGTCTGTCGCAACTGGCCCAATTTCAAAATTGCCACGTCCGTTTACTCTCCATCTTTATTTACACAAATCTGTTTTGTCACTCTCTCTTCACCATTTGCCTGGACAGATGCATTAAAACACTCAAAACAATCAAATCCGAAGCGGCCGGTCGAGATGGAGTTGATTGACGAATTGGCACGGCTTTCCCAGCAAACGTGCTGTGAGACAATGAAAAGCGCTTGTTGTCGCTGGAACGAACCGAACCAGCTCATCGGATTTCAGAGGCAGAGTGTGATGAATAAATTGGACTATTAAATTCATCTGAATATAAATGTGATATATTTATCATAATATTTGTCTTATTTGATATGGTAGATCTTAATGTCATTTATCCAATGGAAGATCGTAGGGGAACATCACAGGAAACAATACAAGCAATCAAGCACAATCAGGACTTTAGGGAAACTACAGACTCACAACATTTCCTAGAAACATTATTTGTCAGGCTTTATAGGTTTGTTTTTTAGGTTTTATTTATGTTTTGCTTGTAGGACCAGAGATAATAACTTATCCATTAGCAGCTCTGTATGTTGTGTGCCATATGTTATTGCAGCTAAAAATAGCAATTTTATGGCTAGTGTGTTCATAGACCACCGCAGCGATGACCTACATATGAGTGAATATCATGAAAAGGTCACATTTCTCCCGAAAATCAAAAGAAACTATATTTTCACAAAGAAAATTGATTTTTTTTTAAAATTTTTTTTATGACAAACACATTTCCGCTGTAAAATTGAGCTTTTTTTCTTATTTTACCATCATTCTTAATGATTCTGATTAAATTCTCAGTCTACTATCAATAAATGATTTAATTTAAATCTGCATGATTAAAGGTAGCAAAACAAATACTACCATGATGTATAAACAGTGTCATGAAAATATTTTCACAAAGACTGTAGGCTGTTTTCATGTACTAAAGAATAATTATTTCTTATTTTCCCAGACACCTTATTTACAGTTTTTGTGTAATTCACAAATCACATTTAAAAAAAATATGTAGACAATTTAAAAGAGGATTAAAAATCCTCAAACCGTTCTGAATGGAGCATTGTTTGTGTGAATACAGTGAAATGGAGCACCTGTAGATTTTTAGAAAGGGCACCGCTGATCCAAAAGTCCCAAAGCTATTTTCAGTCTATATATCCTCATAATATCTGGATAATATATGATGTCTACACTTTGCATTTACACCCAGCAACAGAAATATGACTCTGTTAGACAGACAGAAATCCAATTGCATCCATCTAGCTTTTATCGTGTTACATGCAAATCTGCAAGGTCTAATCTACTTTAGGAGCCACAGAAATTGTCACTATATGCGTTTATATAATGTTAAATAGACCTTTATATAATTTAGATACATTAAAACTAATGAGAGACATTGGCAACATCAGAAACACTTAAACCCTGTGTAGCGTATTTCTCCCCATAGTGAACTCTCTTAAAATGGTATGGTCCTTAAAGGTTCTTTATTGATATTAATATTTAGTGTAATGGAGGCCAGCTAGTGAAAAGCTGTGCAGGTAAACCTCACTCCCCTGGCCTCAAGAGGCTCACTAGTGACTGACGCTACAGGGAACGCCCACCTCCCATGCTGATGATGCTGGTTTGAATCCTGCTAGGAGTGGATGCGAGTAGGACCTGTTGCATTGGTGCCGTGACCCGGATGGGAGTGAGGTTTAGAAGGGTGAGTGTAGCGTCCTCAAAAGGCAAACTAGCGACTGACGCTACAGGGCTGCGGTCTTTAGCATCTTTTTTAGTGGGTCCGCTTCCCATTCCCATGCTGGTGACGCCGGTTTGAATCCCGCTTGGAGCGGGTGTGAGTAGGACCTGTTACATTGGTGTCATGACCCGGATGGGAGTGAGGTTTAGGAGGGTGAGTGTAGCAGGCTCAAGAGGCGAACTAGCGACTGACACTATAGAGCTGAGGTCTTTAGCATCCTTCTTAGCACACCCGCCTCCCATGCCCGTTTGAATCCTGCTCGGAGCATGTGCGAGTAGGACCAGTTGCATTGGTGCTGTGACCGAGATGGGAATGAGGTTTAGTAGGGTAAGTGTAGCGGCCTTAAGAGGCAAACTAGCGACTGACGCTACATAGCTGCGGTCTTTAGCATCCTTTTTAGCGTGTCCACTTCCCATTCCCATGCCAGTGACACAGGTTTGAATCCCGCTCGGAGCGGGTGCGAGTAGGACCTGTTACATTGGTGCCGTGACCTGGATGGGAGTGAGGTTTAGGAGGGTGGGTGTAGCGGCCTCAAGAGGCAAACTAGCGACTGACGCTACATAGCTGCGGTCTTTAGCATCCTTTTTAGCGTGTCCACTTCCCATTCCCATGCCGGTGATGCCGTTTTGAATCCTGCTCGGAGTGGGTGCGAGTAGGACCTGTTACATTGGTGCTGTGACCCGGATGGGAGTGAGGTTTAGGAGGGTGAGTGTAGTGGCCTCAAGAGGCAAACTAGCAACTGATGCTACATAGCTGCGGTCTTTAGCATCCTTTTTAGCGTGTCCACTTCCCATTTCCATGCCGGTGATGCTGTTTTGAATCCCGCTCGGAGCAGGTGCAAGTAGGACCTGTTACATTGGTGCCGTGACCCGGATGGAATTGAGGTTTAGGAGGGTGATTGTAGCAGGCTCAGGAGGCAAAGTAACAACTGATGCTACAGGGCTACGGTCTTTAGCATCCTTTTTAGCGTGTCCACTTCCCATTCTCATGCCGGTGACGCAGGTTTGAATCCCGTTCAGAGTGGGTGCGAGTAGGAACAGTTGCATTGATGCTGTGACCCGGGTGGGAGTGAGGTTTAGGAGGGTGAGTGTAGCAGGCTCAAAATGAGAAGTAGCGACTGACGCTGCAAGGCTGCAGTCTTTATCATCCTTGTTAGTGCGGTCGCCTCCCATTCCCATGCCGGTGATAACGGTTTGAATCCCGCTTGGAGTGGGTGCGAGTAGGACCTGTTACATTGGTGCCGTGACCCAGATGGGAGTGAGGTTTAGGAGGGTGAGTGTAATGGAGGCCATCTAGTAAAGAGCTGTGCAGGTAAACCTCACTACCCTTGCCTCAAGAGGTGCATTAGCCTGACACTAGAGGCTGCGGTCTTAAGCATCCTTGATAGCGTGCCCATCTCTCATGTCGATTGCCCATCTCTCATGCCGATTTCCTTTCCAAAAGCAGCATGTCACAAATATAATCATATCTAGCAACTCCTTTTTGTATGCATGTGTGTACGAAAAACCCCTCTTGCCTTCTGTTGATTAAAAGTAAAATCTGGCTCAGCCTTCATTCTGCACCTAATCGCAGAAGTGAATTATTGCGGAGCGTAATAAACCTCCAAAAGCATTGCCTTTGTTCCTCTTATCAGCTCAGTTAAGCAATTTACCTACACATTCTCTCTCTATAATCACCACCAGGCTGCAATTATGCAGTTCTAGAAGTTTCTGAAGAGGATTGTAAAGAGAGTAGATGTCATCAGATACAGACTGAGAAATAAAGACTCGAGTGTGCATGCTTAAACATTTAAGATGAAATATGTTAAGCAGGATATTAATAGGCTTGCATGCAATTATATTAACTACATCTTTTCATAGTGTCATAGTGCTTTATTGTCAGTGACTCTTAAGATCTTATTCAGATTTTCATTTATTGACATCAGTGTTATTTTAGCTTATCATTGAGATACTATTATAATTTTTATTAATATTTTGAATTAAATGTATTCATCTATATTTTCCATTTTCATTTTAATTTCAGTTAGTTTTAGTAATTTTGTTGTTTTTGTCATTTTTTTTTTTATTAAATATGTCCATAGTTTATTTTATTTATTTCTTTTGTACAAGTTAAACTAAATGAAAATGGGAAATGTGGCCTTGGCGACAAGCTGAAATAAAATAGTTTTTTATGTTTTATTTTAAGTAAAATTTTTAGTTTCAGTTATAATAACAACCCTGATGCGCATTTAGTAGTTAGTTGACGATAGGTAAAACTTTTCCATCTGATGCAATACAGTTTCACAATCCTGAAGTAATTCCTCAGTTTTCATGCTTTAATGCAGGAAAAAATCTCCCCCGTAACTCTTCCACCCACAGAGCTGCAGCCTGAGCTTCAGCGGTAACAAACTTTATCACTGCTTTCATATACAGCACTTTGGCTGCCAGCCGGCTCGTATCAGTACAGATTTGTGTATCCGTTGATTCATGTTGGTAGATTTCTGCTGGACTGAGTGGGGCTTCAGTAGCCGCCGGGGGCCTGAGAGAAGCAGCAGGAGGGCTGGAGCTTTTAGCGGCCTGCATTTCAGCCACAAACACCGGTCACAGTGACTCCAATCTGTTTTTTTGGTGGACTATTACACCGGTAAATAATCTGCTTGTGTGTGTGTGTTTGTGTGTTTGACAATTAGTCATATTAATTACGATGAAAAGTGGGCGACTTGTTCTGTTCTCCCTTGTTGTTCTTTTTATGTTCCTGTTGTTATTTTATCTTCTCAGCTGATGTGGGCTTGTTGTGGTAAATGGTTCCAGGAAAAATAAAAATGTGCTGCAGAGGAGGGTGAAAAACATGGAGGATGCATTTAAAAAATTTACCTGATATTCCTATGTTTTTACTGGAGCATCAGTACAGTATGTGTGTTGAAAGTCACTGTAAAAATGTTCGAATTTTAACTGAAAAGTAGTCTTAAAATGCTACAGTAAAAAGAACTATTAACTGGTTAAAAAGTTGACTTATTGTTAAAGATTATATACTTTATGATTCAACAAGAGAATACATGTATTTTTACTGTAAAATAATGTAAAATTGTTTACTATTAGTAAAAAGTATAAATTACCATAGTTTAAGGTGAAAATCTATTTTACATTTCTAGTTTTACAAATCTAGGTTTCGTTTAATTTTTAATATCAGTCATGCATATTAGGTTGTTTTTATATAATGCAATTCATTTTATATATTGCAATCTAGATGTATTATAAAAACAATTTTTTTATTTTTGTGGTTTTCATTTTTAAAGCACAAAGCAGATTTTAGTTGTTTAAGAAAATTATCATTATATAATATCAGTTAATGATAGGGTATAAAAAACCTAACGGAGATATAATTAATTTTGAAATTTTATTACGTGTTAACAATGAGATTATGTGGATTTTATAATCAATTTACACTGGTTTTGTCATTTTTTACAAGATGGACAAAATTTGTCACCAAAAAAGTAATTTGGTTTAACCAAAATTTCGGTTTTACCGAATGACACTTTTGGTTATACCAAATGATGATATTTTCAAACAATGCTAACAGGCTGATATCTAGCTAGCTAGCAAAATGACAATGAAACATTTTATATTTAGTACAAGTTTTTAAAATATTACAACATTTTCCATGTTTTATAGCGGTTGTACCGAATGACCTGATGTTTCGGGACATGCATATGAGCAAGTGAAAACATTATTTTTTTAAATAGTTAAAAGAGAGTTAGTTACTTTGCTTCACGACCATGTGGTCCTCTGCAGGTGTCTGAATGATGACACATCCTGTCACATGATATTGAATGCATGACTCGATCCAAAATGGTCCCTTTATATTGGTTACTCCGAATGACATCAATGAAATTCATTTTTCCGGACATTCTTTCTCATAACAAAGCAACGACTTCTACACATAATATTAATACCATTTTGCACTATGTTGCTATATGATGTTATAAAATCATGCCAGAATAAAAAATATATACATTTATTACATTTCAAGATATTTTAATCACAAATGTAATGGCTGTATTGGCCTTTGGACGGTTAAACCGAATGACCTTTTGACACTTCAAAATCTTTAACATACCTTTATATGTAGCAAAATATAATTAAAACCTTTTGGATTCAATAAAAGAGATCTAGTTGTAGTACCTTACATACTTTGGATGTCATATCTTTGTTTTTTATTATTATTAAGGTCTTTGAACATAAAAATTACCCATCACATCATTGACCCATAGATGTTTACCAAAAAAACCCCAAAAAAAACACCAAATGCCATCCTGAAATTTCCCTGTAAAAAATTATTTTCATGATTTGTTATCACATCATTTTTTTCTTTTGTCAAATCAACTTAAATAATGTGGTTCAGATAACATATTTTGAGTTTCTGTTGATTAAATCAATCGCCTTCATTGTATTAACTCAAATTTTTAATTTCAATGAACTCAAAATTTTAAGGCAACCAGGTAACTTACTTTTTTAAGTTAAACCAACAATTCTTTTTTACAGTGTGGAAACCGCAGCTTTTATTTATTTGTTTTAGCCAGAAATTTAACAGGATTTTTCTTATATGATTGTAAGTATTTAGTTTGGAAAGCTCATTTTCCATAATTGATTTTTTCATTACTTAATATTCCTACATTTTATCAATGGCTCTATGATCCAAGTGTCATTTCTCCATTGACATTTGTATAGTCACATTAACATGTTAATCAGTTGCCATTTCATTATTGACAGCATGAAATCATTAGTTATTGATAATTCTTCTCTAGAATAGCAACAAATCATTACCCACTGTTTACAGGAGGCTTCTTTCAGTAAGATGCAGAAAATGTAGACTTCGTAGGCTAATCCCTTCTTACACTGAGCTGAAACTGGTCACTGTTACCTTGATTGGTTATGCAGATTTGGGAAATCTAGTATAAAAGCAAATCGTAAGTCAGACTTTTTGAGGTTTGATCATGTGATTTCTTCCTCCACAGAATGCTCATAAATTTCTGCAAATATGTTGTAGATATCTTTGGCATCAGCAGAGGGTTTGGGAAATGAGCTTCATGTGTGGGACAGAGCTGGATTTGAAAATTGGATCATCCTGTAGAAGAGGTGGAAGAATTGGAGTTGGGTGAGAAAACAGTCCATAATTCTTGCACCACAAATGCTCATCTCAATCAGTGATGACCCACTCTTCATAAATCAAGAGGTATCATAAAACAAAGTGGAGGAGAAGAAAAGGAAATGTGCTTTCCTTTCCCGTCTTACCCTCCCGTTCTCTCTCTGGGAAGAGAAAAACGGAAGTCGACAGATCATTCACAACATCAGAGGCAAAGATTAATGGTTTATCCTTGAGACCAGCAATCAACAAACACATGACTACATGCCTCACTAGCCGCAGTGGGAAAATGTGCCACATGATTTACTAGTTAAATTGGCTCTGTATATTTTCCCCTAATTTCATTCCCAGAAGGTTTATCGTCCATTCTTCTTAAATGAGGTAACTGAACAAAACGCAAAAGAAACATAAGAATGGCATTTGGACGGAAATCATATATAAGATATTTATTCACAGACACACACACACACACACACACACTTGTATATATGGTTTATGGGGACTCTCCATAGACGTAATGGTTTTTATACTGTACAAACTGTACATCCCCCTACACTAACCCTACCCCTAAACCTACCCATCACAGGAAACTGTCTGCATTTTTTGAATTTAAAAAAAAACACCATTTAGTATGTTTTTTAAGCCATTTGGTGTACGAGGACACAGGAAGTGTCCTCGTAAACCATGTTTACGTTGTAATACCCATGTTATTATACACATTTGTGTCCTCATAAACCATATATACAAGAACACACACACACACACACACACACACACATATATATATAACAGTTATAAATAATTATTATATGTTATTTATAATATTAAAATAAATTATTAAATTATTTTAAATAAATATGTATAACATTTATAGTGTGTGTGTGTGTGTGTGTGTATATATATATTTAATTATATGTATAATTATTTATTAAATTATGTAAATAAATTATATATATATAACAGTTATAAATAATTATATATATAATATATATTTTAAATAATTTAATCATTAATTTTAATATGTATAAGATTTATTTATAATATTTGTGTGTGTGTGTGTGTGTGTATATATATATATATCATAAATAAATATATATAATATATATTGATTTTTTATTTAATTATATATAATTATTTATTAAATTATATAAATAAATTATATATATATATATACACACACAGTTATAAATAATTATTTAATTTAAAATAATGTAATTTATTTTAATATGTATAACATTTATTATAATATATATATATATATTTAAAATTATATGTATAATTATTTATTAAATTATGTAAATAAATTATATATATGTATATATAAAACAGTTATAAATAATTATATATATATATATACACACACACACACACACACTATATATATAAAATATATATATTTAAAATAATTTTATCATTTATTTTAATTAATTTCTAACATTTTTTATAATATTTGTGTGTATGTGTGTGTATATATATATATATCATAAATAAATATATAGAATTATATATTGATCTTTTATTTAATTATATATAATTATTTATTAAATTATGTAAATAAATTATATATATATACACACAGTTATAAATAATTATTTAATTTCATTTAAAATAATTTAATAACTTATTTTAATATGTATAACATGTATTTATAATATATGTATATATATACTTTTTGTATCAAAAGTTTACACATTAAATTTATACATTTTCATATGTAAAGGATAATGTACATAGTGAAAATGACTTGTATATTACCCTGAAGAGAGAAAATTTCTTCAGATTTCTATAATGCTACATTACAGTTCCTGAAACGATGTATTTTCTCTTTTTCCTACTCATCATTTCCTCAAAAACCCCTGAGATGAGAGTTTCTGAGACACCAATCATTATTGTTTTAAAGACATAATGTGTGTGGCAAAGGGATGGTAAAAATGCAAACATTCCTCATACAGTTCAGGATCTCAATTCTTTGGAGAGCTCTCACTGTCACTATGGCAACTGAAAGCTGTTGGAAGTCTATGGAATAAAGGCCGACTGAATGAAACTTCACTCTACAGATGTTTGCATTGCAAAAATCTGCCTTTGTAAAGTTTCACCTGCAATGCTTGTGAAAAAAAAAGCAAAAACAATCCTAAAATTGTGATTTATAGCAGGGCTCTTAATTAAAGTGCTCTGGCCCAAGGTATCCGTCGATTCGGCACTTAAAAAGATATGACAGGGGAAGTAAATAAATAAGCAAGTAAACTCTAAAATGAATGAAGCTCATATCAGCAGCCGAAAACCGCAGGCAGTATTAAAGCTCATTGTGGCCGTCGCATCCTTAGGGATTACAGCATCTTATTTAAATATTTTTCCAGATAGAAAAGAGTCATCAATTCTGCATGACAAACTTACAGTGTAGTCAGTTCCCCGAAGGCGCCGCGGCTAATAAAATACAGCTGCTACCTGTCCTCAACGTCTTCCATATCCCCCTGTCAACCTGAAGGTGAGAGAGATGCGGCATTTTGCACTGTACGCTGGCTTCAGGAATATTTATGTACAATTAAACAGTGCAGATAACAGGTAGGCTATTCATGCATTCAGAAACGGGAATTAGAATTAGAGCTGGGACTGTATTTTCCCACAATGCACTGCTGACACCGGGCCAATGACACTGTGCAACTGAAGCAGAGGCTGTAAAGCCATTGTGGTGCTCCGTTCAAATGTTTTGCACATGTGGCAGAAAAGAATAGCATGCATTGACAGGAGGATTTAAAGGAACAGAACAAATGCAAGACACATCTGACAGGGATTATTGTATACGGCAAAAATCAAAGTTCACCTACACCCACTGTGACAATGTTGTATAATGTAAACATATGGCAACGGACAGCCACAAATAGCCATGAAAAGGTCTTAAATGCTATGAACAGACCGAACTGTCAAGTATAATCATGCTTTCTCATTCTTCTTTTTTTGGCTCAAAGTCTTGTGTGCCGTCACACAATTCTCTGTTTGACTGTAATTGTACCATTTACAAGACTGGATTGTGTCCTACACACACCTGTCTGCACACATTATGACAGGCGTGCTGCATGAGGTGATGTGTTGAGACAGACCACCTGCAGCCAAACCCCACGTCTGTGTGCGAACGCGGCTCGCGTGACTCATCTATGTGCCGAAAGAGAATCATTATCATATCACTGCAGCTGGTCGTCGAGTTTGCATTTGAGCCACAGGCTCACGTGGTTACATAACACGTGATGAGTGAAGGAATGTTTATCTGGTCTTGCCATAGTATAATTAATCATTTTATTTACTGTATTTTATAAAAATAACATTTTTTTAAAGTAATATATTCCATAATAAATTACAACTCAGCATGGCTGATGTTCTGAGAACATGAACACAAACAAACGTGAATGACGCTCGGGACAGTTGACAGGCCAGTGGTGCATCATCACAAGAGTTTAAGGCAGAAAGTATACTTCGTTTTTTGCACAGTCAAACGCACAGCCTTGCAAAGTATACTTCATTTGACTTGTACGCGTACACAGGTGTTCGACGCAGGCATAGTTTTGAGCAATCTCTCGCCACGAGTTACAACACATGTAAATATCTTTGTATTCTTTCATGCTAGAGTTGAGGGTACTTTATAACCTCTTCGCACAATCTGTCGTCTATGTAGGCCTCCACTGTCGCTGTAGCTCGCATGCGTTCCGGTCTGTTCTGTTTATGCAGTTTTTCTTTGACTACCTTGTGAATCGACGTTCCCAGGGAACGGTTGCCACCTTGTGGATAAACTAATTACTACAAAAAAAGAAAAAAAATTAAATGCACATGTTCGACATGCGCGTATAAAGTATGCGCGGTTACAAAAATACGGTGGTGCGCGTACAGTATGCACGTACTCTTCTGATGACAAAATTCTCGTCACGCACACTGTACGCTGACCCTCGCGTAAAAAGTGAACTATACTTTGCCCTTTAGCCTTGGCAATTTAAATATTCAAGCGCAAGAAGACGCGAAAGTTTTGTGTGCACACATCCGAAACGCACCCAGAAAGCTGCGTGCAAAAACTGAATTTAGCTCACTTTCACGCCTTCTTGCGTTTGAACGGACACATTCACAAAAAAAATGTCAAAAAATGTCCATCTAGACAAGTATCCTAGTAAACATAGTTGGTTATGGCTTAAGTGAACATAAACAGTTGAGAAAGACGGATCCGTGCATTACGGCTAAATTGACAGCAGTCTAATATTTCTGCTGCTGTCTGTGATTTTAATGTTAATCAAACAAAGGACAAAGAAAAAAATCATTCACTGTTCTTGACTGAATAACTTTTGTAACTTTAATAAGGAATAATATGTTTAATTTATACAGTCAAGATTATTCAGTGTTATTTTACATTTGATTATTTTATTCAATGCCGCTACCTAAAAACTACAGTTACTTCTCTTTAATAATGTTTTAAAGGGGGGGGGTGTAATGCTAGTTCATGCACTCTTACTTATTTACACTGTTAAAGAGTTGCATTCTCATGCTAAACATGGCCAAAGTTTCAAAACACGAGTTGGACGTACACTACTTCCGGTTTCGGAGAGTTTTTTTCGCGTATGGCCTGTATGATGTGAAAAGAGAGCGGAATTCCTTGTATAGGCACTTTTCCCTGATAAGCGTGCACACACATCACCCAGAGCAAGAGCACGCCCATCAACGCGTTTCGTTCAGGATACGGAAGTCGAGAGATTTTTCAACAAAGGCTGTGTCCCAATTCAGGGGCTGCAACCTTTGAAGGCTGCATACATCATTGAGGCGGTCTCGTTTAAGAAAAATAACCGTTAGATTGCAACGTAAGAAAGAAATTACAGTGTTTTACACCTCACAATGAATATCAGTCAATTTTATTACGGTTACTTTTCTTAAATATGACATCCTTGATGACGTATACAGCCTTCAAATGCGACCTCCGGAGGACGCAGCCAGTGACATCAAATAAGGGTTAGCACAAAAGTAATCTAAATGTAATCCAAAAGTAGTCAGATTACGTTACCAAAAATGTGTAATCTAAGAGATTATATTACTGATTACAAATTTTGTCATGTAATTTGTAATCAGTAACTGATTACAATTCATAAGTAATCTACCCAGCTCTGTATATATATATATATATATATATATATATTGTTCTTTGTGGCTCTAAAAAAAGGTTCTTATGGAAGGTTGTTTCCACCACTAAATAAAAAATAAAAAAGGTAATTGTGACTTTTTATCTCACAATTCTGACTTCTTTTCTCAGAATTGTGAGATATAAACTCGCAGTTGCGAGAAATAAAGTCAGAATTATGAGTTATAGTAACAATTGCGTGTTATAAACTCACAATTGCGAGATATATACTCGCAATTCTGACTTTTTTTCTTAGAATTGTGAGATATAAACTCGGCGAGTATAAATGGCGAGTTATAAAGTACAATTCTGTTCAGTTTATATCTCACAATTCTGACTTTATAACTCGCAATTGTGACTTTATATCACGCAATTCTGACTTTATAACTCACAGTTCTGACTTTATAACGCGATTGTGAGTTTATATCACGCAATTCTGAGAAAAAAAAGTCATAATTGCAAGATAAAAAGTTGCAATTATACCTTTTTTATTTTTTATTTACTGGCAGAAACAACCTTCCATAGGTCATTCTATAGCATTAGGTTGTAAAACCTTTATACCAACAAGTGGAACCTTTATATTTAAAAGCATATTCTTCCCCCCCCCCCCCCCCCAAGTACTGATGATGTGTTTTTAAAGCAGTCTGGACAATGAGATCATGTGCAGAATTATTTATTTCACTGTCTGGAACAAAACCAGCAGTCATGGCAAAATTACTTCACTCAGACATCATTTTGTCCAGCAGCTGCTCAACGTTCATCAACAATTCATAAGCTGGATGTTTAAAAGAAAATGCAAGCTCGACAGTCTTGAACGCAATGTTTAAGTTTGCTTAGATCCACGTGTCAAGTAATTTGATCAAGGCTTCGGTCAAGTGGAAATGTTTTTATATCTCCTACTTTATGGTACTCTAAATTATTCAAACTTCAGGTCATCGCAGATTGGGTCTGAGCTATGCAGTTCTAGGAAAAACTGATTTGAATGTTGAATGTTCACTGAATCAAATCAAATAACTTTGCGTTTTTTTTTTTACTGTTGTCCTGTTTAAATGGCCAAAGTCTGCTTTAGATAGCTAACATATTTAGTTAAAGATGTTATTCTGTATTTCAGCATCACGGACAGAGACGGGACTGACCAAACCATGACACTTCCCTTAATAATGTTCTCTGATTTGATACACACTGTAAAGTGTCTTGGACAGCTGCCTCGCTGAAACTTTTCAGCAGCTTGCTGAGTTGAGTTGTGACTGAGATATCGTAAAGCTTGGCACCGCTTGCCTGGTTCGTCAAGGGGAGGAATATATTTATGCAAGGAACATATGCATGGTAGGGCTGCTATTAACATCATGCAGTATTACTCAAAACAAGGTTTGGGCCACTGTGAGTAATATCCAGTGAACACTCACAATCTGTTCTCTGCTGCCTCTGTCTGTGGAAGTGAAATGCACAATTAAAACTTGACTTGTTTTTAATAAATAGGCCTAAACCTGTTGTTTTTCCCTTTGCACTGTTTCTCCTCAAATGAATAATCCAAGCTGAATTTACAACCAATCAAATGCATGTCCTTTATCTAATTACCAATCAGAATAAGATGCTGAGATGGGCTATCTGAGTGCCCTCTAAAATCAAGGGCATACAGAATGAAGGGCACTTTTTAGAATGGCTTAAATCAACATCAAACCTGATTACCGTTTCCCGCATGTCTCCTTATTTAATTTGGTTCAAATAGAGAGGTTGTTCCTGAATACAGCAATATAAGCAGACCTCCGCTTCATTGTTATCAGTCAAAGTCATGATGGCTTTTGGAAAACAGGTGTTTTAAAGGGAAAGTTCAACCAAAAATGAAAACTGTATGACTTTTTTCTTCCATGAAACACAAAAGGAGAAATATTGAAGATTGTGCTGGTCGCTCTTTCTCATGCAACTGAAATTATAATTTAATTATAATGAAATAATGAATATTTAATCATATTTATCAAGTTATAGAGTAAAATCTAGCTTCCACCAGACCGCCTTCTGTATTCAACTTATGAAAAAGCGTAACTGACGTTGTGTTACACTTTCGTCATAAGTTGAATACGTAAGGTGTAGGACGTAGCGTAAGTATTTTGAAGTGCGAGAGGCTTTAAACTTTCTTCGTAAGCTGAATGTGGAAGGAGTAGGATGTAGCGTAAGCGTTTTGAACTGCGAGAGGCATTACATTTTCCTCGTAAGTTGAATAAGGAAGGCGTAGGATGTAGTGTAAGCGTTTTGAACTGCGAGAGGCGTTACACTTTCTTCGTAAGTTGAATACGGAAGGTGTAGGCCATAGCGTAAGCGCTTTGAGCTGCGAGAGGCATTACATTTTCTTCGTAAGTTGAATAAGGAAGGCATAGGATGTAGCGTAAGCATTTTGAACTGCGAGAGGCATTACATTTTCTTCGTAAGTTGAATACGGAAGGCGTAGGCCATAGCGTAAGCATTTTGAACTGCGAGAGGCGTTACACTTTCTTCGTAAGTTGAATATGGAAGGCGTAGGACGTAGCGTAAGCGTTTTGAACTGCGAGAGACATTACACTTTCTTCATAAGTTGAATGTGGAAGGCGTAGGAAGTAGCATAAGCATTTTGAACTGGGAGAGGCGTTACATTTTCTTTGTAAGTTGAATACGGAAGGCGTAGGACGTAGTGTAAGCGTTTTGAACTGCGAGAGGCGTTACACTTCGTAAGTTGAATATGGAAGGCGTAGGCCATAGCGTAAGCGTTTTGAACTGCGAGAGGCATTACATTTTCTTCGTAAGTTGAATACGGAAGGCGTAGGACGTAGTGTAAGCGTTTTGAACTGCGAGAGGCGTTACACTTCGTAAGTTGAATATGGAAGGCGTAGGCCATAGCGTAAGCGTTTTGAACTGCGAGAGGCATTACATTTTCTTCGTAAGTTGAATACAGAAGGCGTAGGACGTAGCATAAGCGTTTTGAAATGCGAGAGGCGTTACACTTTCTTCGTAACTTGAATACGGAAGGCGTAGGACGTAGCGTAAGCGTTTTGAAATGCGAGAGGCGTTACACTTTCTTCGTAAGTTGAATACGGAAGGCGTAGGACGTAGCCTAAGCGTTTTGAACTGCGAGAGGCGTTACACCTTCTTCGTAACTTGAATACGGAAGGCGGTCTGGAGGAAGCTAGTTATTTTACTTTATAACTTCTTACACAAACACATCGCTTCGCTTCAGAAGGCCTTTATTTTTACTTGGGGTAATTTTCATTTTAAAGTGAACTAATCCTTTAACACCTACATACAACAAGAATGTGTGATGTTATACAGTGGGATGAACAGACTGAAATTGAAGTCGTTGTTCACTAATAGTTTTCTCCAGTGAGTGACCAAACTGTTGAGCAAGTGACTTGAACTCAAGAAATAATTTTGACCGATTTTCTGAAATGAATCAACTGGTTCACTGAAAAGATTCGACTCAAAATAATGATTTGTTCACAACACAACACTGTTCCTCACACAAAGCTATGACTCTTTGAATACATTGCATGAATCATATGGAGCACTTTTATGGTGTTTCTGAGTCCTTTTGGAGTTTAGAATGGGCAGTTGAGATAGATTTGTGTCTCAGCTTTCTGTGTATTCCCGCTTGCTCCAGGTTGTGGGTTTTTTTGTGAAATTCGGAGTATGAACAATTGACATTTTCAGTTCACTGTCATTCATCGCTCTTCCTGGTAGTAAAGCTTGTGCGTGTTGTCCAACTGTCAGTGTTGTTACCCATGGTCTAAATCATAGAATAAGCTGTGCTGATTTTTTTTCCTCTAGTACTCTGGTAGAGAAAAGCTTTGTTTCCTTCTGTGTTTGACAGCTAATGGCACTGTGCCACTCTGTAGAAGCTGTCATTGCAGAGGCAAAAAAGGAGAGAAAGTGAGGAAATGTTATACCGTATGCTAAAAAAGAATCAGATGCGAAGGAGCAATTGGAATTGAATGGTGAGATGGATTCAGAGGTGTACGAGTCACATGGCATGTACAGTATTGATTAAATCCAGCTGTGCTGATGAGAGAAATGATAGCTGTGGTGATGCTGTAACTGTATTGTAACTGTATCATAAGAGGATGTGCAAGTGTAAAGTGTAAAGTAATTAAGTAATTTACTACATTTAAATAGGTAGATAGATAGATAGATAGATAATTCATATGATTCACTAAGTGTAAATAGCCTGTCTTGTTGGCAAAGGCTATTTACACTAACTCCGCCCACCAATGTCTGGTTGGGCCACACAAGATTAAAAAAGACGCGCACCACACAACGCGGCAGAAGCTTTTGACATGATCGACCCAAGTTCGAATCCACCTTTTGCTGAACTCGCTCTTCTCCCTTTTCCCATCATATATAAGATCAGAAAGGCATTTATTTTCAATAAAAATTAAGAAAATACTTAGTGTAAATAGCTGCTATTGTCACTTATTGTAAATAGCCGCTGCCTTTTATAATTTATAAAAAAAAAATGTAAATGTAAAATCTATTTTATACTCTATACCCTTTTTACTCTTTATTGTATTTATTATGTAATTTATTTAAATTCATTTGATCTATTATAAAATTAATTTAGATTTTTTTTTTTTTTTTTTTTACAATAGAAACTGCAGTGCTGGGAGATAAGGACATTTTCATCCCAGAGTTCTGCCCTTCTGCCATCTTCAGAATGACTTTGCAAGCTCTACTGCGGTTCCGCTGGGACTGTGGTAGCCCACAGAGGGGATTGGATTTTGATTGGAGACAGGGCTGGATGAAATGAGGCAGAGGCTCGGAGGCCGGCCGGCCTGCGGGGAAGCGGATGGGGGAAAAGGGCCCGCCCTGCAGGAGCAGGTACTTCGGCTTTTATTACCGTCTCCTCGCACATCACCTCACGACGGAAGGTGAAAGACTGAGAGACAGGGGTGGGATCTCATTAAGGAGCGCTGTGCGCTCTCAATAAACCATTTATCTTCATCCAGTGTGGGCCGCTAAGCATTTTCTTACCACTCATAACCCACAATGGCATTCTGATGTAATTTCATATTATAGAATGCAACAGTTTTTATTTTGTTGTTCGTATAATTGTGGATCTTTACTCTTCCAGGAGAGGGCACTGATTGCCAGGTTGAAAATGAAGCTCTGGACGGCTATTATGGAACTTAATTACCTCACTAGAGCCTTCAGCAAGATAAAACTGTTTGTTTGCATGCATGTGTGTGTTTGCGCACAGACCATGTATCTACCCATCATGCAATTTGCAAATGAGCCTTGTCAAGTTCACAGTGTACCTCCTGAACACATTTCTGTGCTACGGTAAAAATTTAACTATTGACATTTGTACAGACATGCTTTTTGCAGTGTTGAAATGTCACTGATTGTGGGTATAGGGCTTATTCTGAACGGGGCTTGCTGATTGGCTGACATTCACTGTAAATGGTCGACTCATTTCCACTCGATTTCATGGTAAATGCTGATACATTTACTGGCTAGCATTTACAAGGAAAGCTAGCAATTAAATCATCAAAAAGCATTAGTTTTTCGACTTGTAAACCATGTGCTGTTGCATGATGCTATTGTGTGAAATGCTAAAGCTGTTGAAAGCATGTGTCTTGTATTGGTATGAGACAAAGGGGCTAGTTGTCACACAGACTACCTTAGGACCTATAAGATTTTAATAAAGCTACATTGTGAGTGAACATTCCCAATTATGAGAAATAAAGTTGCATTTGTGAGCTATAAAGTCATTTATGAGAAATTAAGTTAAAATTGTGAGATATAACATTGATAATTAGAAATTAAGCTGCAATTCTGAGATATGTAAATTCAATTATCAGAAATAACGGAATTTTGAAATATAAAGTCACGTACGAGAAATAAAGTTGCAGTTGTGAGCTATAAAGACAATTATAATGGCACAATTATGAGAAATAAAGGTGCAATTCTGAGAGATATAATCAATTATGAGAAATAATGTTGCAATTGATATATGAAATAAATTATGAGAAATCAGGTCAAATTATGAGAAATAGAGTTGCAATTCTGAGAGATATAAAGTCATGAAACTCTAGAGTGCGCAGGCTGACCGTTCCTTTACATACAATCTGTAAGAAATCATATCATTACACATGGCACAAGCTGATTGGCTTCTGCTGATCCTGCAGCCAATGAAATTGTGTGCTCAACATTTAAAGGGGACCTATAATGCCCCTTTTACAAGATGTAATTTAAGTCTCTGACCTCAAGCATTTTTTTTTACAAGATGTAATTTAAGTCTCTGGTGTCCCCAAAAAGTGTCTGTGAGAATATACCCCACAGATCATTTATTATAGCTTGTCAAATTTTCCCCTATTTGGGTGTGAGCAAAAACACGCCGTTTTTTGTGTGCGCCTTTAAATGCAAATGAGCTGCTGCTCCCGGCCCACTTTCCAGAAGAGGGCGGAGCTTTAACAGTTCACGCTTTGGTTGCTCGACAACAACAAAGCTGGAGAATCTCTCGCAGCCAAAATGAGGATTGTCAGTAACGGTGTTCAGCCTTACATTGTGCAAACCGGAGTTGGACACTGATGGAGAGACTCGGGAAGAAGTTACAACTTTTAGAATGCAACTGGATGTTTCTGAATGGTTAGTGGATAAATTTATGTAGTTGCTGCGGAGTTGATTCAACTCATCGACTAGCATGTGCCGTCATGTTAATCTTTTGTGCAAATCCAGCGTTGAATTGACCCTCGTTGGTGAAGCAGTCTTGTGTTAAATGACGGCATGGTAACAACGCTCTACTACAACAACTCTTCCTCTTCTCTAAAGCAGCCCAACATGACCTCACCCCTTTGTTGCGTGTTCTCGGGGCCGGAGTTTATGTAAATTTTAGGGTTAGTGATGTCACTAACCTGGGAAGAAGCTTGTTGTAGTCCCTAGACTCCCTACCAGCCGTTTGTTGTAGTCCTTAAACAGCGAATTCTTTAAAAGAAAATATCCCTTTGCATTGAACTTTGAGCGTCGTAACTTTGCAGATGTTGTTTATGCTCTAACAGCAACATTACACACTAACTAAAGTTAAAAAAGTGAAATCAACCACCCCTTTAAATAATCTGGTTCAGTGTTTGCTGTAAGCTGGTCAGATTTACTATGAAACCCTCCACCTCCCCAGCTCCACCTGCCTAGATCTGCTACGGGATTTATGTCTATTTATACAGCAGCAGCATATCTTACATGCTCACAGCAGCGTGTTTGTATATCTATTAGCAGTAGCAAGTCCATACTTGTTCTGCAGCATCAGCAACAGCTTAACAGATCTAGTCCACCAAGACCCAATACATTAACATTGCCATATTCATTAACAAGCTAAAACTATTCCGAGAGTTGTCAAGATTGAAAGTCACTTATGAGAAATAAAGTTACAATTGTGAGCTATAAAGTCACAGTTACAAAAAACAAGGTTGCAATTTTGAGATGTAAAACCACATTGAAATATAAAGGCAATTTAAAAATGGTGACAACTAGCCCCGGCCTCGCCTATATGATTTGTCAGCTCAAAAAACCTGTGGAAACTGCATTTGCATATGGATCTGACATGTACTTTGAAAATGCTTGAGGTCAGGAATTACATGCAGGGATCTTGTCCTAGATGAACAATAAGACGCACCTTCGATCCTCTGCTCAAGAAACCTCTGGTATGTGATCTTCTAGAGGGCAATGCTTGTTGTTTGTGGAGGCCCGACCTTATGGCTAAACATAATTAGGGAGGATTAGCAGAGAAACAGCCTCGTCTCATTATCGCTCTGGCGCATGTCTATCTCACCCAGGTTTTAATTACGCTCGACCAAGGGGCCCCGATACTCCCTCTGAAAGCGTTTGATCTTCAAAGGGCCCTACATGTCACCAAAAATCCAGCTTCGGTCTCCTTCTGCATCCGCTTCCTGGCTGAGGTCGCTGCAGGAGGTAAACCATAAATTCACCACACAGTTTGTGTTTTACAATGTGACAGTTATAAATAATGGCATTGGTGAATGTGCTGGGTGCGTATATATACATATATATATATATATGTGTGTGTGTGTGTGTGCGACTGAGCCATAATGAATGGGAACACTAAAGCGCTGATTTCCTTTTCTCTTTCTTGTGTTTTACGCAGTGAAGACTATCGATTATGGCTTAAAGGGGACATTGATTTTACTTTTGTGTCCTGCCTGTTTGACTCCCTCAAACTCTAACTGCACCTCTTTACTCATTCATATCTCTCTCTTTCTCTCTCGCTCTATTTCTTTCACACTCGCTCTCCCTCTCTCTCTGTGGAAATCCTTCTGACATATTTCTGGCCTCTTATCTGTTGCTTCCAGTTGGCTTTGCCTGGTCGGCAGCCAGTGAGGAGGTGACATGTTAGAGGAGCCTTTATAATTCACCAAACATATCCTCCCTAGAGATCTCATTCCTCTTTCTAAAAGCGAAAAAAAAAAAGGTTTAGGTTGTCATCGCCCATCTGTAAAATATATCCTTCACATCGCATTTAGACTGAATCTCAGCTTAGTCCATTAAATTTTCCATTCTTTCCAGGAATATGTTTAAGAAAGTGACCCAAAGGAGACATTTAGGGCCGGGCGTTTATATAGATTTAATAATTCTGTTGGACGGTTGTAAATTGTGGGTTTCTGCAATTAACCTCTGTTTTAACCCTCTTTGTCATTTCCAATTTCCCAGACAGCTCTGTCCAATATTCGTCATCGCAAGAACATGGTTGCTCTCCAAACGCACATTATTTTGAAATGTATCTGCCAACCACTTGGCAAAAACATTATCGTAATGTTACAGTGTCTTGAAATAAGGTGATTTAATTTATCACAAAAATGAAAGATCACTTGCTAAATTGAGATGCTCTGTTGCTACTTCCTGATTGTTTGGTTTTGATTCACAAATTAATAATAATTTTAAATGATTACTTTCCGAGGAGTAAACTGGATTTTCAGCATCATTACTCCAGTCTTCAGTGTCACACGATCCTTCAGAAATCATTCTAATATGCTGATTTGGTGCTGAGAAGCATTTCTTATTATTATCAATGTAGAAAACAGTTGTGCTGATTAATATTTTTGTAGAAACCAATACATTTTATTTTTCAGGATTCTTTAAAGAATAGAGTGTTCAAAAGAACAGCATTTATAAAGATTTAAGTCTTTTGTAACATTATCAAAAATAGCATAAAATAGCAAAAATATAAATCTTGTGGTAAATATAATCAATGATTTAATTCCCATGCAAGGAAACGCAAATTTATAAAAGGTAAAACTTGTCTTCAAGCCATTTCACTAGGTCTTCAAAATATCTTGCGTTTTTAATATCCAAATATTGGATATTAGATGAACCTGGGGTAAGTTTAATTTTAGCTGTCCAACATTTGATTGATGACCATATAAGAAAACCATTCTAATATTCATAAAGAAGCACAATAAGGTCTTTATCTACACAGAACACGTTTTTATTTTTAAAAACGCAATGGAATTGTAACGCAACGGCTGGAGTTTTTTTCTTCGCCAACTTTTACACAGCGTTCTAAAAGCGCGGCACAAATTGTTATCCCAACGGTCAGACGTTAGCCTAGCGCATTTTTTTTAACATAAAAAAGGAAAAGCAGCGCAGTGAAACTGTAAAACGTTCTGTGTTAACGCTCCCCATGAGATGAAAGTCCGTAAAAACACAGCAGGATTTTATGCCTGAGAGGTTGAAAAAGTCCGTGAGGAATTCGGGAATGGCCCGGCACTGACCGTACACATGATGAACACGGCGGGAATCTTCACACCTCTCAAAATGTCAAAGATACGGATGAAATGTCAAGGGAGGTATCACCACATTCTTCATTCTACCCGTCTACTTTTAAGATTTTGCTCAACACTCATTTTAATCTGCCAGAGCAGGAGCCTCGTATCTAAAAAGCATTTGAACAACCATAGGCAAATGTAACTGGCATTGAGCAGGTTTTAAATTACATCGGTCCAATAAGCTTTGGATATTTTATGTAATATTACGAATGTTGTCAGATGTTATGAATACAGATTTCGGCAAGCGAACACGGTTATTGTAATGGCATATAAAAGATGAGATGTACTGTTTACTACAGCCTAAGCTAGGCCTATCCTCAAAACTTTATTTTGTACCTGGCTTTATTTTGTAGCCAATGGTCATTTTAAAAATGCCTATTATGGTTGGCACCGTTGCAATTTGCTTATGCAGCTATTTATCGTATCTCATTTAATTTAGAGATGGTCCATGGTGCCGGTGACGCATTTGAATAACAACACAGTGAAGTTGGTCGCTCTCTAAGCAAGCAATAATAATGTATCACAAAATGTTTATAGGCCAATAGATCATTAATTCTCACGCCTGCATTTGCTTGCTGCTGACCCATGCAGAAAAAAAACACAAGCTCTTACCTCACGATTAGTCTCAAAGACTTCCATTAAACCTTCTTATGTAGTTATCTGATCGGGTTTATGGTTTTCACGCCAGTGATTGAGATTAATTTTGGTTGATGCTGATTCTCTTATACGAAGCAAGTCCAATTCATTTAGTGAATCGGTTCATTTGGACATTTCATTTAAATGAACCGGTAAAGAACGATTGACAGAGTGCATGTGATAATTGTGAGATATTTATTTTTGTAGCAAAACACTATTACAATAAAATCATCATATTTGGTTGCAAGAATTGTAATCTTGAGTAACTTAGATTTGAGATACAATATTGCCAGTTACTTTGTCCAAATAAAGGAACAAGCAACAAGTGTTGTTTTGTTCCTGAATGATTCTGTTTTTTTTTAACGAATCAGTTGAGTAAATGATTCAGTAACGGACCATTCACGCAGAACGAGTTTTTGCGGTTAAAAATGTATGTATGATATTTAGTAAGTTTGGTCTGTTAAAATCACTGTCTTAGTACATTAAGCCACGTTAAGCGTTTTTCACGTTAAGCGTTTTAGAATGTCCCAAAATGCGAGATGCAGGTCAGTGGAACGAAAAAAGCAAACTCCTGATACTCGTTTTATAAAAGTTGAATTTTTTTAACTTTTGCGTCGCGTTTTTTTAGAACACAACTGTCAAACGTGTACACGTCCATCTTTACATAGTAAAACAATGGAAAAGCAGCGCAGTGAAATGGAAAAACGCGTTCTGTGTACGTTTTTTGAGTGCACATTAAATTTCATTAATTCATTCCTAAATTAACGCGTTTTTGTACGAATAGTAAATGATTCATTGACTCATTTATAAAGTTGTTCTTGAATGAATCAGTATTTGGAATGAATCGTTTAAGCTCATAATGACGATCACTTGTCGCCCCCTACTGGCATAATGATGTACGAGTAACACAAATAGTGAAAAGTATACAGGTGCTGGTCATATGATTAGAATATCATCAAAAAGTTGATTTATTTCACTAATTCCATTCAAAAAGTGAAACTTGTATATTATATTCATTCATTACACACAGACTGATATATTTCAAATGTTTATTTCTTTTAATTTTGATGATTATAACTGACAACTAAGGAAAATCCCAAATTCAGTATCTCAGAAAATTAGAATATTACTTAAGACCAATACAAAGAAAGGATTTTTAGAAATCTTGGCCAACTGAAAAGTATGAACATGAAAAGTATGAGCATGTACAGCACTCAATACTTAGTTGGGGCTCCTTTTGCCTGAATTACTGCAGCAATGCGGCGTGGCATGGAGTCGATCAGTCTGTGGCACTGCTCAGGTGTTATAAGAGCCCAGGTTGCTCTGATAGTGGCCTTCAGCTCTTCTGCATTGTTGGGTCTGGCATATCGCATCTTCCTCTTCACAATACCCCATAGATTTTCTATGGGGTTAAGGTCAGGCGAGTTTGCTGGCCAATTAAGAACAGGGATACCATGGTCCTTAAACCAGGTACTGGTAGCTTTGGCACTGTGTGCAGGTGCCAAGTCCTGTTGGACAATGAAATCTGCATCTCCATAAAGTTGGTCAGCAGCAGGAAGCATGAAGTGCTCTAAAACTTCCTGGTATACGGCTGCGTTGACCTTGGACCTCAGAAAACACAGTGGACCAACACCAGCAGATGACATGGCACCCCAAACCATCACTGACTGTGGAAACTTTACACTGGACCTCAAGCAACGTGGATTGTGTGCCTCTCCTCTCTTCCTCCAGACTCTGGGACCCTGATTTTCAAAGGAAATGCAAAATTTACTTTCATCAGAGAACATAACTTTGGACCACTCAGCAGCAGTCCAGTCCTTTTTGTCTTTAGCCCAGGCGAGACGCTTCTGACGCTGTCTGTTGTTCAAGAGTGGCTTGACAGAAGGAATGCGACAGCTGAAACCCATGTCTTGCATACGTCTGTGCGTAGTGGTTCTTGAAGCACTGACTCCAGCTGCAGTCCACTCTTTGTGAATCTCCCCCACATTTTTGAATGGGTTTTGTTTCACAATCCTCTCCAGGGTGCGGTTATCCCTATTGCTTGTACACTTTTTTCTACCACATCTTTTCCTTCCCTTCGCCTCTCTATTAATGTGCTTGGACACAGAGCTCTGTGAACAGCCAGCCTCTTTTGCAATGACCTTTTGTGTCTCCTTTTGCCTTCCTTGTGCAAGGTGTCAATGGTCGTCTTTTGGACAACTGTCAAGTCAGCAGTCTTCCCCATGATTGTGTAGCCTACAGAACTAGACTGAGAGACCATTTAAAGGCCTTTGCAGGTGTTTTGAGTTAATTAGCTGATTAGAGTGTGGCACCAGGTGTCTTCAATATTGAACCTTTTCACAATATTCTAATTTTCTGAGATACTGAATTTGGGATTTTCCTTAGTTGTCAGTTATAATTATCAAAATTAAAAGAAATAAATAATTGAAATATATCAGTCTGTGTGTAATGAATGAATATAATATACAAGTTTCACTTTTTGAATGGAATTAGTGAAATAAATCAACTTTTTGATGATATTCTAATTATATGACCAGCACCTGTATATAAAAGTAGGCCTAATGTATAAAGATGGCTGTATCATATGTAGGTTCTACCATGTATATCATCGTCATCTGATTATATAGGCCTACTGTTATTTTATATTGCTGTTGCTCCTTAAATGGTTCATTCATTCATTCATTCAGTCTTTTGTCAGGGTGGAATAGAAGGGATCATGAACTGGATGAACCCTTTAATTAACTCAGCATCTCGTTCCTCCTTAAGAAGCACCTTAAGTTTCACTCTTGACAAAAAGCAGATATTCAAATCCACCCTCTTAAGATTTTCTGGTAAACATGACCAATGAAGGAGACATTCACAACACATTGCGCTATTATTAACCACCTTCCAGTTCTACACGTCATTGAAAACTCTTTTTTTTTTTTTTTTTTTTTTTTGATTTTCCCCTGTTTGAGAAAAGCCATTAAAATTCTCAGTAAAGCAGCGGGGGCAAATTTGCTGCTTGCTTTCAGCCATATTTTTTGAAAGAGCGGTCTTCCACCTTGTCCTAATCAACAGCTTCTACGAAATGGAGCCATTGCACCCAAGAATGAACACACTGTTCTATCTGAGAACACTCTCAAGGTTGGGCAATATTGGTTACATTCTGGGATAAGCCTGCAAAACCAGCAATTAAATTTTAATCCATAACAATGACGTCCTCTTTGAATAAATCAGGAGCTGGGTAATTGACTGGAGAGTTGGAGAAGTGGATGCCAATGGTTTGAGGCGATCTCATTGGATGATGGCAGCACAGTTGGAGAGATAAGAGAAGTGGTTAGCAGGCCCTGCAGTCACAGCCCGCAGGCACGCAACGCGCCACAGTTGTTGGAGAGAATGAAATGTGACTTATCTGACTGACGGCTAGTTAGATGACGAATGCAATTTCAATGTTGATTGAGAAGATGAACAGAGTGAAGGAAATAAGGAGATAGAAGTCACAGAGGAGTCTGTACTATACACTACAACCTACGCACTCGCCAATATATAACATATTAAGCGTAGTTTCACATGCTTATTTGAGGGAAATGGCGTTTTAATCCCCATGGCTTTGTGTTTGGTATTGCTGCTAGCTTTAGCGTGTTAGCTAACCCGAGGCCAAGTTTAAAATAAGTGCCCAAATGTGACTTGTACATTATCTTGCCATCTTAACAAGTACACTTATACTCATAGAACACACCTCATTGCATTTTTCAGTATGAACACTAGTACTAAAACTAGTGTTGCTGCTAGCTTTAGTGTGTTAGCTAACCTGAGGCCAAGTTTAAAACAAGTGCCCAAATGTGACTTGTACATTATCTTGCCATCTTAACTAGTACACTTACTAATAGTACATGCCTCATTGCATTTTTTAGTATGAACACTAGTATTAAAACTAGTGTTGCTGCTAGCTTTAGCATGTTAGCTAACCTGAGGCCAAGTTACACTTATCCTCATTTGAGGGAAATGGCATTTTAATCCCCATGGCTTTGTGTTTGGTGTTGCTGCTAGCTTTAGCGTGTTAGCTAACCTGAGGCCAAGTTTAAAACAAGTGCCCAAATGTGACTTGTACATATTATTTTGTCGTTTTAACAAGTGCACTTATATGCATAGTGCACGTCTCATTGCATTTTTTCAGTGTAAACACTACTTGTGTACATGTACATTTCCGTATGTTTGGATAGACACTGAAATGTACTATATCAACATACTGACAGCATCTAAAACTTAATTTTTGTGCAACTTTAGAGACATCCAATCTGTCCCAGGTGATCAGGTTCAATTCTAATTGCAGGACTCTTATTTATCAATAAATGGCCAATTTTGCCTATGAAAGACTTTTAATGGCAAATTTATTTATGAATGAAATGCAGATGGAAGTAATAACAATAAAGTCATTTGCACTATTTTTATTATAGTGTGTATACATGTTTTTATATATGAATGCTTGAATATGAATGCTAATAAGTGCACATTAAATTTCTATGCAATTTTGTCAAATCTATTCAGCCCCATCCATTAAAATTAAAGCAATTAATACCAAAACAAACATATACGGCAAACCTACAGTACAATTAATGATACCGAAAGCCTATTTAATTTACAAAATTAAATATTTGACAGAATAGCATTGGTATCCTACTGCAAAAAGATGTGCATGCAAGTTTGACATTAGTCTTTGTTTTTATAGTTTTTATTGGCTGTCACCACAAATGGGCAATTGTCTAAAATTTTGTTGAAGTGCTGCTGCTAGGATGATTTATTTATTTATTTTGCAAGGTGACTGAGCATCACATTAGCGTATTATTGTAATAGATGATACAGCATGTGGATCCCACTGCAGTGACTTTGACATTTTTCAAGTGCATTTAACATTATGTTTAATATGCTTATCTACACATCTCTTCCCAACTAATTTAAAGATGTGTGGAACCTCTGACAAGAGAGTATTCAAGGCCTTGTCGAAATATTGCCCTTGTACTTTGTATATTGCTGACACAGCGTATTTCTTTCATCAGGCATATTTTAAAGCTTCCCTATCATATTCCCATAATTTAGAATCACCTCTAGAGACATACATTTACTTTAAAACTGTGTTGACTCAGGTTCATTTTCATCATAAATCATGTTAATATATACAAAGAAACTCAGATTTCCGAATATACCTTCACATAAGAGCATGATCACATGCAATATAAAATCCATGTATGCACATTCTTACTGTTTAAAGTGAAAATGTACTCGTGTATTGCAGCAGTTAGCGGTTTCTTGGTGGCTTTCTGCTGCTCATGCACATTGCTGAGCGGCATTGTCTCATGGGATATCATATTATGGACATTGATCTTTTTGTGAGGAGGGCTCTTGACAGCAGGAGGTGACAAAACCCTCTGGGAAATATTATCCTCTGCTCCTGACATCACAGTGTTGACAGTTTGCATTAGCATCACTCGTACGGGATCGTGTTTAGGCAGCACAATATGTAAGGAAGTGAAGTAATGTATTGAACTCATCCATTAGTGATTTTCCACAGATTTTCCACATTTATTTGTACTATAACTTTATAATCTTAAATATATTTTATTTTACAAATGTAAAATTTAGCTTATATATATATATATATATATATATATATTTATATATATATATATTTATATATATATATATATATAAATAAATATATATAAGCTAAATGACCCGTCACGTCATTGACCCATATATATGTCATTTTTTTGTCCAAAGGCCTTAATAATAATAAAAAACAAAGATATGTCATCCAAAGTATGTGAAGTAGTACAACTAGATCTCTTTTATTGAATCCAAAAGGTTTTAATTATATTTTGCTACATATAAAGGTATTTTAAAGATTTTGAAGTGTCAAAAGGTCATTCGGTTTAACTGTCCAAAGGCCAATACAGCCATTTCATTTGTGATTAAAACATCTTAAAATGTAATAAATGTATATATTTTTTATTCTGGCATGATTTTATAACATCATATATCAACATAGTGCAAAATGGTATAAATATTATGTGTTGAAGTCGTTGCTTTATGAGAAAGAATGTCCGGAAAAATGAATTTAATTGATGTCATTCGGAGTAACCAATATAAAGGGACCATTTTGGATCAAGTCATGCGGTCAATATCATGTGACAGGATGTGACATCATTCAGACACCTGCAAAGGACCACATGGCCGTGAAGCAAAGTAACTAACTCTCTATTAACTATTTGAAAAATTCATGTTTTCACTTGCTCATACACATGTCCCGAAACATCAGGTCATTTGGTACAACCGCTATAAAACATGGAAAATGTTATAATATTTTAAAAACTTGTACTAAATATAAAATGTTTGTCCTTTTGCTAGCTAGCAAGCTAACTAGCTAGCTAGCTAGATATCAGTCAAAATATCGTCATTCAATATAACCAAAAGTGTCATTTGGTAAAACCGAAATTTTGGTTAAACCGAATTACTTTTTTGGTGACAAATTTTGTCCATCTTGTAAAAAATGACAAAAGCAGTGTTAACTGATTATAAAAACCACATAATCTCATTGTTAACACTTGATAAAACTTCAAAATGAATTGTATCTCATGAATTATATCTTTTATATATATATATATATATATATATATATATAATATTTAGTATATTTATAATATTAGGCATTGACTTTCCGTTTTAAGTTTTTAAGTTACTTACTTTATAAGTTACTTTACTTTATACTTTCTGAAAGTTACTGAACTCTTTTGAAACACCAAACAAATAAAGTGTAATTTCAGGGCTGCAGAACTAAAGTGGGTCACTGCACTCAGGATGTATTTGGGCAGTAGTGTATTACAAATTAAACGCCTCCATGTGCGGTAAAATGATGGTCGGGATCATTTTCTTCTTGTAAACAACCTAGAAATGATCAGCAAATGCTGAGGTGGATGTAAGACAGCGTCTACCTGTGAGAGATGCTCATAAATCTCTCTTTCTGTTTTTTTCCTCTGGCTTCTCTCTCTTTGGTTTCTCGTAATTTGAAGTTTGATGAATATCCTCATTCCCATCATCCTTCCTGTCGCTGTGAGTGGGAAAACAATTAGTTGTGTCCACTAATGAATCAAGACCACCATGAATTCATTTTCATAAAAAGCAAATATGTTGTGGCAGGGGGCAGAGGGTCAGAGCCCACATAACAGATGCTTCAAATCAATGAGCTTTTTCATAATGACCACAACAGCCTTTGAACAATAGGGATGTCATCTCAATCTGTATTTATTTGTTGGAGAATTATCTTCTTTTTTTAATTGGAATCTTTTTTTTCCCCATGTGGATATAAATAGTTTATCTAATTTTGGAGTTTATTAACAGTGTTGGGGTAATGCATTACAAACGTGAGTTACGTAATCAGATTACTTTTTTCAAGTAACGAGTAAAGT
The DNA here is from genome assembly GCA_039654765.1 of Mylopharyngodon piceus. Taxonomy (NCBI): domain Eukaryota; kingdom Metazoa; phylum Chordata; class Actinopteri; order Cypriniformes; family Xenocyprididae; genus Mylopharyngodon; species Mylopharyngodon piceus. The sequence continues at coordinate 14,281,000 of CM077459.1, read as the reverse complement.
AACACATTATTTTTAAATTTACAACAAAATATCAGTTACTTTTTCAAATAAGTAACTTTGTTTCACATTTATTGACTGACATCTCTCCTGTCCTCATGTTGAGATAAATCTGGAGTAAGTGCAGAGGCGTTGTGTGTAAACATGATGGTTATTGTAGTTCTCAGTATATGCAATCTCAGTATATTACGCAAACCTGCAATAATTAAATATTTAAAAATAACGTCTTTGCTGCCGATGATCCAATTCAACTAAACTAATAAACAAAAATGACTTTAGATAAACATCACGTTTGTGTTTGAAATTTCTTCTCCTGCATTCTGCAATCCAGAATGGCAACAAACCTGAAAGGTTTGTTAGAGCTGCGCCCTCTACTGTACAGGTGTGAATTTGCATTTCATTCAGTCTGGGGCTTATTCATTTCACTTTTGGTGTGAAAAGGGCCTTTACATTTGCCAAAAATAGAACTTTTTTGTTGTTAAGCAATCCCAGCCCAGTTGCGAAAGAGTAACTCAAAAGTAATGTAACAAATTACTTTCCATAAAACGTAACGCAATTAGTTACTTTTGAGTAACGCAATATTGTAATGCATTACAGTATTTCCCCAATACTGCTTATTAATATGTGCACTCCTAGAAAAAAGAGATCTGAGCTGGTAAATAACAAATTACATAGCATTTATAGTATATAACCATAGAAAAATTACTCACTTTCTTCAAAGTTTCTTGTGTTCCACAGGAAGTGGAATGTGAAGTGACATGTAGGTGAGTAAATAATGACAGAATTTAATTTGGGATGAACTGTTTCTAAGTTTTAACCTTTTATATTTGGTGTTATTATATTATAAACCCCTCTGTCTGGAGTCTCTGATATCCCTAGCACTTCATCTAAAAGTTTTCTGAAAGCATTTCACGCAGCGTGTATAGCTCCTCAAGTGCTAATATTCACAGTATTTGGCAGGAGGCGTCGTAAAGGGGGCTGGGAGTGACCGCAGACAGTTTGTTGCCTGATAAAAGACATTTTGGAACAACGCCACATCTGTGATTGAATCTGCGGGCCTTGGGTTTAACACTCTCAACAGGAGGGAAGTCTTGCCAGCCGACACGGTTTTGCAAACGCATCCGCTAATGTTTTGCTCCTCGCACACTTAAGTGACACAGCGTCTCATACACAAGCAACGATGATTCAAGAAGTTTTCATGTACATTTTTTTTTCTAGATGTAGATAATTAATTGAAGACAGATTGAAGACAACTCTTGTTGAAATTTATTTGTTTAACGGGGAACTTTCTTATGGGGCACATAAAAGCAATGTCACTAAGTCTTAAAGTGGAGCTATTGTCTTGACATCTTTCTATTGAAGCCAATTCTCATTCATTAGTGACTGAACACTTCAAAAGCAATTAAAGAGACGCAGGTTTTGTCTTTAGATGGATCAAGCCCATTAGGGAAGTCTTATCAAAGAGTCCATCATGCTATAAAACTGTTTGGCTTCAATCGAAAGATCTCAGGTTCCCTACTGTGTCTTGTTACAATGGCGAGCAAGAGAGGGGCTTTTAGTACGGCCGTCCACTAATTCCTGCCCTAGACAATGATCCATACAACATACTTGCATTCAAAGTTGACACATATGATTTTGCACGACACACTAATTGAGTGGCTCGCCAGCTGTTATTAGAGCAGAGAGCATAAAAATATTAAAGAATAGAAATGGAAATAGCAAAATTAAATAAAGGACACAGGAACAAGACCTGATTAGGAAGGACAGGTCCAAATACAGCATTATCAACAACACGGTTATTCTTTTTAATTAACTTATTTTTTATTACATAATACAATTAATTTATTGTTAAGTGTTTTGAACATGTCATTTGAGTAAATGATTCAATGATTCATTCATGAAAATAGTTATTTGTTTCATTAAATGATTCAGTGTTGAACAAATCGATTCAGTGACCCAATCACTAGAATAAATCTGTGGATGAGTCCGAAATCGCATACTTTCTTAAGTAGGTACTTATTTTGAATAAGTAATTACTTTATAACTGCTATATAGTACATTCTATATAGTAAATGTGTGTAGTATGAATATAATCCAGACTTACTACATTCGCCAAGTTGCCCTTATCATGTGACCTACCAACATCAGTTGCGTTGCTTTAGCGCCATTCACAAATCCTCTCCTGTGGTCCCATGGGATAGTAAAGAGTCCATTGTATGCACACTTCAGAATCTCGTCAGAAGAGGTAGGTCATTCGGGTACTTTTTGCCTACTTTTATATGTGTACTGTGAATTCGGACATACTTATTTTGTCACATACTGTTTTTCACCTACTATGTATGTATGTGATTTCGGATGCAGCCAGTGAACAAATCGGTTAAGAGAAAGATTCAATGACTCACTCATTAAGACGGTCACTTGTCGCCACCTATTGGTGTAAGAATGTAACGCGCAGAAAGAGCTACATTGAAAAAAAAATGTAATTTATGAAAAAGCACTGTTTAATCAGATCATCAGGGTTGTGGTGGCATTGTTTTTGGCACAATGCCTGTTTCTTAGACTCACTTATGGGCACAACTCAATTTGTTGTGGAGAAAAATAAACAGCAATTAATGAAAGAGCCATAAAACAAGCATGAAAGAGATATGAAGCAATAATATATGCTTTGATGGAGGGCTTCTGAGAGTATTCTGGTTAGTGGTTCATTCTTTCATGTGTTACGGAGTATTAAAGCAGGGTTTTCTCAAGCAGGTATTTCATTATTGTTTCTAATCAGCCCGACTGCAGACCCTAATATTGTCAGTGTTTATCAGGAACCAGACAAACAATGGCCACAAAAATCAGCATGGAAAAGGGAATTGAGAATTTGGCTTCATATCCCATAGCGATAATTTCTTCTTGAAATTCAAAATTATTACAGTGCTTTCTAAGCAGAATTGCATTGATATTTCACAAACATAGTGGTTTGAGGTTTGTTCTAAACTCAGCATAATAAGCTTTTGTAATAATTTCAACCTGAACAGCTTCATTTTAGTGCATCATGTAGGAGTGAACCACTTGATTCAGTTGAACGAACCAATTCACTAAAATGATTGTGTTTTAAAGGGATAGTTCACCCAAAATGAAAATTATCCCACGATTTACTCAATCTCAAGCCATCCTACTGTAGGTGTATATGACTATCTTCTTTCAGACGAACACAATCGGAGATATATTAAAAAATATCCTGTCTCCTCCAAGCTTTATAATGGTAGTGAATGGTGCTCACGATTTCAAAGCCCAAGAAAAGTGCATCCATCCATCATAAAGGTAATCCATACGGCTCCAGGGGGTTAATAAAGGCCTTCTGAAGTGAAGCAATGTGTTTTTGTAAGAAAAATATCCATATTTAAAACTTTATAGAAAATAACTAGCTTCCGGCAAACGGCCGTATGCATCGACACAACGAATGATGTAATGAGCGAATGAGCAAAACAAAACACACCGGTCATGAATTAGAAGTCTAAAATGAGAATTTTTAAAGAGTAATGTCAGAAGATTTCGATATACGAGAAGAGGAGCTTTAGTTTGTTACCCAGCCCTATTTGTTTGTCTAAGCTTACGCTACGTCATTCGCTATCGGATGTGTACGGCCATTTGTTGGAAGCTAGTTATTATAGTTTATAAAGTTTTAAATATTTTTCTTACAAAAACCCCTCGCTTCACTTCAGAACGCCTCTATTAACCCCCTGGAGCCGTATGGATTACTTTTGTAACAGATGGATGCGCTTTTTCAGGCTTCAAAATCATGAGCGCCATTCACTACCATTATAAAGATTGGAAGAGCCAGGATATTTTTTTAACTATGATTGTGTTCTTCTGAAAGAAGATAGTCATATACACCTAGGATGGCTTGAGGGTGAGTAAATCTTGGGATAATTTTCATTTTTGGGTGAACTATCCCTTTAATCTAACAAACAACAGGGAAGCTATACTGAGACCGAATCATTTTAGTGAATCGGTTCATTCCGATGGTTCATAAGTGAAAACTATTTCACTAAAATGATTCAAAGAGGATATAGTTCCATGTCATGGCCATTGCCAGGATTCAAGGCATCCAACTATAGGATCAAAAAAGGGTGATATTTTAGCCTTATTCTGTGATATCTTCCCTTATCAAAGAACCCTCTAAACCTCTAAAATCTTTTTTAAGCGGCAGAAATCTGTCAGAGCTTTGATTATATTCCTAATAAATACTAATGAACTTCTTATTTCTTCCACTTCTGTACAATATTTTAAATTCCCTTACATCTCCTGAGATCAAGGGGTGGGGTGCAGAAATCACAATCATAATGAGAATGGTTTATGGTGGGAGTGAAATCCAGTTATAATGGGCTATACCTTGAGATATAGCTGAAAGAATCCATTTGGAGTGAAGCCATAAGATGATGCACCGTCAGGATAAGATCCGACTGGGGACCGTTTTCAGCCAACGATCCTAAGAAAGTTATTGATTATCCTTTTGGCCTAAATGATGCACTGGGCATTTGCTGTCCCTTTGCTCATGTGAAATACGGGGCACTCGCTCTGTGGCTCGCCACACGTGTGTGCAGCATGTGTTTATCCATGTTGTTGATGCTTGTTTGCCATTTATCTGCGGGTGTGTGACGGAGTGAGATTGAGCCTCGGTGGATTCAGCTCTTACACAGAGAGCGATTGTGGAGAGCTGGTTCCTCTAGTAATGAACTGCCTGGCAGTGATCTTATTTTTTTCCAGGTGTGGCTGTGTAAAAGACATAAACACCTTGTGTGGGTCTGTGGCATATATATAGCCTATGTCCAACGTTTTGTGAAAGAAAGGAATACTTTTTTGATTAAAAGTGAAAATTGACAGTAAAGACATTTAGCATATAGGCTAAAGTTACAAAAATCATTTCAAATAATGGCTGTTCTTTTAAAATTTCTATATGAGTCCTGAAAAAAAAAAAAAAGACAATCTTACTGACCTCAAACTTTTGAACAGTAGTGTATATATTATGTAATCATTAAAATATATTTTGTAGGCTATGTACTGTATGTATACCGTTTAGCCTACATGTCTATAAACAGTTAAAATGTATGGATGAGATTTCAAATGCTTTCTACATGCTATAACGTTACGCCAGCAGGTGGCAACAAGTGATTATGAGTGAGTCATTAAATCATTCATTCAACCGATTCGTTCAAACTGAATGATTCAGGAACAAAACAACAATGCTGTGCTTGATATTGCAACGATTCTGCTGCGTCATTGTTTGAAACTACAGTAGGAGCAAAAACACAACTGGCAATAAAATGTGAGTTTATCAATATTAATTTATTGTTTATGAACTGTTGTACTATCAGACAATGCTGCTTGTTCGTTAAACCAATACATTATTAGCAAAACATCAATACTGTGTCTTGCTTGGTGTTGCAACGATTCTGCTGTGTCATTGTTTTAAACTACAATATTGTTGGCGGAGCAAAAACACAACTGGCAATAATGTGTTTCTTAATGTTAACTTCTTGTTTATGACCTGTTGTACTATCACACAATGCTGCTTGTTCGTTACTCCAATACATTATGACAAACGGGCCAAACTGTTGCTAGTTTTTACGCGATGTGTCGTGACTCGTGAATTAAACGGTTGCTTATTTTTGATTTAACAGCGGCGGGAATTCATGGTGTAAGTTCCATACAAAAGACGGTCCTTGTTTTTTTTTTTTTTTTTTTCCTTAATTACGTGTTAATCTGTTTATATTATCCACTTAAAGACCCCCTGTGGTGAAAAAAAAGTTTTTAAGGTTGATTGTATGTCTATGTGCTGTTTTTAACATGCTTAAAGAGTTAGTTCACCCAAAAATGAAAATTATGTAATTAATTACTCACCCTCATGTCGTTCCTAAGACCTTTGTTCATCTTCAGAACAAATTAAGATATATTTGATAAAATCCGATGGCTCAGTGAGGCCTCCATTGACAGCAAGTTAATTACCACTTTCAGTGCCCAGAAATGTACTAAAGACATTTAAAACAGTTCATGTGACTACAGTGGTTCAACCTTAATGTTATGAAGTGATGAGAATACTTTTTGTGCACCAAAAAAAAACAAAATAACAACTTTATTCAACAATATCTAGTGATGGGCGATTTCAAAACACTGCTTCATGAAGCTTCGAAGCTTTACGAATCTACGAATCGCCCCCAGTGGTGAACCATTGAAATTTCGAAATGTTTCGAAACACTTACGACGTAACTAAGCCTCGTTTACTGAAATCACGTGACTTTGGCAGTTTAAAACACGCTCCTAACCACTGATTGTTTGGGGCACTTCATGAAGCTTAATGAAGCAGTGTTTTGAAATCGCCCATCACTAGATCTTGTTGAATAACGTCGTTATTTAGTTTTTTTGGCAAACAAAAAGTATTCTCATCGCTTCATAACATTAAGGTTGAACCACTGTAGTCACATGAACTGTTTTAAATATGTCTTTAGTAGCTTTCTGGGCACTGAAAGTGGAAATTAACTTGCTATCAATGGAGGCCTCACTGAGCCATCGGATTTTATCAGAAATATCTTAATTTGTGTTGATGAACGGAGGTCTTATGGGTGTGGAACGACATGAGGGTAATTAATGACATAATTTTCATTTTTGCGTGAACTATCCCTTTAAGAGAAACAATGTGCAAATTCACCATTGCTGAGTATTTTTTCCTTAAAACGGCAGTTTACCAAAGACAGTCTCAAAAAAGCGGTTTGAAATCGCCCCTGTTCTCTACATCACAAACATGTTGTAACCAATCCCGTCAGCGTGTGGGGTGGGCTCTAGCATATCATTAACTATGCTGCGAAGCAGGGGAGTCTCAAGAGAAGCCAGGTTATCTCGCTATTTTTCTGTTGATATGAAAAATCGGGTACATTTAGCAATATAGCAGGTGAATTATGTATATATTAAGATGTTATGATGAACTATATATGCCTTCCTCCACCTACATTCTGAGGAGTTCAAAGCGTTTGGATGTTGATTTTTAGAAGGCAGCTGTCTTACTCTGAGATGGCCAAAGGAATATGGTTTGTGTAACATTAGCAACACATTATTAGCTGTTTGATAGCGTAGTCAAGCCAAAGGCTAATCATATCAATTACTGTTATGTGTCTGACATTGAGAGCGCTACATAAAACGCATTACCATTCGGATACATCGACTTGTAGATAAGCCTATTCGCTCTTCCACTTCTTCTTCTGAATCAGTTTCTGGTTCAAACATATATGGCTGAATTACAACAATATTCCACTTGCCATTGTGTAGCATTTAGCCTACTACAGTAAAGCTGACCGAGCGAATCAGGTATTCTGAGCTCCTGTGATCGAGTGGAGGTGGGGCTAATTTGTATATTCATGAATCCGCGTATCCATAGAGTAATGAATAAAGTAAGGGTGTAGAGTTACTTTCAAGCTATTTTAAGGCATGAAGAAATTATTTTCACAGGAAAAAATTTTTAAATATGTAATTTTGCTGATCAAAGATGAGTTTTAAGGGATAAAATTATTGACTACAGGGGACATTATTTTCTTTAATATTTAAAAACGATAATGGTTTAACATGTTTGATTATATATGGCATAGTTTGAAAGTTTCATGATTGTATCTATTTGTTGAAGGTTTTTTACATTAACAGAAAGGTGAACTTTTACAGTCAACATCTGTCGGCAATTTGTCGACAGCATGTATGAAATGTATCCGTGTCCCCATCTTCATTCTCCTTGGCGGAGGGCGGAGAATGATGACAGGGCTTGTTTTAAAGGGCTGCCATGGGGTGAAGATGGATTGGCTTGTCATCCGTTGGGGACTTGACAATGTTGATGTTTGTCAGGTTCATGTCAGAGATGGGATGGGATGGGATGGGATGGGGTGGGGGGGGAGGCCACACCTCAGGAGGGAGAAAAGGGAAGCTCTGGGGTGCACAGAAGAGACATGGAAGGTAGGAGAAACAGAACAATCATTTTTGTAAAACACTTCAGGCCACACACAAAATATGGCCTAAAGAAGCACACTGTTTGCAGGTGCAGGGTGATCAAACGTGCTTGCGTAAAATTTTCATTCTCTCTCTCATTTGATCTGGTTTTAACTTGATCTTGAATGCATCATGATGCTGATGCAACAGCCAAAAGATCTACAATTTACTTCATATCATCACCTGTAGCATAAACATCAAAATATTTTCAGTAACCCTTAATGTTTAAAACACTAAATTTACACTGCAAAAAAAAAAAAGGTTAATGGAAAGGATGATTTAATAACTAAAATCCACTAAAATATTGCCAATTTTATCTTTGCAACCCAAGTTTTTGATCAATTTTCAAATATACAGTTCTTCACTGCAGCCCAAAACATGAATGTTGAATGAGTTTCGACGTTTCTCTATGAATATTTAAGCGACGACACAAAGACCGCACACGCTGCTGCCATTGAACAAAAATTTGGTGTCCACCGTCCGCATTGCTCATTAAAATGAGATTTAACAGGGATTTTCATTTTCAGTAACAAATGTATTCATGGCTAGCCCATCAGTCATTGTCAAAAGTAATCTCATTTTCCTTGTGCGAGGGAGACAGACGCACAAGGAGGTGAGCGACAGCTTTTTTCGGCCGAGAGGGAGGGGTGCTGGATATTGTCCACCTCCTGCCGTCTTTTCACTTCCTGTCACACAGGAATAGGTGGAAACCCACTGTTACCGGAGCGCTTCAAAGCGCCTATAAATTTCCATATTTCCCATCCTGACACAAAAACAAGTGATATTATTTCCAAAAATAGAGGCTAAAAAAAAGAAAGAAAAATTGGTGTGTGCTGTGTGGAAATAAGATGAGGAATTAGCAAATGAATGCTACAGTGGCCCTCTGCATGTTACCTGCACTGTGACAATTTGTTATCTTTGGCTAAACAGCTGTGTGTTTGGCCAAACCCCCCCACGCCCCCTTAAAAAAGGGATCTGAAATTAACTTTTGGCCAAACATGCCGAATGGCAAGTGGATTGGGAAAATTCATGGGCCGTAAATATATTGTACCAGACATTAAACTGTATTGCAATTTGTATTTTTTTATTAGTTTAAAATAGTGCATTTTGATTAAAAATATATGTGACCCGTGCTGGCAAAATGAGTCGCAATAAGCAAATTTTCAAAAATTAGTTATTGTTATACTCACATTCTCTATTAAAAAACCTTCAAATGATATATGATTTGTTGGAATCTGACAAAAAAATGAATGAGCTACACCTGTTTGAAGTCGATAGAGTCATCAAAGTCAATTTTGAGAAAAATCAAGTTAAAGTTTTCTGAAAGTTCCAAAACAAAATCATCTAGCAAATATACCTTAAAATCCATGGTAATACCACCAAATTTGGCACAAACCAAGTCAAAACCCATATCTATGGGAAAAAAATATATATTTAACTTTTTTTTTTTTTTTTTTTTTTTTTTACATCAGCATGAGTTTGAAAATCACATTTCATTGGTTCAGGCTCATGCCATCGAGAATTCACTATGAATATTCACCAATCCGGAATGCTGCACTTTACATCTATACCAAACTTGTGCTGAGGGGAAGCGCCAGTCGTCCAGAATCGAGCAGAGAAAAATGGCATTTTTCATGGTCAAAGGAAAGGTACTCCTCTCAGAAAACGTACAAATAAAGATACTTTTAGATGTTCAATTGCTATTTGGAGCATTGGGATCGCTAGGCGAGGGCTCAATGAACTCATTTTTGTGAAAACTTTAATTTCGATTAAAGTTGACATTTTTCACTTGTTTTGCTGTAGCTCGAAATTGGCCTATGTGCATTCTGACTCATTTTGCCAGCACGGGTCACATATACTTGTCCCTATGACATTGGAAATCATAATGAACTAATATATATATATATATAAGACATCATTAATTGGAATAGAAAAAAGTCTGACATATTGTGTTAAAAATAATTAACCTTTTTCCCTGTATATTCACAGCAGATGTTTCTAGTAGGTGGTTTGTATGCGTTTGAATAACATTAACTTGTCAGTCTATCAGTGTCACAATTGAGTTTAAAACAACAATTACGTGACAATTTATAATAGAAACTTACAGGCCAACTGACATGTATTTACCCACCAAATCCAGTTTTTACAGACTTGCGTTGCTCAGTTTTGTGGCCTGCTTAAATGCATAATCACATGTTGACATTCAAGATCGTTTCGGTTTATTGCCTTGCTAACTGCTGTTAGTAAAATTCCCTTTAAACTTCTAGATTGTCAAACACTCTTTGCAGTTGGTGTGGAACAGAGAATGATTTACCATCTGTTTTTGCCACTTGTATCAAGACGTAAACATCACAATCTCGTTTTCAGCATGTGCGCCAGTCTGCTTTACTCAAGTAGGGTAATTGGAGAGGTTACGTTACGCGATTTAAGATTTAATGTAAAGTCACACATGTCAAGTACATGAAATGAATGCGTTTTCATGAGCATATTTACACATGTTCATTTTATCTGTAAAAACACAAGTGCCAGGAGAGATTAAGAGACGGCGAATGTGAACCCACACACTGCCGAACCCCTGCGATCTGCCAGGAGCTTACCGGGGGAAAACAACATCTGAGTCCTCTCTGCAAAACCACTGTTGACGTACTAAGTCTGTGATAAACAGGATAACTGTTCCGTTTCAGTGCATTTTCAGGTAAATGATACATGAAAGCTGAGAGGCTTTATACTGTGCAACATGAAACAGCATTTTACTATAGTAGTACTATTTTCGCAATGTTTGCCTTTAATGTGATAGGATAGTATAGAGTGGACAGGAAGCGAGGTGGGAGAGTGGGATGGGATTGGAAAGTTCCACGGACCGGGACTCGAACTTGGGCCGCCCGAAGCGTAATGGCTATATGTCGGTGCTGCCCACGAGGCTATTGGCACCGACATTTTAATGTAGTTTCCATCCCACGTGTTCAAGAAAACAAAATCGTCACTTCCTGGGAAATTGGCGCAAAATATCTGTAATAAAAATAGAAGTTGTTGCGATCGGGGAAGCCACTGTGGCTCTTTTTTTCGTACATCATAAATGTCTTGCGTGTCAGAGCGCATAGACGAAACGCAATAAATGCTGTCATGCTGTGGCGCCTGGGGAGTGATTGGGGGTTAGGTGCCTTGCTCAAGGCCAAATTTCCTGCCAGTATTGGGAATCGAACCCACAACCAAAGTAGCTTTCACTTAAACTATTGACGGACCCTTTCTCAATACCAAATAGGGCATATTATTTTTATAAAATGATATTTGAGCAAAATATTTAAATTAACAACAATAGCCATTATAAAAGACATAAACACAAGCATAAAATAAACACAATCAAATAAGTAAAGAACACAAGCAAACAATTTAGTCAAACGTAAAAGTAGTGCTCTAATACAGGATTAAAGTTAAGTATAGCCTAAATATAGTTATGAAATTTTAATTTTCCCCTAAACCCAAATTGTTTTGCTCTGGAACAGGTAATAGGTTAATAAGACCAAAGACTGCCCATTTCATATACCCCAAATTAATTATATTTTAAACCACTATCTACATAAGAGCCAGCGGCAAATATCCAAAAGACTGGCTGAGATGAAGCTGTTCTCTGCGGGTACATAAGCACTTAATGGCCGCTGACGGCCTGGAGCATCTGCGAAAGCGTCAAAACAAATAGTAAAATAGGTGCTATGATTAACTATGAGTCACATATTTCAGGTCTAAACAACTACATTCTCGCCAAAAAAACTCGTAAAACTACAGTTTAGTATTTGTGTAGTATTTGTAAAAAAATACGGTGGATTTGCTCGGCTGCCATGATAGTCGCTTCAAGTGGAGTGATACAAACGGTGAAAATGTAGGAGTGCCGTTATCACTAAATATCGCACGGCTCTCAGCCAATCAGATTTGAGGTGGGAGAGCGGGACTGGATTGGGAAAGGTCCACAGACCGGGACTCAAACTCGGGTTGCCGAAGCGCAATGACACTATTAGTGGTTAAACGGACCGTTGTTGATCCGTGATCCGTACGGACCAAGCCCCACGGTTCGGGACGCATGTGATTCGCGGATCAATTGCAAATTTAAACGCAATAGAGTGAAAGGTTATCATTTGCACATGTTTTGTCTTGCTAGTTTACACATTAAATAGATATAAAACCATTCCAGCGCTAGAAGAGGCAAAAGAGGATTTAATTCGGTATCGCACGCCACACTGTTATCGGTGCGCACAGATGCACATACATACAAGGCTCGCGTGCACACACAGAGAGAGAGAGAGGCGCGTTTCAGATCGCTCGCAAACTCCAAATTGATTTCTCTTTCGCGTCCTCAATGCATATGTCAGTCAAAATACAAGTATTCTCGTAAACATATTCGGTTGTCTTAATTGAACGAGGTGAGAATTCGGATGTGTGTGTGCATGGGGTCTTACTCTTAAAGTGACAGCAACCTATAAATACCTGCTGTTGTCTGTTGTGTAAATCAAACAACAAAACACAGCTTTAACAAAGATTAATCTATATTAAATTTATACAGTGAACAGTGTCATTTTACATTTAATTATTACATTTCTGTACACGAAAATTAATACTACAGTTAGACCTTATACTTTATTTGTAACTTTATGTTGTATTTATCTATGCTTGTAATTGGTGTACAGTATTTGTTCTTTTTAGTCTGTTCACTTGCCTTTAATAATGTATTAGTTAGGCTAGTAGTTTCTGCTGTGGTATCGGAGTAGTTAAAGTGGGCTAAGTAATAAATGCAAAGTTACCCCCCATTTTTTTTTTTTTTTTTTTTTTTTTTGCTGATCTGAAAAATGATCCGATCCATGACTTAATAACCATGATATGATCCGAACCGTGAGTTTTGTGATCCGTTGAACCACTAGACGCTATATGTCGGTGCTGCCCACAAGGCTATTGGCGCCGACATTTTACTGTAGTTTCCACCCCATTTGTTCAAGAGAACAAAATAGTCACTTCCTGGGAAATTGGCGCAAAATATCTGTAATAAAAATGGAAGTTTTTAGTCTAAACCAAAATTCTAAACCAAAATTTTCAGTCTGTTTTTTTTCTGACTGCAGAAGATGTGATATATGTTGCACGAGTCATATGAACTACTTTTTAAATACTTTTGTTTTGCCTTTGTGTCCTTTTTGAAGCTTAAAAGCTTTAGTTCTTTGTAATTTCAGTTTTCAAAATTTCTCTTTTTTATGTTCAACAGAAGAAAGAAAGTCATGGGTTTGAAACGATATGAGAGTGAGTAAATGAACTAAATAAACCAATGCACAGCTTGAAAGGTGCCTTTCACTGTTCTCTGACATGAAAACATAATGTGTTATGTTTGAAACATGTCCACGGTGTTCAAAATGTGTTCCTTCTTATCCCGCCTTCTTTCTTTCATAAGTCCTTTACTTTCATTCCAGAATGTGCATGAAAAGCATCTTCAGTGAAGTTCAAATCTCCAGAACGTATACTCGCATCCGTCCTCAGGGCCACTCTGAGCTTTAATGGGGTCCGCGCTTGGATCTTTAATTAATGCACGCAGGTAATAGATGCCATCTGGGGACCCTCTTGGCAACTAATCACATACACAGAGATTCTCGTTCAGTGCCAGATGCGGTGTCTTCTCTCCCTCTAACCTAATTACCCTTTCTTTTACAAACAAAGCAATGCACATAGCATTTATTCCATTATTTCCTCAAAAACATCCACTCTCCGTGTCGGATCCAAAAATGGAGATCATAGTAATTACAAAGAAATCAATGCATTTTAACATTCTGCTGGTTGTTCTTTTGATTTTGTTGCCGCGAGTCTTGTTGCGAAGTCTCCGTGAACTATATCTGTTTTAATTTGGGTATGCCATCTCGTGGGTTTGGGTTCAAAAGGCGTCTGGAAAAAAAATGAGCTGAAGGAATTGTTCTTGCTTGTTCACTCACCTAGTCTAGGATGTTAATGAATCCTTATTGAACCCCTGATTTACAAAAAGCAATAAAAGAGGGAGTCTTTACAATAGTGGTTCTAAGCTGGTCTGTTCTGGTAAGACACCAGGGAAAAAGCAATGCTTAAAATGCAAATAATTAAATTAAGTTGTTTTTAATGTTTAAATTAAACATAAAATAATAAAAGAGGCACTGCAGAAATAAAATGTGCCATTGATTTGCACAGCAAATTAAGTTACAGGAGCTTTTGATATGTTTTAAATAAATTAATAATATGAAAAGTAAATGTGAAATTGTCTTTGTAACTTGATTTTTGAATTTTAACTTAATAATTAATATATTTTTAATTAATATTTTTATAATTAAATAAAACAATAAACAATGGTTTTAAATAAATAAAATAAAAAAATAATTATATATTTTTAAAAATAATATTATTTAAATAATAATATAAAATATTCATTAATTATAAATTATTTAATAATTATTAAAAAATATTACTATTATTATTAAAATATAACTTAAAAAAATAACTTCACATTTACTTTTCATTTTATTTACTCTCTCGGCTGCCACAAGACTGAAGCAAAACCAGTGGAGAACCACTGATTTATATATTATTACCCATCATGTGACTAAACTTTTCGAGGCAACAACTCATTATGCCCATCCCCAAATGCGACAAATAAACGAATAAATGCATTCAAATGTATCTAATCTAAATAAATGAATCTAAATGAACTGTTCATAAAACAGATTTAGCTATGAATGAGTAAGAAATGTATTGTTTTGTGTTGGCACAGTATTTTTAATTTCACGTTTTTGTTCTTACTTGGACACTTAAGATGCTTTTAAAGATATCTCTAAGCCCTAGGATAAAGCAAACCACCGAGATGTTCAAAGAAATTTCCTCGAGAAACAAATATTTTGATTGTTGACAATATTTGTACATTCGCAGGCCGTGAAATTGATTTACAGAAGTGACAAATCTCGGGGGGACTTAGATTTGTTGCGATGCTCCGTGACGACTGCTCTCCCACTCCACTGGTTATATCCTCCTGGATGGTTCTGCTTCAATCAGGTTTGCATGATATAAATAAAACACCTTTTTTTAACACCAGGTCTCGGATCTCTGCATGTGCACGTAGGGATCTACGCAATAACCAACTAACCAATGACATGGAGCGTCGGTTTCACACTGCATTGTGTCATAATCCGTTTATGTTTTCTTCCATTCAGAAATTCATTCATTCAGCATAATCCATTTGTCTGCTCTCTTGCCTTCAGATAAACAGCCGTGGGCCTTGGAAAACTCGTCTTTGTGTAACACCGCCAAGAGTTTAAACCCCCGAGCCGTTCCGACTCCTCCATCTGGGAACGAGGCTGATCTTCAGCGCTTAACTCTGCATCACAAGTTCACGGCAATTGGTTTTTGCGTCTGCGTTCTCGAAGGCTGCCCTCAGATGGCATTGTTTGGAGTTCATATCCCGAGCTTTGCGAGCCCTGGCACCCTTCCTGGCTCGGCGGGTGGCGGTAACACAGCGTTGACTTGGAAACGACCCCTTTGGCAAGTGTTTGCAGGGCTTGCTAGCTTCCTTGTTTTTGGCCAGACAATACACCACAGCCACATTAAACACTTATGGAAAACTGCAAGAGTACCAAGACTGGCTCGAGTCGACAAATACGTCGCTCAGAAACTGCAGTGCTGTTTGCATGTAGGGCTTCACGATATATCGGAAATAAAATTTATATCGCGATATGGCTTAGTGTGGCTCGCACTGGCTACGATTAAATAAATATATGCACTACCAGTTTTAAAGTGAAGCTCAGCATTTACAGTTCATTTACTGTGAATTGAGCTGTTCTGAGACACTGATATCATGAGTGAAAACGGCAGCACGTATTCTTATTTACCAGCAACACGTCAAAATAAAAGATTGATGGATATTATAATGTTGGTATTATAATTTTACAATGAAATAAAAATATTTTTATTATTCAATAAAATTACTTTTATTTTACAGTACAATAGTGTTTACAACTTTTTTAAAAAATTTTGTTTAATATTTTTATGTAATAATAATGATTATTATTTTATAGTCATATTGAATTGGTCAAAGACAGTGGGGATGTGGCTTATGAAAACTCAACTGGAAAGAAAACTATTTTGCAATGCTAGAAAAAACTGGTGTAGGATTTAGGGGCGTTTACACAACACCATTTTCAACTAAAAATGGAAAACTTTTTATGCATTGGCCATTCATTTACACGACAACGCCGTTTTTGGGGCCTGAAAACGCAAACTTTTAAAAACGGGTTTCAAAGTGCATGTTTTTGAATTCAATACTGTTATCGCCTCTTTGTAAACTACAAAAAATGCTAATTCGTGAAAACTGTGACGTCATGCACATGCGTATTACGTGTTCAGTCTATACAGTAGGTGCGTAGTGTCAAAGTCCCTTTAAGACAAGTCATTTCACTCGGCGACCATCTTTGAAACGCCTCTTGGGCATTCAAGTGCAGCTCCTATTTCTTTGAATGGGGAAGCATCAAATTCTCCAAAGCTGTTTGCTAAGCTTTCGATTAAATTTCATATTTGAAATCACCAATGAAATCTGACAACAACTGTCTCATAAATTGTGTTTCTAAACGCTCGAATCATGACAAAAAAACTATTTTTCAGGCTGGATCAAGCTAATGCGCATGTGCAGTCCTAAGTGTGCGTCTCTATAGGAGGCACGCGTCTGACTGTTTCTATAGGAATCGGAGCTTCTAACGGTCGCTGCAGTGACGCGATGACTTTACCAATCGGCGATTGGCTCTTATTTAGAAGGCGGGACTTATTCCGCCATATTGCGTGTTGCACTTTCTCCCATTCAAAACAATACGAGTGACGCGTCTTCTGTTATTCTAGTCTTTGGAAGTGTTTCTTTACAAAGTAACATCGCCAACTACTGGCCTGACATGAATAATACAGCGTTTTTAGTCATTTTCGTGGATACATGTTAACAGAGATCGCTTTGACTAGGTTGTCATCTGTACGCAAAAAATTTTTCCCTTTTTTTTTTTTTTTTTTTTTTTTTTAGTACATCATTGTTGTATGAACGTTTTCTAACTTTAAGACAGTTTTCACTTAGTGAATTTCAGAAATAAATACAAAGAAACGACAAATAACACATTGAATTAAGCATGAAATATTTCTTGTAAAACGTACTCCAATAATTTTTTTTAATTTTACAATTTATAAAAAATATTTTAGTGAAGGTTTTCCTAAATCATTCAGGATTTTGCCATTTAAAAAGTAATTTGCATCAGAAAAAAAAATCGCAATGTCAGTTTTTTCCCAATATTGTGCAGCCCTAACTGCATGTAAAATGGCCTCGGATTACGAGGTCTTAAACGGTCCCGCCGAAAATATGAACATACGGCCAAGCTGTCATCAAGGGCGCTGCTGATAAAGCCCGTGCAGTGTGAAGACATTGTGGCTCGGGGCAAATCCTGGCCTGCTGAAAGTGTCCTAATCTGTTCCCAGAGAGCCTATCGCCATCCCTATTAGAGAGGGAACAAATGTTTGGAGACAGACATTCTATCTGCTTGGCCGGTCAGAGGAGTGGCTCTTGCCAGGAGTGTTCTTGTGTGACACAAGCCGACAGCGTTATCAGTCCAGGTGCGTGTCCAAGGTAGGCAACCACAGCATGCAAACTGCAGAAACAAGCTGCCGCCCACTCAGCAAGGCAGAGGACGGATGTAGTGGCGGCTAACTGTGTATAAAGGGCACAAAGCTCAGGCAAAGGCCTGGCATGGTGACAAGAGTTTGTTCTGTGTTGGATACTAGCATAATATGTGCTACTGTTGTGCACAGTATGCTAATTTTCTGGGTGTATAATACCTAATATGCAAAGATAAGCTATAATATTTTCCAAAATGAGCAGTAGCTTTCTGCGTGGGAAAAGGTCTCCCACAATGCAATGCGCTCTTGACCTTCCATTTCCAGTGTGATGAATGAGCTGGATGTAATTACTGTACAGATTTTTAACTTTTATTTTATACCGTTTATCGGTTTCTTGACTTGTAAAATTGAATATATTAAACATTTTATTTAAATTGATTTAAATACATTGATTTATTTTAATGTGATAAATTGTGTTCAGTAAACTAGTATTCCATTCTAAACATAGACAATCCCCATGTCCAAACATGCCTATAGTACTCTCTCTATGTAGTATATACTCAACTATATAGTATTCATTTTTTCCACAGAGTTTGGATTGTATTCATACTACATACTTTAATACTTATAGAATATACTGTACATTCAGACAACAGAACATTCCAGCAACCAACTTGTAGAACTAGAAGTTCAAGTACATACTGTAGCTATCCAGTAGAAAGGTGACCACAATTGTGATTGATAGTGTTTTTCGTGGCTATTTCTTCAGCAATAAATCACTGATACACTTTGGAACAAACTTAAGAGCATTTGTTGGAGAAGAGACTATAAAAACTGATTACATTTATAAAAAGAACAGGACAGTCATTTTAGTTTCATTTGATCAAAACAGCAATTTCCGTTATCATTTAAATGTCAGCTTTCATAAAACTAACCATCACACACCTGTGTTTGACACATGGTAATTCCTCAGCGTTTGCATATTTTTGAATCACTGAATACTAAATTCAATCAAACAATAACACATTTGAAGGTAATGATGTTACAGCTGACCTAATTTAAGAAAAGAGATAGTTGCATACTCTGCTTGGGGAGATGCATTGGAAATTTTGTCCTATAATATCTAGTCTTTGCAGACGGTCTGGACTCCATAGCAGCTTTCATTGGCTAAGGACCACCCAGAGGCTTTCTGACTGACATGTAAAGCAACCAATCACAGTTTGTTTTGTTTTGTTCAGTGTCATGTTTAGGAGCATGAAAATCTAACGTTGATGTCCCTATAATAACAGACCGGCCTGTAAAACTCTTGGACGAATTTTAAAGAGTCTATGCCACGAACTTTACATACTTCACATACTTTTGAAAATCCAGCATTTAGTTGATCCTGGTAAGCGCTCATTGTCACAGTTGTAAACACAATGGCTTTCTTCTTCCATGAGGGGGTTTAGCGTCATGCCGGGTTTTTTCCAAACAACAGCTGAGTGTTTAGAGACTTAGGATGACACTGTTTTCAGCTAACAACGGAAAACTTTTTATGCATTTTGGGCATTCATTTACACAACGACGACGTTTTGGGGGCCTGAAAACAAACTTTTGAAAATGGCTTTCAAAGTGCAAGTTTTTGAAAATGATACTGTTATCCTCTCTGTGTAAACTACAAAAACGCGAATTTGTGAAAACGGTGACGTCATGCGCATGCGTATTACGCGTTCAGTCTATAGGCGTGTATTGTTTCTTTACAAAGTGACATTGCCAACTACTGGCCTGGCATGAATAACAGCGTTTTTAATTGTTTTCGCGGATCCATGTGAACACGTCGTTGTGTAAACATACCCTTAAATATTCCAAGGTTTTTTTACTGGTTGAAAAATTACAAATTGGTTAGATTAAATAAGGATTTCATCATCCTCTTGGATGGATTTCATAATAAGATCATCGCCCCTCCAGTGGTGAACCATTGAAATTTTGAAACTTTTCGAAACACTTGTGATGTAACGAAGCCACGTTTACTGAAATCACGTGACTTTGGCAGTTTGATACACGCGCCGAACCACTGATTCGAAACAAAAGATTCGTAAAGCTTCATGAAGCATTGTTTTGAAAGTCATTATTTTGTTTTTTTTGGCACACAAAAAGTATTCTTGTTGCTTCATAACATTAAGGTTGAACCACTGTAGTCACATGAACTGTTTTAAATATGTCTTTAGTACCTTTCTGGGCATCTGAAAGTGTTAATTATCTTGCTGTCAATGCAGGCCTCACTGAGCATCACATTGGATTTCATCAAAAATATCTTAATTTGTGTTCCCGAAGATGAGCGAAGGTCTTACGGGTGTGGAACGACATGAGGGTGAGTAATTAATGACAGAATTTTCATTTTTGGGTGAACTAACCCTTTAATGATTCTAGTGCATTGTCTTCAGTGTCACATAATCCTTCATAACTCATTCTAATATGCTGATTTTCTGCTCAAGAAACATTTATCAGTGTTGAAAACTGTTTAATATTTTTGTGAAAACTAATACATTTCTTTTCACAATTCTTTAATGAATAGAAAGCATTTATTTAAAATAAAACTTTTGTAACATTAATTTCTCTGCTGTCAGTTTTGATCAATTTAATGCATTTTCAGTGAATAAAAGTATGAATAAAAAAAAATCTTACTGACCATAAACTGTGTTCAGATAGCGACATTTTATCTGTAATGAAGCTCACCAACCAATGCATTAAAACACGGATCTTGTTTGACCGTGGACAGGGGTGACACACTTTTAGTGAGTTTCATCTTTTTTGGAGCTTTAATGGGTGAAAATGGAAGGGTGATATCTGGAGCTAATAGCCTGAGGTCGAACTCTTCTGTGTGACAGATATACTACAACAGCGGGACACATGGACGTTCTGGAGAAGCTCTCTGCCAAACTTTAATTATATCTGCTGACATGAAATGACAAAGTGTAGTTCACTCATCTCCTCGGGCTCCAGGAAGATGAAGCAAGCGGGTAGAATGACACTTGTGTATATTATTTTCCCGTCTTTTACAACGCATACCCTCTAGCTACTGTAAGTATCCATGTGGCACTATTTAGCATTTATGTTGTGCCAAGGTCATCATGCTTCGCTAATAGTCATTTACTGTTACCCCGAGGCGGGAGTTTGCGTGCAGAGTGGTTAATTTACACAGATGAATGTCTAAAGCCACCTGTTTTCAATGACCTGCTTTAAGATTGTGTTTCTTGTGGTTTTTTTACTCAACAATTCCCCTATTACCTACTCAAATTCCACTTTGAACAAAATATCTTGTGTGGTATGGACACAGGTGCTTTGGGGGGAAAGCGTGTTAAATACTAAGTACTTTATGGGGAACTGCTTAATACAGGGTTGGCTAATATTTCTGAATATATATATATATATATATATATATATAATTGATATTTTTAACTTTTCCGCCTGCGTTTCTGAAGAACATACAATATATCAAAAGAAAGAACTGAGAACAACAACAAGACATTCTAGCTTCATGCATTCTTTTTTTTTATCAACACTTGAATGTAAGTTTCATTAAAAAAAAGCAACATTGTGAACAAAAAGCTGAGAAAATCGCGATTATTTCAAAGACTATAGCCCTGGGTATACTTCGTTATACAACCCATGTAAATATATTTGTATTCTTTCATGCTAGAGTTGTACAAATGAGGGTACTTTCTAACCTCTTCGCACAATCTCTCATCTATGTAGGCCTCCATTGTCGCTTTAGCTTGCATGCGTTCCGGTGTGGTAAGAAATCAAGTCCCCCCCAGGAACTGGTGCTGTGTTCGAAATCGCCCCCTATACCCTCATTCACTATTCCCTACATTACTCCACTAATATAGTCCACTTGAAGGAGTGAATGAAACGAGTGAGTGAATTCGGACACTGAGTGCACCGGAAGGGCTGCCGATTTCGCATAGTTTGTGCTACTGTTTAATAAATAATCTTTTGAAATTTAGCAAACTGGCAGCTCCAGTAGTAATGAATATTTATGTTGAACTAGCATGTTCAAACCTTTTAAACGATTTAATGATTAATTAAAAAGGAATTTATACCTGTATGATAATGCTGGACCAGCGCGGTTTGGAAAATGAATGGATGATTGATTCAGCTGCGGGCGCCATCTCCTGGCGAGACGCGGGAATTCATTCAGCGCGCGACTCTCACAGTGCATTATGGGTATTCTCTCGACGTTGAGCGTGCATCGGTTGTACACTCATTATTGCGGTGCATTGTGGGATTGAATGAGTGCACTCAACATCGTCCACTATGGTTTCGGACACCACTACAAATGGCTGTCCCCTCAAATAGTGCCCTATTTAAGGGTATAGGGGGCGATTTCGGACACAGCCTGGGTCTCCTTTAGGACCCCAAATGGTCCCATTGGTTCAACAGACTTTTAATGGGTAGTATTTTTAGTGCCTGATTATAATTCCTGCAAAAAGTTTAAAATGCGTTATAATGACCATTAATGTTTTTTAAATTACATGGTTCATATACTAGTAACTGAAGCTATAGGTTGTGAAATAAAGCATTTCTTGTTCTTACTGTTTTTTTTAGTTAGCTTATACTAGCATAGCATACATCTACCTGAATAGCCTGCTAGCTTAGCTTATATTACCACCTGGGTCCTCAAATATTAAACAGGTCTGCTCCGTTAATGCAGGTTTTCTTCGACTACCTTGTGAATCGACGGCCCCAGGGCATGGTTGCCACCTTGTGGATAAACTAATTACTGTAAAAAAATTTAAATGCACATGTGCAACCTGCGCGTACAAAGTGAGGTTCAGCGGTGTGCGAACAGTACGCGCATACTCTTCTAATGACAAAATTCACGTCGCACACTGTACGCTGACCCTCATGTACACGTAAAAAGTGAAGTATATTTCGGGCTTAAGTCTGGATCGGATTCAGAACACTGATAAAAACATAGATGGAGTAGATCGTGTCCATCAACAACCCAAAAGTTTGCACAGTCCTATACCTCTTCCTAGGTCGACATTTCATTCGATAACGTTAGGCAGTTTTGATTTATATGCTGTTTAATATTTGATGATTGTGATAGCTTTCATGTGCATAAGCAATGCTTCTATCACTTGTTTCTGTTTCTTCTTCACATGTTTTTGGATCCGGAGATTCTGTACTCTTTCAGAAGATGCGTAATAGCGCCCCCTTCCAAATAACAGTGAAAACATGGATTGCTGGAAAATTCAGTCAATGGCGGGGAAGTGTTGCATCATAAATGATGGAAAATGAATGAATGAATGAATTGATTAATTTTTGGTATATAAATTAGAAATATAATTATTGAATTAAAATGTATAAAATGAATTATAAAATTATAATTTGTTCAAACTACCTTTCAAAATTTTGGACTCAGTAAGATTTGATCATAGAAAAACATAGATCACAGTTTCTTTTTGTTGCACTAGTTAAATAATTACAAATTGGTTGAATTAAATAAGGATTTAACAATTCTAGTACATTGTAAATCTAAACAGGAAGACATATTTTGGGAAACAATAACAAAGGCACTAATAAGTTACTTTATGTGTTGGTTTATTTTTGTATATTTATATTATTTCATATACATATATACACTACTGTTTTACATTTTGGGGTTGGTACATTTTTTAACGTATTTGATTAAAAAAACAGTAATATTGTAAAATATTATTACTATTTAAAATAAATGTTTTCTATTTTAATAAAATTTAAAATGTAATTTATTCCTGTGATGGCAAAACTGAATTTTCAGCATTGTTACTCCAGTCTTCAGTGTCACATGATCCTTCGGAAATCAGAAGAATGTGCTTGTGTGGTACAAACACAGGTGCTTTGGGGAAAAAGTGTGTATAATAAGTACTTTAGGGGGACTGTGTAACCATCTGCTGGTTAAAGTCTACAGGGGTGGCTAGGTCAATGGAAACGATCAATTTAGCCACTCTGAACTGTATTTTATATAAACAGTGGGAAAATGAAGAAAGGTAGTCATTAGTGGCTAGGATCAGGAGGCCCCATGGTAGGCATGGAGCCACTCTAATTAAAATCCTGTAGGGCTGTGTTTATCTTAGATTAGCTTAAAGCTAACTTGGAGTCTGACTCTTTGTTTAAATCCATTCCCAAGTCTTAAAAGCCTGGTAAAAATAAGCCTTATCCTTTGGGCCTGCTAACAAGTATACAAATGGAGTACCCCACCTCATGCAATCCTCAAACGCACACACTTTTTCTTCTCTGGGCGGGTTTGTTTGCTGTGCTTGATGTTAATGGATTACATGGGTGCTATAAGCCCTCCTTCCTGTGAGGGCCTTTTTACACCAGACCGCCAATGGCGTTCAAAGCATTATACGATGCCAGGGAGCGCTAGCCTCGCACACGGTGGTGCCCGTTTGAACATGGCTAACTGCGACGATTCCTCGCTGGGCTGATGCGCTGCAAAATTGAGATATTACCGTACGGGCGTCATTAGATGACTCTTCAGACATAATCTAGTCAGTTTTATCAGAATAACAGGTATCACAAGCAAGTTTAAAATGGTTAGCGCTAGTTTAGCAGTTGATAACCGATTAGCATTGAACTAACAGTACTTTAAAGTCAACATGAAATAATGACATTCAAAGCTTTTTTACTTCTGTAATGTGATATTTGTGAAACAATAGTCATCGACAACAAAAAATGTTTAACTTTATTTTATCTATAAGGACTAGAATGGATTGTGAAAACATAAATTTTCAGGAATTGTAAAAATGAAAAAAATTTATGTGTGTATATGTGCGATTTTTAAGTTGTTTTTTTTAATTTTTAATATATTTTACTTTATTACTGCGAGCTCCAGGCCATCAGTGGCCGTTCAGTGCTCGTGTACCCACCGAGAACAGCTTCATCTCGGCCAATGATTCGGGGATTTGCAATTGTCTCTTATAGTGGTTAAACATGAGATATAATTCATTTTAGGTACATAAAATAGGCAATCTTTGGTCTTATTCTATTACTTGTTCCTGAGCACCGAATTGGGCTATGTTAAATAATAATTTAATATTAAGGCTATATTTATCTTACATCATGTAGATCACTGCTCTAAAGTTTTTTTTTTATATAAATACAAAGTTAAAAAGAACAGCCCACAAACTTTTGAACAGTGAAGTGATTTTTCTTTTTTTCCCCCCAATAGTTCCCAATTCCCTTTTTTCTAGGTCTGCTGGTCTTTAAACACCATATTTCCGCCTGTGTAGCAGCAGCCAATTGATGGTGTTTCTGCAATTAGGTATTTGGAGCACAGTTGGCATAACAACTGTAGCTCTGAGTTACCTGCTGTGCTTCCCAGCAGTGGTAAATCTGACTGTAATAGACCTGCTTGGTGATTGTCACAATTTGTATTTGACTGCCACACTTACGTCGGGTACATACATGGTCTAGGTCGGAGCAGGAGGAAGGAGAATCTGGGAGAGCAGCCAGAGCCCGTTCTTTTCTCATCGGGGGGTCAAGGTGAGTCTCCGATGCCAGGCATGCGCTGATGGGAGCTGGCAGTGCAACCACAATGCCACTGTGCTAATGCCCCTGGCAGCATCTGTCCAAGAGAGGGAGAAGAGGAGGAGGAAATGGAGAAAATGAGATGAGGAAAAAACAGCGCTTGTTATCCAAATATGACCTTGGACGTGTCCATCATTCATAAGACAGGCTGTTAGATCAGCAGGTGGATGGAGGTAAAGAAAACACATAATAATTAATTCCCAATCAAGGCCTTTCTCGCTGTCATATTCTCTGCAGGAAGTTCAGCTCAATATGCTAAGGTTTGCTTTAAATAGGATTCCCATGAAAAAGGTCCTAAGGTTAGACTGCCGAAATCAACATTATTGACAGGATTTTTATAAAAAGTTCATGCTATTCAATCTTGAATGCAGCCATATTCAAAACTGATTGAATAAACACACTTTGAATTCTATACATCAACTATGGACACCTTTTTTCAATTTGTTTACTAGGTCTAGATATTAAAATCCCTAACGATTCAGCACAGTGCGGCCTTCAACGCTACCACAGTCCACGCTGCAGGAGTCTTCTTAGGTGGATCTTCACACCAATACGACACATCGTCAGTTGTGTACCACCACCTCATTGGATAATTTGGCCTTTTATTACAAGACACCATCAGCCCCTCAGCAGAGGCAGGCCCACCACAGGGTGTGTGTCGCATGGTGACTATATTGGTAATTTGGCGGCCCACACTGTCTGCTTTTGTTTCAGCCACAGCCAGTGAGTACTTCCTTCGGCGACAGTTGCAAGTTGATACCCACTCTGATGCCTCTGATACCCACTTCCTTCAGCAGCCTTATGGTCCACCTGCACTGGACGCATCTTCACCCTCCAGCCCCGCTTCTCTGCTTCAGCTGCCAATGTGGCATACTGCAGCTTCTTCCTTTCATAAGCATCCTCGATACCCTCTTCCCAAGGGACCATCAGTTCCACGATGAAGACACAATGGCAGGAGTTCGACCAGAAGACTAGGTCTGGGCACAAGTTGGTCATTGTGATTTTAAGTGGAAAGGTTAGTCTCTGGTTTAGGTAAACAAGCATTTGCCAGTCCCTAGCTATATTCAGCAGGAGATGAAGGCTTGGTGGACTGTTTCTCTCCTTCCCATATAAATGGTGTTAATTGCGGAAAGGCAGTCTGAGCATCTCGGGAAATGGCGTTGATTGATACTCTTTTGTCCTCTAGTGCTGAAGCCAAGCACCTCAAAACTTAGAATATTAACTTATGACGCCAAGTATATCTCCCTTGCGTTAAGCTGTTCTTACAACTCCCCAGAAGGGTTGCTGGAGCTGCACACTGGTGACAGGCTGGATCCTCTCCATACCAAAGATGTAGGTTTGTTGGAGTAAAAAATACGGTGGATTTGCTCGGCCGCCATGACAGTTGCTTTAAGCGGAGTGATACAAATGGTGAAAATGTAGGAGTGCTGTTATCACTAGAATATTGCACGGCTCTCAGCCAATCAGATATTTTTTTAATTCATGTGCCCTCATAATCTTTAATCAAATAACTTCCCATCCCTCTTGCAGCGACATCTCTTCTCTGATGACATGTTTACTGGTGTGAGGGTGGGGCAACCTGTCACTCACAAGAGATCCACCAATAGCAAACCACAACTATCCAATTAATTCCCCATGGACAAAATCAAGCCCCGCCCTCGATTTCTAAATCGTGCACACAATTTACTATTTCGTTCCCTCAATTTGCTAAATGGTGCGCACGATCTACTACTTAGTTCCCTTCATTTACTAAATGGTGCGCACAATTTACTATTTCGTCCCCTTGATTTACTAAATGGTGCAACCAATTTACTGTTTCGTTCCCACAATTTACTAAATGGTGCAAACGATTTACTATTTCGTTCCCTCGATTTACTAAATGGTGCAACCGATTTACTATTTCGTTCCCTCGATTTACTAAATGGTGCAACTGATTTACTATTTCGTTCCCTCGATTTACTAAATGGTGCAACCGATTTACTATTTCATTCCCTCGATTTGCAAAAATCGTGCGCACGATTTACTATTCCGTTCCCTTGATTTCTAAATTGTGCTCATGATTTACTATTCTGTTCCCTCGATTTCTAAATCGCGTGTACGATTTATTATTTCGTTCACTCAAATTGCTAAATCGTGCGCACAATTTACTATTTCATTCACTCGATTTGCTAAATTATGTGCACTATTTACTATTTCATTGATTGCATGATTTACTTATTTGTTCCTGCGATTTATAAATTGTGCACGATTTAGCAAATCGAGGGAACGAAATAGTAAATCGTGTGCACCATTTAGTAAATCGAGGGAACGAAACAGTAAATCAGTTGCACCATTTAGTAAATCGAGGGAACGAAATAGTAAATCGTGCAACAATTAGTTACAGTACGTCTTTGGCGGTGGCAAACACTTTTAAATGCTGCATTAAATTTAAAAGTTCAACTTAAATTCACGCCTTCTTTCCACTGCATTTCGCTGTTCTTGAATGCAAGAACGTGTCTCGTGATTCACATTGTGCCAATCAACACCACCTAACATATGGCGTCTGATGGCATATTGCTTTAATAAAAACTCGTATTGTATTCTATTCTATTTTAAGTGAAACAATGTTTTGTTCACATGTAAATTGAGAACAAATAGAAAGATCAGCAGCGCACGCATTCAATTTATTAGCATTTCAAACATTCGTGCAAAATGGGGATTTGGATGAAACCCACTTGTAGGGCGGTAAGTGTGGCGGTGGGGGGAGAACGAGGGGAGGAACGGACAGGGAAATTTTTAGGACACCCACGCCGCGGGTCTTTCTGAGCCGAGCTGTCAAAAAAGGATTACCAGAATGAGCAAAAAGCCTACAATAGGCAGAAGCTTATGTACTTTAGCGGCCAGGATTTCATTTTTAATCCACTGTAAATTCAAGGAAAAAACTACGTAAATCAGTGGAAGTCACTGGTACGTTTAGTGGAGGAGGGCGAGGGAAAAGAGCGAGATTGAGAACTCGTTAAACGTTAATGATACACTGAAGATCGGGAAACGTAGTGCACCTGAAAATCTACAATGGCTCGTCACCTGTCCGCATTGAACCTGACGAAATGAGTTGAATACTTACGTTTTAGATTAGCATTTGGATTCGGATCCCATTCAGACACACAGACTCCCGTGTAGAGTCACAGTCTACAGTCACTAATTATATGCAAATGACTGCTCTAGGGGAAAGAGATGTTAGAAACATAATTGTGGGGGCTGAGACAGAGACTCAGTAAAATAATTGCTGTGGAGGTCAAGGCGATTATCATCTCGCGGAGATGTTATTTTTCTTGTTCCTCAGGTGGGTTCTGTTCAGCAGATGTTTGTGAATGTCGTCCTCTTCACCTTTTGTCTCTTGTGCCATCGCTCAGTGAGTTTCCCAAGGTTTGCTTCAGTGCGAGCGTTTGAGGGGCTGTGTGGAGGGTTCGCTGCTTATTCTTTTGACTGTTCCTGCACACAGAACAGACAGTCCGCTTGCTCACCGGTGAAAAGTGCTGAGTCTGGGCCTTCCTGTTCCTGCCATGCCAACTATATACACTACAGATGGGGTCACCCAAGATTAAAACCATAAATCTTTTTTATTTATTTTTTTTTAAAGGAATGAATCCACCAGCAGTGTTGGGGGTAATGCATTAAAAATAACTCAAGTTATGTAATCAGATTCCTTTTTTTCAAGTAACTAGTAAAGTAACGCATTATTTTTAAATTTAAATTACAAATGACTAACGCAAGTTACTTTTTTTCCCCATTTATTGACTGACAGCTCTCCTGTCCTCATGTTGAGAGAAATCAGGAGTAAGTGCAGAGGCGTTGTGTGTAAACATGATGGTTATTGTTGTTTTTGACTATATGTGAGCATGCATTTACTATGCAATATTCGGTATTCCTCAAAATGAATAAAAACAGTGAAATGCAAACTCAGAATATTACGCAAACCTGCAATCTAAATATGTTACACAAATATACTTTGTATTTAATCTCACTTTATTAACCAATGTCTTTGCCGCTGACCTTTGATGATCCAATTCAGCCATACTAATAAGCAAAAATGACTTCAAATAAACATCACATTTGTGTTAATTTTTTTTATTGCTAAAATAAGAGTGTTGGACTTTCTTTTCCTGCGTCCTATTCTTCTGCAATCCAGAATTGCAGCACAGCTGAAAGGTTTGTTTGAGCTGCGCCCTCTACTGTACAGGCATGAATTTGCTTTTCCTTCAGCCTAAAGGGTGATTTATACTCGACGCGTCTGCAAGTTCGCTTGGGTGCATGCAACAAATTATTAAGAATTATGTCATCGCAGCGTTGGCGGAAGTGTGCATTCAGTGCACACAAACCCATTTCGTGTGGCGGTGTGCGCGGCAAATGCGAAGCGAATCTGGCCAAGCATGTACGTCTTACCACACAGTTTGCTCGTCTAAATTAGTTGCTTACGTTTACAAAATGTGTCAACAATACCAGAAATAATCCATTTTAATGAAAATAAAGGCCCGTGTTTAATAAAAATGTTCATGAAACTAAATGAAAATGTTTAGTGAAATTAGAAAATATTTAAGAGATTGTTAATTTAGTTGTATACATGTTCTCATATCCATATATTTTGTTCTAATTTCACAAGTAATAATCTCAAGGTTTACTGGGTTTTACACGATTCTTTTTGCAGTGTGGTTTTGGTGAAATGTAAGTTACTAGAATAAACATCGTCACGTATACCTTTCTTCTTCTCACCGCTGCTTCCTGCTAATTTAGAGAACAGTTTCACCGAGTCGCCCCTGTCGTTTCAAAGAATAGAACAACGGCGATCGCGTCAAGTATAAACGTCTCGTCCATTTGGGGAGATGCGCGTGCAGTCAGCTGAGGCTCGTGGTGCGAAGCAATGCGAAAGTATAAATCCACCTTGAGGCTTATTCATTTCACTTTTGGTGTGAAAGGGCCTTTACATTTGCCAAAAATAGAACTTTTTAATTAATTAATTTTTGTTATTAAAAATCGAACAAGGTAGCCAAGCCCAGGTGGGAAAAAGTAACGCAAAAGTAACATAAAACATTACTTTCCATAAAAAGTAACTAACACAGTTAGTTACTTTTTTAGGGAGTAACTCAATATTGTAATGCATTACAATGCATTTTAAAAGTAACTTTCCCCAACACATGGTCACCAGACTGTTTTGCAAGCTCTGATCAGTTTTACCGATGGCAGGTTATTATTTTCAACACAATTAAATGCATTTTAATATGCACTTCAACATAATGGAGCCGGGGCTGACAACTGTTGTCACCTAAAGTTCAATTTCGAATTCGTTTTTAATTGATTTATATAAAGTATTATTCAGTGAAAAGCAACAAAATTTTATCAACCTATACAAATTTTATTTATTTATTCATTTTAATTTTTAAGTACTGTTGGTGTTTGAGTATGACGTCTTCGACTAGAGAAGCAGACCTTTTTTTACCCAGCAATATGTTCACACTGCTCACTGACATTTTTACTGGTTCAGAATGTAGCTTAGATGCACAGTGACAGGTTGCCATATCTTCAATAAATCACCTGCTTTCGGCCTACCGCTGATAACTCATCCAGCTCAGATGGGATGCTGCTCTTAGTTCCCATTCACTGTGTCTGGAAACAGTAAAGACATTTCTTCTGCACACCACCTGCTCTAGTAGCATTAGTTTTATTGTTTTCCATTGCCAGCATAAACCAACACATACAAGAATGACTTCCCAGGCGAAATGTGGCATCTAATGTGCACTCTCTTACGATAATATCTACTCTGCTGGGCTTAATAGAACTCAGACTGAGAGCTAACAAACAAACAAATCCAGTGCAAACAAAATCTACGTGCCTTGCACAGAAATTTACATCAAGCATTAACTTCAAAAGGGTTGCAATGAACTTTTCAACAAATTCTTAACATAATACATCCATTGTTTAGTATTTATTTATTATCTAAGCCAGGAACATTACAATAAATTTCACTCAAAAATAGATTCTATTATGATTTACTCACCAAATCTTTAACTCCTTTGTGTGAAATCCAACACATGCTGTTTGAAGCTCCATTTATATAACAAGATTAAAAAAAAAGAAAAAAAATGAAAAGGTGCATCAAAAAGTAGTGAATATGACTCTGTATCACTATATTTCAGGCCTTTAATCTGATCGTATAAGGAACACACCAAAATCATAGTCAATCTACCTCCAAGTCTGCCTGAACAATGTCATATCATGTCCATACATAATAACATGGAGTAATAAAATATATATATATATATATATATTTTATAAAACATCTCTTATTAATGATACATAGGAGCAGGGTTATTATCGTAAACTAAAACTATTAAAAACATTTCTGTTAAATTAAATAAAGCTTAAATAAAATAAAATGTAAATATTAGTGGAAAAACTTAATAAAATTTAATAAAATTAGAAATGTTGCCTTGGCAATAAACTGAAATAACTTTAAGGTGATTAACTGGAAATAAATAAAAACTAAAATAAAAATAAATTAAACACAAATAGCAATAAAAAAAAAACTAATAAAATGACAAAAAGCATATTATTAAACAAATAAATTAAACTAAAATTAACATATATAAAAATAAAAGTTTATTTCAAAATACTATTAAAACTATAATAAAATAAAATAAAAACTTAAAGGGATAGCTCACCCAAAAATGAAAATTATCCCATGATTTAATCACCCTCAAGCCATCCTAGGTGTATATGTCTATCTTCTTTCAGATGAACACAATCAGAGATATATTTAAAAATATCCTGGCTCTTCCAAGCTTTATAATGGCAGTGAACGGGGGGCCTGTTTTCAAGCCAAAAATAAATGGATCCATCCATCATAAATATAATCCATACGGCTCCAGGGGGTTAATAAAGGCCTTCTGAAGCGAAGCAATGGGTTTTTGTAAGAAAAATATCCATATTTAAAACATTATAATCTAAAATAACTAGCTTCTGACAGACGGCTGTACGCATACTTACTACGCAAGTCGACTTGAGTAAACCAAATGAGTAACCTTTCACGTGATGTATGAGGGAGAATGTAAGAGTAGCGACGCCTCTCGCGATTTAAACAAATATGGGCGAGCAACACTGAAGCTCCTCTTCTCTTATATCGAAATCCTCCAACATTTCTATTTAAAATTTTTTCGTTTTAGACTTCTAATTCATGACCGGTGTTTTGTTTTGCTCTATTATATCATTTTGGGGTGAACTAACCCTTTAACACTGCTAGGTGTAAGAGATCTTTAGGGCCCGAGCAGCGATGGTGTGAGGACCCTATTGTAATTGCTCAGTCAATTATTCTTCTTCTCCAAAATGAATCGCATTTTTGAGGGCCTAAACATGCTCGAAAACTCATGAAACTTTGCATGTCACCCACTATTCACTGTTTTCCTAAGGCCACCGGGTGGTGGTGGCCCCAGGTGCGAGGGCCCTTTCATCGCTGCTTGCAGCTTTAATCTGGATTTGTTTCTGTTTAGGGTGGTTTTATTACGTGTTTAAGGGGCCATTTACATGACACCATTTTCAACTAAAAAGTAAACCTTTTTATGCCTTTTGGCCATTCATTTACATGACATCAGTGTTTTGGGGCCTGAAAACGCAAACTTTTGAAAATGAGTTTCAAAATGCAAGGTTGTGAAAACGATACCGTTATTGTCTCCATGTAAACTACAAAATGCAAATTTGTGAAAAAGGTGACGTCATGTGCATGTTTACATGTTCAGCCTATAGGCACGTAATGTTTCTTTACAAAGTGACATCACCAACTACTGGCCTGGCAGCAGAATACAGCATTTTTAGTCGTTTTCACGGACCTGTTTGAATGGGGATCGTTTTGACAACACTGTCATCTGTACGCGAAAACCACAAAGAAAAAACTTTTCCGTTTTTAGCACATAATTGTGGTGTAAATGTACCTTTAGGGTACGTTTACACGACAACAATGTACTAAAAACAGAAACGTTTTTTCTTTGTACAGATGACAACATTATCAAAATGATCCCTGTTCACACGGATCCGCGAAAATGACTAAAAATGCTGTATTATGCTGCCAGGCCAGTAGTTGGTGATGCCACTTTGTAAAGAAAGACTACGTGCCTGCACATACGCATTCATTTACAGAGCAAACAAAACACGCACGCCTATCCTCCTTATTTTTACAGTTTACTGCACTTCGATATTCTTCTCGTTATTTCCGTATAGCGGCTAATAAATCGGAAGTCTCGCACATTCACAGAAAACACCTTACTTCTGCATTAAAAAATAAGGTGGATAGACTAAACACGTAATACGCATGACGTCACTGTTTTCACAGATTCACGTTTTTGCAGTTTACACGGAAATTACAACAGTAGCGTTTTCAAAAACTTGCACTTTGAAACCCGTTTTCAAAAGTTTGCGTTTTCAGGCCACCAAAACGCCGTTGTCGTGTAAATGAGCAGCCAAAACGAAAAAAAAGTTTTCCGTTTTTAGTTGAAAATGGTGTCGTGTAAACAGCCCCTTTGTCAGTGTTGCCAACTACTTTCAATTGAAAGTAGCTAAAACTGGTAGCTAAATTTCACTAGATGACATCATAATGGCAAATTCATTGATCTATATAAATATGAATATAGATCAGTGAGCAAAATAAGAATCTAGATGAGGTTTGTCCAAGAAGTTGCTAGATTTGTCCCTAAACTTTTGAAAAAAGTCTCAAAAGGGGTGGAGAAGTCACTAAATCTAGTGACAAAATCGCTAAATTGGCAACACTGCCCTTAGTTCTGTGTCCTAGTTTTCAGTTCGTTTCCAGGGTTTTTCATTGTTTGATTAATTTGCACACCTGTTATTTGTTTCATTGATTGGTTTGGTTGTTCTATTTAAGCTCTGTGTTTATTTCAGTTCATTGTCTGTTCTCATGATATTATACTGCTGTTCTGGTCGTGCTTCGAGTACTAGAGCTCTGAGTATTTTGTTTTGAGTTTGTATTTATTAAATCTATCAACTGCTGTGAATAGATCCAGCTCTTTATTTTGTTTTATTTGGCAACCACACGTGATAGTAATAAATGGCCTATATTTTAATAAAGAAGCATTGATCAATAAATGTCAGCCATGCTCGCTGATTGTTGTGAGTAAAAGGTTTTTTTTCATACAGACAGTTTTTTACTCCAGCTGTGCACCTTGTAGTTTTTGAGAGATTAATTTTGATGGAAGCTTGAAAACTTGATACTGTACAGAAGCATTTAGCATTTTGCTTTTTTTTTTTTTTTTTGCTTCATCCTGTTTTTCGTCTTGTCAAAGATCTGGGCAATGGCACTTCAGGAGGGATGTTTAGGATGAGACGAAAGTGTGTTTTTGAAGAGCTTTTACGCTGTGAGCGGGAAGATGTGTGCAATTACGTGGAAATAACGGAAAAAAGCTCAAATAAAATGAACGTGCACTGATACGTGCATATCTGAGATTGGTCTACAGACAATTAAAGGCTCTCAAGGAAGTAGCTCTTCTCTGAGGATGGTCATGACAGGAGCCATTAACGTCTGAAATTGAGCCTCTAAAAATACACTGGACCAATCATAGAAAATACATCATTTTGAAGAAAATATTTTGTTCTTGTTGCACTTGGCAAGGCTTTTTTGAAATATACAAAAACTATATATATTTACATAAATGTATAGATGTATAAGTAAATGCATAGTATAACTAATTTAGTATGTTAAATATGATTATTTAATGTGTATATAATATATAAATGCATAATTTTCTACATGACAAGGTTTCTGTCTTCCAATTTGTTAATGTTTTAGTTTTTGTTTACATTTTCAATGTATTTTTTTCTGCTAGAAAATGTAATTTATGGCGATGCATCCCTACTGACATGGCACATGAACTCAAAAAAATGTCCCTCAGAAGTCAGAAGTTGCCAGTAAATTTCACAAATAATTACACAGAAACAGCAAGTACCACATTGAACATGAAATTTTTAAGTAGAAAGACTTGAATAGTATAAAAAAAATACTCTAATATTCTGTTTTATTTGCAATTTCAAATTTTTTTTACGGTGTGTTCCCTGTATGCATGTTGGCAGACAGCAGCGAGATCCTGCTAAAAGACTAAAGAGTGATTAAAATGTGCTTCTCACTGACTTTATATCAGCTTTAGTCACAATAGATTAATTTTACTCATTGACAATGAATCCCTTATGTCCCAGTATATTGCTGCGTAATAATTTTCAGATGGCATATGAAATGGTGCCCTCAAATTACTTAAAAGATTTAGGAGTATAAAATTAGCCAAATAACTGCTTGTGCTGAGCTGACATGTTGTAACGTTTAAGAGGATGTTTCAGGACAGAGATTGTCTGGGCACTTAAACAGATGCGTGAAAAAACAACAGCTTATTGGTTTGACAGCTACTGCGCTTGCCGATGGATGTGACTTCTTTCAGCTGTATTCTGACCTCTGACCTTTGATCCCTTGGAGAACTGCAAGAATGGTCGTTTTCTCTGCCGTACTGTGACCCGGAGGAACACCGTCAGGAGAAGAGTCAGGTCTAGTGAGGTCAGAGTGACAGACAGAATAAAGATTCAGTTTCCCACATCTATCCGACCCTATCAGCACCAATCTGTAATGGAATCATATCTGAAATGACAGGCTTTAAGAGGAATTTTACACCCTGTGGTAAAATGCATGTCAGAAGGGTGTGAAACAGACTGTAGATGAATAGAATAAAGGACAAAATGGATGTTTATCTTATGCCACAGTAATATTTTGTGATATTATTTGTAATAAATGCAATTATTTAGCATTAGCGCCCTATTGATTTTAGGATGGTTAAAGGATCTTGGAAAGCATGATGCAAAGCACACACGTGTGTGTGAGTGTAATATATATAAATATATATATATATATATATATATAAGAGAAAATAGTCTCAAAACAGCCCATAAAAGCAGTTCTTTCATCAGATGTTTCATTATTAATGCAAGAAAGCACGTCTTACCTGGTGAGATCTCCTACTGCCTCCATACAAATCTGACTCAGCCCATCTGAATTGACCCCCAAGAGCAGAATATAATCACATCAGCCAATAGCATAAGAGGCCATGGGAGAGATGTTATCGATGTGCACTGAATGCATGAAATCCAGCGCACGGTTTGATCTTTCACCTATAATGACCGACCTGTGTTACTTCCGGCGCCAGAGCTTGGGAATCGATCCAATACCCACTCTGATCTTCACTGATGCTGGACCTGTGGGCTAAAACCTGGTCATGTGTTATTGTGTAACCTTGGAGCCATTCTCTGTGTACATGAATGGCCATATAAATGGGCCTGCACAGAATCAGCATCCACACAAATATTTTTGTAAAATGTGCTATATGCTCAGAATGCAGATAGAACCTTATAATTCCAAGGGGACTATATATATATATATATGTGTGTGTGTGTGTGTGTAAGCAATAAGGTACAAGAGGCTGTGCTGTATTGTGAATAAGTCACGGCTGAAGGGCGTTGTTAAGCATGATGTGAAGCGGAAGCGGAGTGCCTGCAACCCCTTCAGCCATGACCTTCCGCCGGAAAAATAGTTCCTGACCGTGAACAGCAACAGAAGTAACATTATTACGCCATTAGATGGCGACAAAGACTGTCTTTATGAGTGAGTCAGTCAGTAGCGAAGATTTTTACATTGAGAAGACTGAATTGTTATGAACACGGAAGAAGACGCAACTGACAAATGCTTTGACTAGCGCTGTCAGTCACGGGAAAACCCCTTAACTGTTAAAAGGACAAGATAATACATCAGACATTTAAACAGATTTTTTATTATGAACATAGGACTGACCTGAAGGAAAATGCTAAATCTGAATGCAGGTAATAAACTCGCTCACTCGATCTCTTTCTCTCAATACTCTTCTACATAATATAGTAACTAAGCTTCAATGAACAATATCAATTGAGAACAAACATATGTTTACGTTGCTAAGAGTGGTTGCTAAGGGTGTTGTGCAGTGATACACACCATTGGGTGAAGCGGTCATAGCCGTGTTTTATCGTGCATAAAACACGGCTATTCATTATGTCCTATTATTATTAAATCCATTATGTATAATTCCACAAATTTCCCTGTCAGTCAGAACAGAAAATCAGGAAACATGTTCTTTACTGCCAAAGCGGCATCTTTCACCATTCTGCAAAATGGGCTATAGGGGCCTTTCACATTATCTGAACTTTTTGTAACAGTTGAGCAAGTGTTCTAACTTACACGGAGGTCTGGATTCAGCAGTTTTTCCAAATGCCAGGCATACTTTGTCACAATTTTTATATTTGAGGAAATGGCCAGGCTCACACCAGGTACACGCAAGAGAAAAAACTCTCCTGCCCTTCTTTCCTTCTTACTCAGTTTGGCTTTTTTTTGCCATCTGGCTCACACACTTAAGTGTCCTTCAGTTTATTTGTACGGTGTTATGCCCTGCTAACCGCTCCATGCTGTTGGCGCTGCACACTCTGGAGTTAGTTAGTTAGAGCGGGGACTCTGTGACTGAGATGAAGTCCCTATTGCATTAACAGACCTCAGCTGTAGTTCGCTGACCCGGCTGCTGGTCTCGAGGGTACTGTACAGCACCATACCCTTCCCAGCATCCCCTCGACTCACTTATTGCACACGAGAGCCTACTCAAACCTCCCATGAGGAAAAGGCTAGTCAATCTAGTCAAGCAACATGCTGTAAGAGTTCCCGTGTGACCTATAGCTGTTGTGACAGGACAAGTATGTCCACAATAAATATGGCAGCCGAGTTGAACCTGGACAGGCACAATATATGAGTGCATGAGGCCAGGTTAAGTGATGATGTGCCTTCTGTATGCTCAGCTCGGCTCCACACATCGTTTCAGGTGAATTAATTCGCCTGTAGATGTAGTTTGAAGAAAGGTCATTTTTTGTTTTTATTGATGTGCATGCTACATTATTTGATTTTAATCCCATTTTTAACCATATTATGTATTCTATGCCATAAAATGGGGTGCTGTCACATGTATGCTATTGTTTTGTTTAGTTTCCGTGTTCCCGTTTTCCTTAGTTCCTTGTTAATTTCCTTGGTTCTTAATCAGTTAACACCTGTTCTGTTTCAGTCAATTATCCTCTATGTATTTTAAGCCCTCAGTTTCATGTGTTTCATTGTTTGGTATTGTCTATCTCCTGAGTTTTCCATTGTGGATTTATTGATTAAAGACAATTAAAGGGTTAGTTCACCCAAAAATGAAATTTCTGTCATTAATTACTCACCCTCATGTCGTTCCACACCCATAAGACCTTCGTTCATCTTCAGAACACAAATTAAGATATTTTTGATAAAATCTGATGGCTCAGTGAGGCCTGCATTGCCAGCAAGATAACACTTTCAGATGCCCAGAAAGCTACTAAAGACATATTTAAAACAGTTCACGTGACTACAGTGACTACAGTGACTACATTTGTTCACCAAAAAAACAAAATATTGACTTTATTCAACAATACGAATCTTTTGTTTCGAATCAGTGGTTCGGAGCGTGTATCAAACCGCCAAAGTCACGCCCCCCAGTGGTGAACCATTGAAATTTCGAAACACTTATGACGTAATGAAGCCTCGTTTACTGAAATCACGTGACTTTGGCAGTTTGATACACGCTCCGAACCACTGATTCGAAACAAAAGATTCGTAAAGCTTCGAAGCTTCATGAAGCAGTGTTTTGAAATTGCCCATCACTAGATATTGTTGAATAAAGTCGTTATTTTGTTTTTTTGGCGCACAAAAAGTATTCTTGTCGCTTCATAACATTGAGGTTGAACCACTGTAGTCACATGAACTATTTTAAATATGTCTTTAGTAGCTTTCTGGGCATCTGAAAATGTTAATTATCTTGCTGTCAATGGAGGCCTCACTTTTGGACCCCACTTAGTTGGTTCATTTTTATTGCTTCAAATCTAATCACATTTTTTACCATATATTCTGTGCCATTAAATAGGCTCTGAAAGTCTGAAAATATATATATAAAGTGCCTATTTTTAATCAATTTTTGCATTTATAACACAGAAAAAACAATCAGTGCAGCCCCAGCTACTACTAATTAAAAGTAAAAAAAAAAAAAAAAAAAAAATACCTCCAAATTTAAAAGAAAAAAAGGATATCAAATGTGATCTGGATCTCTTTTGGATCTCACTAAGTTGGTATAATTTTAGCAAACTATCACAGTGACACTATATGCTGCTTAGTCTTGTCTGCATTGATGTTTTTTTTCTATATTTTAAAAAAATATCTGAAATGAAATCAATGACAAAAAAGGAAACACTGAGCGAGAAAGAAGGGGGGAAAAAATCCTAGAATCGGTTAACCTTTCAGGCTGGAAAGTTAATACAACTTGCACCAATCGCTATTGGCGTCAGGAGACATCAATTCACATAAACAGTGATCTGCACACTGAAAGAATGAAAAACATCAACGTCAGTGTGGGGGTTGGATACACCCCGCTGCGTTTGTCCGGAGACCCCCTGCTCCATTCGCTTTTCATACGGCCCTCAGGGTTTTTGAGCCCAGAGTTTCGATTTCCAATCGCTGCTGTTCTACTGTGTTTAATGGGTGCAAGGGTGCTTGCTAGCAGAGCTAGCCTTCACGACCTTTAGCATTCCATTAAACCTTCATTATCGTCTCAGATAAGCTATTGTATTCTATTCAACAAAACAATGAAGTTTAATATAACTGGACAAAGCTATCTTTTAGCATTCCCATTCATCTCAATAGGCAACACTAACGAGCCAAACCTTGACTCCTTGGAAAAGACATGCTAACTGGAAAGCAGCGATGACGATTACAATTTGGTGTCTCTCTGGGAAGTTTCCATGTCAGGCTCAGAACTAATTCTGTTTTGAGAACATGAAGGGCATCTGGTTGTAAATAAATACATAAAAAAAGATTCTCTGTCTGTCTGGGGAATGAGACACGGTGAGAAAAAGTGTTTCAGACAAGACTTGCAAGTGAGTTATAGAACATGCTAAGTATGTGCGAATCAATAGCCAATGTTAGCTTGGTAATAATGCATGCTAATTAGCAGTGTCTTTCTTTGAAGGACTGCCCTTTAACGAATCCACTGCTAATTGCTAACACCATCACCACTGCTGCAATTTCCATGACAACAATTACTTCCCTTTATATAGTGCTTTTTGGTATTTTCATGTGGTGCTTTTGAGTGCAACATAAATTAAAATGTACGTCATGGCTGTAATTATCATTTCAAAGACTATTTTCTTAACTCAACAATGAAAGTACAAAAGTGCATGTTTGAGTGTTTTTCATAGCGTATTCTTCCAAACTACTCCTAAGTCTGAAAAATTTGAAACATTTTCTGACGTCAAGTAATTCTTCTGCTCTCACTGAAAGGGAAATTGCTCTACAAAGCAGCAAAATCAAAGATAATCAGATCATATTTGAAGATTTCACCATGGGTTGAGCTATTTAGCACAACATGGCCAACAAAATGCTAGTCGTGGCTGTTTAGGACAAAAAATTAGGATAATATGTCGAATTTGCTAATGCTACAAGTTATGTGGGAATGATCATATTTAAGAATGCAAATCTCAAGATTTTTGAATCATGGCAGAACCAGTTTGAAAACTAGTTTTGTTGCACTAGTTGTACAAAGTAGAAAAAGATATGAAATAGCCCAATAGAGGCTTTTGCACCGAATAGTTCTAGGAACTCAGTTATAGGAACTAGCCACTAGGATAGTTCCCCGAGAACTAATTTCTCCTCCGGGACATGTTCCTGGTTGCATTCGGACTGGGAATAGGAACTGTGAAGCGTGTGTCGGCGTCTTTAAGCGCGGCATTTACAAACGCTAAAAACTGGTGGATGGAGGATGCTGTGATCGGAGCTGTGTTTGTTGTGTGTCGTGGGTTTCATGATAACGGAGATGGAATGTAAACGCATAATTTACACAACTGAAAGAGCAAAAATTGGGGCTAAGAGACGAAATCTATGACAACTTTCAGTATTACATATCATCGAGGCTTAGAAAAGAACACAACCCTGCAGACAACAGGTAAATGCCGTTATCCCTGTTTTCCATGTTCGTGAAGTAAATATGTTTACACTACTTTTTAAAAATGTCGGATACCGGTGTTTGACATGCGTTTGACCAATCAACGTACACTTACATCACTGATAGTTCCTATAGTACTGGTTTAGACCCTACTCTGAAGTAGGAGCTAATTTAGTTCCCCCAAAAGGAGTTCCTAGAACTAAAATTCCCATTCCCTGGCGCATTCCCATTCATCATCCCGTTCCCTGCTTTGCTTTTTCATCTCCATTTGGCTCGGTCGTGGATGTCCTCTGAGTTGAGGTTCTTGGCACACATGTCTTCAGTAATGCTATCCATCCACCACTTCTTTGGTCTTCCTTGCGGTCGACGGCCTCCTGGGTCAAGGCGGAGGGCTGTTCTTGCAACGAATTTTCCTTGCTGCGTTGGACGTGGCTGTACCATCTGAGGTGCGCTTCCCTCATTTTCTCCGTGATTGGAGCGACTCCCAGTCTTCTTCGAACATCTTCATTCATTGCATGGTCAAGGCATGTCAGTCTGAGCGACCACCAGAGCATATTCATCTCCATGGCATTCATCTCCATCTTCTTGGTTGTTGGCCAGCATTCTGCCCCATGTAGGGCGAAAGTCTTGTAGATCTTCGCCTTAAGATATTCTGGCATTTTCTCGTCGCACAGGACCCCAGTGATCTGTCTTCTCCACATTGAGAGGTTCCAGCTGGGCATCGAACCACACTCCTGACAGTACAGTACAGTAATTTGACCCACCTCACATACTCTTTCGCTTTTTATTTTATCTAGTCAAACAGCAGCTATTTTAATAAGGGACACTTGAACTCTTAGTTTAAGTGTTTGTAGTCACTGGAACATAAAGGAATTGTCTTATTAGTCATGGGTCCACAGATATGAAGTAGCTACTTTTTTGTAGCCTGCATATTAACTAGGGCAAGTCGTAATGAGAGTAGCCTATATACTGTGTGACGGCAGAAATGTCAATCTGTATGCTTTTACAGTGCCATTTCTACTGTGGTGGACATATTGGGTTAATTAGGTACTTTTCATTTGTTAATTTAGTTGATTTAATTACCAAAAATAGGCAGGTATTCCACATGTTTTTTAATATATAAAAATTTCTTAGGTTTCCACTAACGTATCAACCAATAAAAGCAATTATCCGTGCTATTGGACATCAGCCATTTGTTTAAAAACAGCCAATAATTAGAGCCGATGATATCCTGTCAATCAAAAAAGCTTAAAACTTTACTCAGAAAGTAGTAAGTGAATGATGAGTGATTGTGAGTCTAACAGGAGGCTTTTCAGAATTCACTTTGTTAATAAGAGTTAAGAACCTCCAAAAAGTTAAGAAATCTTAACAATTTAATGTTCAGAATTCAGTTAATGTGAGTTAAGAATACGAATGAGAGTAAGTGTTTTTTGTTTAGACCTGAACACCGATCAGGCATAACATTATGACCACTGACAGGTGAAGTGAATAACACCGATTATCTCTTCATCACGGCACCTGTTAGTGGGTGGGATATATTAGGCAGCAAGTGAACATTTTGTCCTCAAAGTTGATGTGTTAGAAGCAGGAAAAATGGGCAAGCGTAAGGATTTGAGAGAGTTTGAAAAGGGCCAAATTGTGATGGCTAGACGAATGGGTCAGAGCATCTCCAAAACTGCAGCTCTTGTGGGGTGTTCCTGGTCTGCAGTGGTCAGTATCTATCAAAAGTGGTCCAAGTAAGGAACAGTGGTGAACCGGCAACAGGGTCATGGGCGGCCAAGGCTCACTGATGCACATGGGGATCAAAGGCTGGCCCGTGTGGTCCGATCCAACAGACGAGCTATTGTAGCTATTGTAGCTTAAATAGCCGCAGACCAGCCAGGGTGCCGAAAACCACCGAAAGCGCCAACAGTGGGCACGTGAGCATCAGAACTGGACCACGGAGCAATGGAAGAAGGTGGCCTGATCTGATGAATCACGTTTTCTTTTACATCACGTAGATGGCCGGGTGCGTGTGCGTCGCTTACCTGGGGAACACATGGCACCAGGATGCACTATGGGAAGAAGGCAAGCCGGCGGAGGCAGTGTGATGCTTCGAGCAATGTTCTGCTGGGAAACCATGGGTCCTGCCATCCATGTGGATGTTACTTTGGCACGTACCACCTACCTAAGCATTGTTGCAGACCATGTACACACGTTCATGGAAACGGTATTCCCTGGTGGCTGTGGCCTCTTTCAGCAGGATAATGCGCCCTGCCACAAAGAAAAAATGGTTCAGGAATGGTTTGAGGAGCACAACAACGAGTTTGAGGTGTTGACTTGGCCTCCAAATTCTCCAGATCTCAATCCAATCGAGCATCTGTGGGATGAGCTGAACAAACAAGTCCGATCCATGGAGGCCCCACCTCGCAACTTACAGGACTTAAAGGATCTGCTGCTAACATCTTGGTGTCAGATACCACAGCACACCTTCAGGGGTCTAGTGGAGTCCATGCCTTGAGGGGTCAGGGCTGTTTTGGCAGCAAAAGGGGGACGAACACAATATTAGAAAGGTGGTCATAATGTTATGCTTGATCGGTGTATATGCCTGATCGGTGTATACATCATTGCATTTTGCCATTACTGTAACGAACAAACTTCTTCCTGAAAACAGAATTGATATGCCCTTCACAGTAATCCGCCATGATACTGCATTAATCAAAATTCATGACCTAATGAGATTCTCAAAATGCTATGACCTCTTCTGATGTCTGAGAAACATCCTTCAACACAGGTGACGGTGGACCCAATTTTATTGAATCAGCTCATTAATCGGAGTTTTATGCATGTATTCACTGAGTAAGGCAGAGTCTTTACTACAGCTCATAATTATCTTGAACACTGCTCCG
The DNA here is from genome assembly GCA_039654765.1 of Mylopharyngodon piceus. NCBI lineage: Eukaryota > Metazoa > Chordata > Actinopteri > Cypriniformes > Xenocyprididae > Mylopharyngodon > Mylopharyngodon piceus. The sequence continues at coordinate 14,236,824 of CM077459.1, read as the reverse complement.
GGTCACACAGCAAAACCGGCCATCAATTACCATAAATTATCTCTGGGGCTGCATGCATCAGGTAGCTGTATTGTAAGTAAGGTTGTGAGGTGAAGATAAAAAGAGAGGGAGACGGAAAGATGAGAAAGCATTTGGCCCCATGAGTGGTTTTAGCAGCGCAGATCTGAACGTTATTCGCTATGAACATTATGTTGCTAATGAGGTGAGAGAATATGACACTTACTCAGCTGAAATGCTAAAAAAGGATGATCTAACGGATTACACATGCTTTACACTGGAGAAAACGAAGAGCGTGCCATAGTGCCCTTTTCTTGGAAAAGAGAAGCTTCGACGAATATGACACTTATCGCATAAAAAAAAACATTAAATCAAGGAATTTTTTTCACTGTTTGTATCACTCCAATTGTCTGTGCATTGGTGTTCAGGTTTGTCACTGATTTGTTCCGCACGCTACATAGGTGCTGGCAAATGACAGTCAACTGATGCTAGTTCAAAACACTGATTCATTCAGAAATAATTAAATGACTCATTGAATCATTCACTAAATCAATTCCTTCAAAAACGCAGCTTCAAAAAAAAAAAAAAATTAGACTTGTCTTTAGGAGCGAGTCATTGAATCATTCATTCAAGTGACTCATTCAAACAATTAATTCAGGAACGGCAGTGTTGCATAGAGAAGCTTGACGGTTAACTACGACAGATTTTTGTTGAACTAATTTCATTGTATGGGCAAAAACAGTGCATAACACTATTTTAGAGGCCTTGATTCCAGAAGTATTTTCCACTGTTAGTCCCATTCATTTTCGCCAAATTGATTTTAAAAGTCCTTATTAAAGAGTTATAAGACATGATATTATTATTGATGTAATTTTGGGGGAGGGAGTGGACTGAAGTGTTCTTTTGGCATGATTTGCTAGTTGCTTTTCTCTAATTTCATTGCAGAATCATGGGTAATGTAGTTTTTACCTGGAATTCCCCAAATCTATGAAAGACATAATTAAAATAAAAATGACTGTGGAAATATAAAATTATTGATGTAATTTTGGGGGAGGGAGTGGACTGAAGTGTTCTTTTGGCATGATTTGCTAGTTGCTTTTCTCTAATTTCATTGCAGAATCATGGGTAATGTAGTTTTTTTTTATTTTTTACCTGGAATTCCCCTGTTAAACATGATTATTTAAAATATAAGTTGAAAAAATGCTTGCTGATGGCTTCAGCAAAAGCATATACCATCAATCAACAACCTCGTAGATCAAAGTAGGTTATCTTTAAAAATCAATTCACCTACAGGGAAAATTAATGGGATTTTTATTTCCAGAACACGACTGTTGCACTCTATAGGAAAAATGACTGGCAATTGAGTCATAAATGTTTAAGTAACATAAATTTAGGCTATTTTAAAGACCAAAAACCCAAAGCAAGGCAGGAGTCTATATTTTTCTTTATGACTTTAGTTCATTCATTTATTTCATTGGCAGTTGTGGCCTAATGGTTGGCGAGTCGGACTTATAACCCAAAGGTTGCGAGTTCGAGTCTCAGTACCGGCAGGAAATGTAGGTGGGGGGTGTGAATGAACAACACCCACTTCTACCATCATTACCCACAACTGAGAGTTTTCATTCTGCATTCTGGGTAAGTGTTGCGTTTAAAATACACCACAGTTACACTCTTGCAGTCACAAACAACCATTTTATTTGACGTTTGTTTTTTAAATGCTTATGCTCAATAAGCAGTAAAGCAGTAAATATTTTCAAGCACTATTTTGTACACTATTTGTGAAATGTGCCTTAGATGGAGAAGGTACCAGGAGATAAACACTGCCAGCTCTAAAATATTTCCCATTGAGAGTGAAATGAGAGATAGAGAAACGCCACTGAGGCCTGTTTGTTCAAAGGACCCTGTGTTCTTAAAGGCCAACTGACCAACAGAAATAAACTCCATCTAAGAGAATCTGACCTGAGGCGGTCAGGCCTTGGATGAGAGCAGAGACGCGGGGAGGAAATGTCACAGCCCATCCTGGAGAGCAGCCCTCAGTGAAGTCATCTGCCCCTGTTTCTACTGAAGCATCGCAGTGCTGTCAATCACGATTTCTGCACAGAATTTACAATTCTTAGTCCTGAGTGCAAAGATGGTATTTTAAAGTCATAAAATGTTGCATTTAAATAACTATGCATATTGCATAACGATGCATATTCTTAAATATGGATTATGTAATTTGGCTGTAGGTCAGTGGATTCCAGAGGGCAATTTCCATTTTTATTTTCTCAGAAACTTTACATTTCATTTACTTATGAGACATGGCATAGTTCTCAAAAAACTTGTAAGTGAATCACTTTTCTAATTATTCTGTACTATAATTGCCTACAGTGCCTGTGCAATTACCCGTGCGTGCAACTCTCTTGCAGTTAATAATTATATTAGTTACCACTTTAAAGCTTGTTGTTCATAAACAAGAGGGATTTTTTGTATGATTGTAGTATGTCTAGCTGAGATCTTAAGTGAAGGTATATAAACACTGATAAACAATGAGTGTATGTGTCTAATACTCCAGTTTTAGCATTTGTACAGTAAAGTAAACATGAAATAAAAAAATATTTTCTCAAAAATAGAAGTGCACATTATTATAATATAAAAAGTCTTAATAATATCTTTATTGAAATATATTAACTTGATCCTCCTCTGAAACTGCTTTCCTTTTTGAGATTCCACTTTGAAATGAAGCATTTCTTGTCGATTGACTGATTTGATTCTGATTTTCTGATTTATTCATATTACAGTGTAATTGAATATTTCTTTAAAGAAAAAAACGTAGATAAAAGTGCTTTGCAATGTCACACGTTCACTAAAAATACTTAGTTTTATGGAAGCAACAAACTGTTTTTCACCACAAAACAATTGTTTACTATGTCCTCTGTGCTTCATATTGTTTGATTTATATGGCACAATATCATTAAATTATCAGTGTCAATGTGGGGTCTGTTATCTGCTGGTAATCAGATTTAAACAATTAGCGATTTAGCTGACATAACCATGTTGGCGTGGCGTGTGACATTAAAAATTGATACATGCACCAATAGGAAAAGGTAATTTGTGGTAATCATTGTCATTCATGAAAATTACCCCCAGACTGATACCACACTAATGACTTTATGAAATATTTAGCGGTTTGAGTGACTAATTGGGCTGTAATTCTCACGGACAACAAACCAGTCAGTGTGTTTCAGGGGTCACGCGGACAGCTGCACAACCACGTCTGGTAAATGAATAAATGCACAGGCGATCTCCTGCATCAAATAACAGGCCTGTGACGTCATACAACCATCGGCAGAGAAAAAATTAGTGATTTACGATTGGGTCATTCCCACAGTTTTACATAATATGTTAATCAACCTTCATGCCATATCGTTTTTTCATGCATAGATGTGCCCCAATTAACGCAAATTCATAATGATTAGTACCTAAGAAAAATAATTTAAAAAAACTTTCTTATCAACTTCACTTCACTCAGAATTGCTCAGAATTTAACGCCAGTCCACCCTGTTACATCAGTGCTATTAGCCCTTTAAAATCGTATGCCCTAAATCACGACATGCGAGAAGTGACATCATTTCCGTGGAGGGAAAGGAACTTGAACAAAGAATCAGCCATAAACTTTTCTCTCTTTTCCTCATTTGTAGAAGACTTTTCCACCCCATTTGTGTCAATTTATACTGGACTTGAAAATGTTATATACTGGACATAAAATATATTTATTTATAATTCTTCCTAAATGTAAATCTGCTGCTAGCATGTTATTTCCTAGCTAGCAATTGTCTTTATTAGCTTAAATTAGCTTAAAACGTCCACCCTGTTATGCATTGCATTGTAAAAAATTGTCATGTAACAGGGTGGATAAATTTCATAGAAATGTCAATGTTAAATCTGAAATATTTGGTCAGAATTAATATGTTTACTTTTTTTTATGATAGCCAGGCATTTTCGCCCACTGAGAAAACTAAAAAATAATTGAATTGAATTTTTTTTTTCAACATACCTGCTCAGTCCAAAATCCACCAAACTGTAGAAATGACCCAATTAGTACACACTGAAAACTCACAATTACCTCTGATTCTTCACAAAGCAAGTGTGTGGGATCTAGAAATGTACCTTCCGAAGAAAATAAGAGCGCGAAAGCAATGGGTGTAGGGTGTTTTGCAAGACTTTGAAGGTTGTGCATAAATGACAAAGGATATTTCTGACACACTATCAACAACACCAGCTGCTTTCCAAACGCAGCTCCGGGATGTGTTCCTGGTTCGGCGAAGGAAAATACCTTAAAAGCATAACCCCAAATCCTTCATGCAACTAGGGATCTGTCATCGAAACAGCACTAAGCAGGCGCTCGTTTGATCGACATCTGCTGAGATTGATAAGAGGCACTGATAAAACCACTACAAGGGCCAAAACAGAGGGGATCATTTAACAGATATCCATCTCAGACCCCGAGCCTTGTTTACAAGTTCTTCAAACGAGCACGCCTCTAAAACAGATTTCCTCTCTCACGCGCTGACTTTTCAAGATCTGAGCCGTAAACATCACTAAGCTATTATTTCAAAGTGAACAATTACGCTGGAGTGTGCGGCAAAGCCTCTCTGTGGCATCAAAGCGAGTGGGCCTGTCATGGCCGAATCCCTTATTTTGATAAGAGATGTGTATAATTCGCACCCTCGGATGGACACAGCCCTCGTTTGTGTTCCGCTCTGCCTCAGAACACGTCTGCGACAGGGTTGGAATTGAAATTCTAGCCACACAAGCTGCTGGAGTAGTACATCATTAGGGCCTGGGAAGAAATAGAAGGCCTTTGTTTGATAAGTGTGGTGAAGGGAGAAGTCGAAGGGCTGAGGAGCGTGTGCATCTATTTGGAGCAAAGAGGAGAGGTCTAGGTCACAATGTGCAGCTGTGAAGGAAAATTAAGTTAATTTTCCCACTCTGTACATACCACCTTGCTGTCTAATTGATTGATATGTGAAAGAGAGGTCAGACAGGCCCTTGGTGATCGCGAGGAAACCATCGTAGGGCTGGGGAAGATCACTAGATCAATGCTCGAATCTACGTCAAACAGCTACAACCAGCATTAGATTACTAATCTAATTTCTGCACCACTAGTATCACCAAACAGAAAATCAAATATAATGACTCTTTTCCAGCAGGTTTCCAGAACATTTGCTGCATATCTGCCATTGGTTGGCCAAACTGATAGCCCCGCCCCACACTCGTGTCATTGGTTGAGCCATTGTTGCTGGTCGGGATAGTCAAATAAACAAAGCAATGTTTTGAAAACACCACAGTGTTTACACTTTTCAGGGGAATAGTATACTTACTTATAGCTTTCTCTGCATACAAATTTTAACATTAACAAAAACACTTTATATTCAAAATGTATTTTAAATTTTTTAATAAAAATTTATTTAAAAAAAGCCCCCCTTTTGATACCACCGAATCAGGAATTTTAATCAAAACAGCCACATCCCACAGGATGTTGAACTGGAATGACAGGAAAAGGAACTCGCTGAATTGCAACTTAAAGAAATTCAGCACAATCACATAAAATAATTGGATTACTCCAACACAGTTTTATGACCAAACATACATAATTAAATAATACACTTTAACAAATTTTGCCTATATTTTCAAATGTGAAAGTCAAATGTAAATGGTTAAAATATGAATAAAGATTTTATCGAACCAGGAGATCTGAAATATGAATGATTATAAAGGATTTCATGAATTATGAATGATTATGAAGGATTTCAAGTGAGTCACTCAGTATGAGAAATGTTACAGTCTGAAAATTGCTTATGACGAACAAATTATTCACAGCTAGATTTTCAGGTTCAGTTAAAGCGTTTCAAAAGTACAGCTTTTAGGAATAACAGCCTGCTGAAATTTAAAAGTTATTTTCATAAAGGTTATGCAGCATCAGTGTCATTTCATGCAATTACCCCAGGATCTGATGGAATATTACACTCGTAGCAGGTAAACATATTTCTTTTTGTTCTAGATGTGTACCTTGTCTTCAGAGGTTACTGGGCGGTTGGTTTTTCATCTATCGTAACTGACAGAAAATCGTTACTATTACATGCATGAAGACCATTTTCTCTAATTTAGTTTGGCAACTTTGAACCAAGACTGAATGAGTTTCTAAATCTTACATTGAAATTTATTTATCGCACTGACTGTCTGACTGTCAACAAGAATTTTCTAAACTCAATCACATGAAGCCAGAGAAATGTACAAGGGGTGAGGGATTTCTGATTTGTATTTGGAGATAACAATTAATGGAGTTTCCTAAACTCTAGAGATGTTGTGATAACAGATACTGAGAACCAAACAGAAAAATGCATTTGAATGTTGTAAGACTAGTTTGACATCTAGTAAATTTATTAAAAACAGAGACAAAAGACAATCTATTATAATGTTTTCATGCTTAAGAACCAACTCAGAACTCGGTCCAAAAAGTGAATTGATTTTTTTTGCATGCACACTGTCCCTGTCTCAAAGTGGACTCAAATCAGTTTGTATTTCACTTTAGTTGTGATAGGTCCACTTTCCATTCATACTTCTCAAAGCCACTAGGTTATCAAAATAATCGTAATACTTTTTATTTATAATACTTGCTACAAGGGATCTCATCAGTTGTAGGTATATGCATGTAAAGTGTGGTTAATTTGCATACTAAAATGTACATTATTGGCATATTGGAGCATCTTAAACAATCATTTTTAAAAACTTTACAAATGTAAAAATATATCAATATCCTAGGTTCATAGAATACTGAATTAATGGAATTAAAATGTTGATTTAACTGTATTTAATGAATTAGATTTAATTAAATGTTTAATGTCATCAAATTTAAACACACTTATAAAATGGTTAGTTCCTGTCCTTGATTCTGATTGGTCAATAGCTGTGTTTTATTCACGATAAAACACGGCTATGACCGCTTCACTCAACGGTTCTGTGTATCACTACACAACACCCTTAGCAACCACTCTTAGCAACGTAAACTGTTTGTTCTCAGTTGATATTGTTCATTGAAGCTTACTGTATTATGTAGAAGAGTATTGTGAGAAAAAGATCTAGTGAGCGAGTTTATTACCTGCATTCAGATTTAGCATTTTCCTTCAGGTCAGTCCTATGTTCATAATAAAAAATTTGTTTAAATGTCCGATGTATTATCTTGTCCTTTTAACAGTTAAGGGGTTTTCCCGTGACTGACAGCGCTAGTCAAAGCATTTGTCAGTTGCGTCTTGTTCCGTGTTCACAACAATTCAGTCTTTTCAATGTAAAAGTCTTCGCTACTGACTGACACACTCATAAAGACAGTCTTGACTCTTTGCCGCCATCTAATGGCGTAATAATGTAACTTCTGTTGCTGTTCATGGTCAGGGACTATTTTTTCCGGTGGAAGGAAGGCTTTTAGTGAAAGTTTATTTCATGAAAGTTGAATTGATACATATTTTTGGCTTTAATATTTGTATTGTGTGGTAACCGTTTTATAAAAGCAAGTTTTACTTTTACTTTTTGACTTTTTTTTTTTTAAATTGTTGCCAGAAAAATCACAGAGATCAAAAGGAAACAATTGTATAATCTCAAATTAGGTAAGTAAGCAATAAGGTACGAGAGGCTGTACCGTATCGTGAAGGGGTTGCTCCGCTTTGCGTTGTGCCTAACAACGCACTTCAGCCGTGACTTATTCACGATACAGCACAACCTCTCGTACCTTATTGCTTACTTACCTAATTTGAGATTATACAATTGTTTTGTTTTGATCTCTGTGATTTTTCTGGCAACTATTTAAAAAAAAAAAAAAAAAAAAAAAGTAAAAATGCTAAAATTAATGAAAAATACTTTATATACTTTTTACTGCCTGTTATGTTTTTAATATTGTTGAGAATTGATAAATTTGTTACCGATTACAAACAAGACGAAAATTGTAGTTAGTAACGTAATCAAGATTACTAATTTTAGGTAATGTATTCGGATTACTTTTAGATTACTTTTAGATTACTTTAAAAAAAAGAATAAAAATCAATATTTTTTTTAAAATGAACCTCTGTGTTCACAATGTACGTTGTAAAGCACATAATAGTGAACTTGCACATCTTCAGAATGGTCAATTCACTTTACAGGAGTCCCAAGTTTGTCCCAAGTCCCAACTTTATTCCTAACTTTGCAAAGAAAAAAGTGGTCAAATCATTTAAATGCACATTCTCTAACATTATTAAATAAAAAATCTCCAGTCTAAAAAAGTTACTAACAACTGAGTTGTGTGATTTGTTTGCAACTTTATGCACACCTACACAGTCGCATTGATGTGGTGTTAACAACACAGGCAGCAACACTAAGGCTATTTTGTTCGAACTTGTGCTTCATTTGGAGAGGCTATAAGGTCTCCATCTCAAAGCTGCACCTCATCTCTTTCCCTCGCAATGAACACGTTCGACAAAAAGGCTTTGCTGACACACATTGCCGGCAAGATTAGACTTTCTTGCCGAATCGGGATCTACATCAGCAAGAGCTCAGAAATCCAATTCTACAGACATGGGTGGCACTGGAGAAATCAATCACAGATAGCATTAACCAGCTGCAATTCCATGATCGCCTCTATATCAGCCATTTCACACCTGGGCCTACTAGAAGGGGCACAAAAGGATCTTGCACCCTTACATAAATGACACTAAACTGGGTGCGACAAGCGCTCTGAATAACAAACCCCAAATGCGACCGCATCTACCTCAGTGCTGTTTCCTCATTCAGGATATGCTGTGTTTTGCATGTTGTTTCAAGAGGAAATGCTAATGCACTCGATAACCTGAAAGATGTCACTGTAATTTGGTATTTTGCGGTGCCCCGGCCTTGACACCTTCATTCTCGGCTAATGTGCATGGCCCAATATAAACCACCAATGATGAGAGGTAGTCGGCAGCATTAACAGTTAGCAGTTCAGCTCTGAATCAAAAATAGCTACGCCCTCAGAATACCCATCATTTTCTTGTTTTTCTCACGTCAGTCATAGACGAACAAATGCACAAACACAAAAAGGAAGAAGAGGATGTGTACTTTAAGAAGAGGTTTATGCATACCTGTACTAGTGTATATAATTGCAGAGTGTGTGTTAAGTGGTACTTTTCATAGAAAACTTTGGTGTCCCATTCATTTATTTTAAGCATTAAAGGACCCAATTCCTACGTTTTTGTTGCATTAGATGTATACAATAAACGATTATATACCTAGAGTGATAAATGGCTAGATTTAAATCAAATGTCTGTATGTAAATAGCCGGTGCCAACTCGACTGTATTTAATGTATGAATATATTCATAATTTAATATAATATTTAATATTCTTATTTGATATTCAGCAATAATATTATCTAATTCTAATTATGTAAATGTAATATTTAGCTGTGTCCCATATTTTGCTCACAACCCTGTTAAAAAATTCCTTGAAACTGACAATCAATTGACCTGATGGGAAGAAAATATTCTCAATTTATATACATTGCAATGTTGCCTGTATTCGCCAAGTTCAACCATTCAACCCTGTTATTGAAGTTATTGTTAGAAAAAATATATTCCAACAAGTTTTTTTTTTCTGTTAATGTCTGAAAAATATTATATATAAAATTAAGTTTATCACTGACTATAAACCAACATTTGGTCCCAAACTAAATTTAAGCAAAATTTTCAACCCTGTTATTCTAACATGATTTTTGGGATGTATTAGAATAGGTTTTTATGTTTGACTGTTCAAAAAACATTATTTTTTCACATATTTTACATTGTTGCGGCACCTCTCTTCCCAGTCTGTCAGAAATGCTCTGTTTAGTTCCTGTCTATAAGGACGCCCCTCCTTCCGAAAAGCACAATGTGCTCTGATTGGTCGGCTATACCAGTGTGTTGTGATTGGTCAACCGCTTTGAGCGTGTTTCTGAAATTCATGTCCCTTACTATAACTAAGAGTTTCAACATACTACTAACACAACCAAAGTCCCTTTCAAGGAAAGTCTGTTCACTCGGCGGCCATATTTGCAATGCCTCCAGGCAGCTATTTCGGGCATCCAAGACCAAGTCCTATCTATTTGAATGGGGGAATCCTGAAATCTCATAAACTGCCTGGCGAACTCCCAATTAAATTACATATTTCAAATCAGCAACAAAATCTGACATGAACCGTCCCATAAATGTTGTTTCTAATGCTAAAATAGCATTAAAAAAGCTTATTTTTCAGGCTAGACGAGCCAATGCGCATGTGTAGTCCTATGCGCGAGTCTCAGGTTTCTATGGGAACCGGAGCAAGGGCAGTTACAGTGACGCAATGACTTTACAATCAGTGATTGGCTCTTTTATTTACACCGTGTCCGTGTCCTAACAGACCTGATGCGATAAGATTCCAGCGACGAGCAATTTGACTGTCCACACTAGATGCGACGCGACAATGAGAAGCGATAAAATCAATCAAAAACCTCAGCCAATCAGAAGAGAGTGTGGGCAGGTTCTCTCGGCAAGAGCACAGCAGACACATTGAAATGGGCAAGTACATAGTAAAATTCATAAATATTACACCATTTAAACATTATTTAAAATACATTCAGAGTGACTGAACCGATCTTTGTCATAGAATTCGCTTGTTTGTTCGCATTGAGTTGACAGTTTGAACGTTCTTGTGCCCATTTATTTATTTTCAAGATCTGAGGTGAATTGGCCAGTGTTGTTTTCATTACAGTTAAAAAGCTGGGAACACAGAATGATATTCAATCTCACATTAGACGCTTTTAACATTAAATAAAGCACATAAACAGTACCTGATATTATCATTGCCATACTTTGTGTTGCTGTTCCAGCCGCAACGTCACGGAGAAATAGAAACCGTTTCTAAAATAGAATCGTCACTTGTCGCCGTAGCGGCTGGTTAGGACAAAAACTCTGATTAACATGGAAAAGATACCTTTTATCGCGTGTCGCGGCGTCGCGTCGTATCTGGTTAGAACATGGTGTTGGGACATATTCCGCCATATTGCGCGTTGCAGTTTCTCCCATTCAGTGAACCGTCTTTCTATATCCATGGTCTTTGACACAACTCAACCAGGCCACGCCCCTTCATTTTGCATATGTCTTGGGCGGGAATTATTTAAATGAGGAATATTGTGACGTGTTCATTCCCGGAAGAAAACTCAAGTCTACAATGGAGGTGTTTCAGGGAGTTCAGAAATAGTACGCAGTGATATAAAGAATAACTCCCTTTTTTCATGCTCAAACAGCAACATTACACACTAAAGAAAGTTGAAAATGTAAAAAAAAAAACTATAATAGGACCCCTTTAGGATTTTCAGGCCCTATTTTGCCCCCTCTTCACTGAAAGTAGCAAATAAAATTAAGTGCGCACACAGAATAGAAATGATACAGTGAATTCATCTGTTTGGAATTAGTTGTGCTGCTAATCAAGGAACGATCTGGGAGCCGTACATCCGCCCCTTGTGCGAGTGGACGATATCGGCCTCATTTTTAATTAGTTCTATTGGCTCAGCGAGAGTGGATTTTCTAGATCATTTATTTTTTCAGCCTAAAACATCCAATTATTCACTCTATGGGGCCCTATGATGACTGCCATAATTCCAGACCCTTTTTATCGAGCAGGACATGAGGCCTTTCTTAATTAAGTAAGATGCCTATTTCCATTTACTTCAACCTCCAAGAACATTGGCTGTGAAGTCATGTTCCTGGGACTCTCGTGCTGAATAAATCGTGGATAATAAAGTGTGGACCTGAGAACGGTGTGTGTGTGGCTGAGATCTATATCTCACCGTCGACGGTCGTCTTGTTGGGTAATAATGCATTATGCAAATGCAACTCTCCACAAATCCTATTAAAGAAGATAACATATCATTAAAAAGGCAATGTAATGTTTTTTTTTTTTATTTCTAAATGTATTAACTTGTTAAAAAGGACACCAGTTGGAGAATGTACCGTGACACGGTTTGAATAATAAAAGCTTACATATTCTTTACATATTCAGCGCGTGTAACTCACTTGAAAGGAAACAAACTAGTATATTAGCATCACACGCGGTCTTAAATTTCACACTTGAATGACAGCTCATTTAGTTTGCTGTATTCTGTCTATTTGCACAGATTATTATAAAAAATACCCGGGAATACAATACAAAAATCGCTATCATCAATCTGATAAAAAAACATACTGTTCTGGTCGATGCATAAATTGATTTTAAGAACAATTTCAAAGTTATCCTTCACTGTACTGCTGGATTTATCAAGGGCTTTTCTGTCATTAGAGACCACAGAGACACGTTGTACAAAGAAAAAGTGTGAAAAATTACAGTTCAGAAAGACTCTATCATCATCCAAGCTATCATTTTAGATTAGGGTGAGACTAATGTATAATAAAAGCCATCCATAATGCAATAAAACAAAGACTCAGTCGAAGACATCACTTGGACGCCTTTGCGGTTTCAAAGTTCATGGAGACGTGCCATTCTTCTTGACATCATTGATCTGATCGCAGAGTCTCGTTAAATAAACATAGAGAGGCCAGGTGGCAAAAATAATCCTATCTTTTATAGAGGATTATAGGAGTGATTATCTGGCAATAAATCAAAGTCGCTGGATATTAAGTTGGCATGGCCACCTGAGGCTCCCTCCTCGCTCGCTGTTAACAATTACCATGACAAAGAGATGCTCGCTCGCTTTCTTTCTCTTTCTCCTCCATCTCACTCTTTCACCTTTGCTAAAAAGTTGTTAGCTGGGATGACTTTGGGTATTTGTCTCCCAACTCTTTTGGTGTGTAAATGGATGTTTCGACAGTCTCCCAAGGGCCTGAAAAAAGACACATTACAATCATCAGGGATCAGAAAGAGACGTGAATGAATAATTATGAGGAATGGCATCACTCACTGTACACACATTGTGTCTCCTGCTCTTGAGCGAACAGATTAATGGCTGTCTGTAAGTGTAGGAAACACCTGCTAACTATTCATCAAACCAGACATGTTCTGGCAAGCGACCTGTTTAGGAAGTTTAAGCATTATAATGTGCATTTGATGTAGTACATGGATAGGTATGTTGTGTTCATCCAGATTCTACCTTTAAGGATATTTCTTGCTGTTTGGTCGGTAATTATCATGGTGGTTATCATAATTGTAATCATCATTAGTGCAATTAATTGTTTCATAATTATTCCTGGCTTAATGTTAGGGAAATCTGATTTGAGACAGAACTTCTTTGGCAGGAGTTTATAGCTTGGCAGATAGGCACCAATATCATAAATGCTCTATTCAAAATATAGTAAGAAACAAATCCCAACCCTATATCTGTAAAAGAATATGTAAGCAATAAGGTACTCGAGGCTGTGCTGTATCGTGAATAAGTAATTATTATTCACGATACAGCACTATCCTCGAATACCTTATTGCTTTTATAAAACAGTTACCACACAATACAAACATTAAAGCCAAAAATATGTATCAATGCAACTTTCATGAAGTAAACTTTCACTAAAAGCCTTCCTTCCGCCGGAAAAATAGTCCCTGACCGTGAACAGCAACAGAAGTTACATTATTGTGCCATTAGATGGCGGCAAAGACTGTCTTTATGAGTGTGTCAGTCAGTAGCGAAGACTTTTACATTGAAAAGACTGTATTGTTGTGAACACGGAACAAGACGCAACCGACAAATGCTTTGACTAGCGCTGTCAGTCACGGGAAAACCCCTTAACTGTTAAAAGGACAAGATAATACATCGGACATTTAAACAGATTTTTTATTAAATCTAAATTAAATCTGTTCATCATATAAAGCAATCGTGTCTCTTCAGAAAATTTGGACTAAACCACTCAATTCATATGGATTAGTTTTATGATCTCTTTATGAACTTTCTGAAGCGTCAGTGTCAGTTGCGTAGCTGTCTATGGAGGGACAGAAAGCCCTCAGATTTAATCAAAAATATCTTTATTTGTGTTCCGAAGATGAACGAAATTCTTACGGGTTTGGAACGACATGAGGGTAATTAATGACAATTAATAATTTTAATTTTTGGGTGAACTAACCCTTTAATGTATTAGGTCTTAGCTGGACTAGATGTGCTATGCTGCTGCTTCTGAATATTGCTGCTGCAGAGCAACTATGGACTTGCTAATGCTAATAGATATACAAACACGCTGCTGTGAGCATGTAAGATATGCTACTTCTACATAAATAGACATAAATAAATAAATCCCGTAGCAGATCTAGGCAGGTGGAGCTGGGGAGGTGGAGGGTTTCAGAGTAAAGCTGCAGGACTAGCATACAGCAAACACTGAATCCGACAATTTAAATGTTGAGCAAACGATCAGCAGAGGCCAATCAGTTTGTGTCATGTGATAATGATGCTTGCAGATTGCATGTAAAGGACCTGTCAGCCTGCGCCATCTAGAGTTTCATGACTGAACTATAACATTGAGTCTGGTGTATATTACAGCTGAATGTTAATGTATGGACTCACAAACAAGATAAGCAGTACGGAGTACAATTTTTTTCCTAAATTATGATAAAAAAAAATATATGGTTGAACTATCCCTTTAGGACACAGATACGAACTTGAATATGCAGTAGGAAATAAACAGAAGATAGTTCAGGGTTTAGAAGTGCATATTTTCTGTTTTTGTTATGCACTTTAAACTACACAGCCACTAACAGATTCATCTGACTCACAACTGTCTCACCTTTGGGTCAAGGCATGTCCAGATGAGGCCCGTCTTGCCCGATGTCTGGCTCTTCAATCTCCCAGCAGCCTCTGTGAGGTCACAGTTCCATGTTAGTTGTCATCTTTGTATATTCCTCCCACTTTTGTTTCTAATTTTAACTGGGATAGAACATCAGTACTTTGCAGAGAGTCTACCAATGCCCACGCATTTTTATTTTTGCAGGGATGCGAAGCTAAACAATGACATCTCGAGAAAGTAAAAAATGAGAAACGCTCACCGCTCATTTGCCGAGACGATTTATTATTCAAAGAAAATTCCCCCTCGTGAGCTTATCCTCATTGTTTGTCGGCAACCGGGCACGCTGTGGCCTGAAAAAAAGGCATATTTGGAAAGTACAGGGATAAAAATGTCAAACGCTGAAGGTGGGGGCGACACAAGCGCTCAGGTCTTTCACTTCAGCAGGAGGGCCCTATGGACATTGAGCACACAATCTGGTCAGAGGGTGGCATCGATCACAGTGACAGTCCCTGCCACTTGTAACGTCGGAAATAACAACTCTTTCAAAACATTGCAGTGGGGGGTCACGGCCCTGTGTCGGACGTGGGAAAGTCATCTTTGACAAGCTGCGGAAAATCTGTTTTGAACACAAAGCCTTCAAAGGGCAATTTGCTTTGATTCTTCCACTTGTTTTTTTTTTTTTAAAACTTTCTTTAGATTTAATAGACGATTCATTCCTTTCACTGTGTTTTTATTCCATGTCAGGCGATGGGGGAAGACAAATGGACAGAAGCTTTTCGCTGTATTGTTATATGCTTTCCCATAGATTTTCTTATGGAGAGATATGAAGTGACCCTCACAGACCACAGGCATAAAATCTATTGAAAGTCAATCTTTGTTTGAATAGTGAGAACATCCATGGCTTTCTCAGAAAACCTGACTTCTCATTCAGCGTGATTCTCTGGGTGAAAACATCAGAGCTTCCGTTCAGTGGCATTTTATCACACTAGAAATATGGTAGAGGGTACATTAATGACTGTCATTTGGAGCTTCTCAAAATTTTCAGAGTAAGTGCCACTTCTGATCAAATCAGAAGTCAAATTATGATGTATGAAATGTGTAAAATAAAAGAGCAAAAATAAAAAAGAAAAAAAAAGAATGGCTTTTAAACCAAGCAGCTCTAAAATACCTGGAGAAAGCTAATGGCTGGAAGTATGTGATTTGAAACCTGTCATCTTTGCTCATGGGCACTCAGTTCTGGATACAAATGTTAAACCTATAAATAGGTTAATTATAGTGTAGTCAGGACCAGTCTGTTAGATTAAAGGGTTAGTTCACCCAAAAATGAAATTTCTGTCATCAATTACTCACCCTCATGTCGTTCCAAACCCGTAATACCTTCGTTCATCTTCGGAACACAAATTAAGATATTTTTGATGAAATCCGAGAGGTTTTTTTTTATCCTCCTTTGAAAGCAACGAAATTACCACATTCAATGTCCAGAAAAGTAGTAAAAACATTGTTAAAATAATCAACATGACTACAGTGGTTCAACCTTAATGTTATGAAGCGACGAGAATACTTTTTGTGCACAAAAACAAAAATAACGACTTTATTCAACAAATACGTCTCTCCCCTGTCATTCTCCTACGCTATTTTCGTTGCAGCACTTCCAGGTTCTACATCCGAACGGTGGCTCAGTATTGGCGGACGCCTGTTCACATGAGCAGCATGAGGCATGCGTATGATGCTGACGCAGGAGTCGGCCAATAATGAGCCGGCGTTCGAATGTAAACACGTAAACACAGCACTGTACCAGCTGCATAACAGACTGACAGGGAAGAGGAAAAATAGTTGAATAAAGTCATTATTTTTGTTATGTTTTTGCGCACAAAAAGTATTCTCGTCGCTTTATAACATTAAGGTTAAACCACTGTAGTCGCATTGACTGTTTTAACACTGTTTTTACTACTTTTCTGGACATTGAATGTGGTCATTGCGTTGCTTTCAATGGAGGATAAAAAAACCTCTCGGATTTCATCAAAATATCTTAATTTGTGTTCTGAAGATGAATGAAGATCTTACAGGTGTGGAACGACATGAGGGTGAGTGATTAATGACAGAAATTTCATTTTTGGGTGAGCTAACCCTTTAAGGTTATTTGTAGGCTCTGAACTATAGTTTATTGGTGCCAGGCTTCACTCTGAAGGGTTCAGTTTCCACAAGCAAACCTCGCTGAGGTTTGAACCTCCCAAAACCTAAGGCAATTAACCAGAAATCTTATAAGCAACAGTTACATAATTCCACACGGTAGTAATAGAAGTACTGTAATGAGTTTGCACAAGATTGAGCATCAGTAAGCTGAATAGATAGATATATCTCCGTGGACAAGCAACTAAGCGATCACATGCTTGCATAAGGAGAAGTTGGGGGATGGAGAATGGGTGAGCGCATGCCTGTGCGACAGACTAAGGTATATGTCTTGCTTAAAGGGATAGTTCACCCAAAAATGACAATTCTGTCATTAATTACTCACCCTCGTGTCGTTCCACACCCGTAAGACCTTCGTTCATCTTTGGAACACAAATGAAGATATTTTAATAAAATCCGAGAGGCTTCTGTCCCTCCATAGAGATCCAATGGTACTACCACTTTCAAGGTCCAGAAAGGTAGGAAAGACATTATTAAAGCAATCCATGTGACTCCAGTGGTTTAACCTCAATTTTATGAAGCGACGAGAGTGCTTTGTTTGTGAAAAACATAATTTACCACTTTATTTACGTAAATATTGATCTGCAAGCGTTCACGAGAGCATCAGACTCGCGCGTCAACACAACGCACATGCGTGAGCGTTCACGATAGCACGTTTTGTGTTCACACGAGAGATGACGTTGTGTGAACACACCTTGGATATTATTTTGTAAGTAAAATGGTAAATTATGTTTTTTTTTGCACAAACAAAGCACTTGCGTCGATTCATAACATTGAGGTTAAACCACTGGGTCACATGGAGTACTTTTATGATGTCTTTCCTACCTTTCAGAACATTGAAAGTAGTTGTGTTGGATCTCTGGAGGGACAGAAAGCTCTCGGAATTCATAAAAAATATCTTCATTTGTGTTCCGAAGATGAACGAAGGTCTTATGGATGAGGAACGACATGAGGGTGAGTAATTAATGACAGAATTTTCATTTTTGGGTGAACTAACCCTTTTAATTGGTAGTGGGAGGAGCTACGGATCAGCTGATGACTGCTGTCACAGTCTGCCTGAACTACACTTAATCTCCATTCAGTCGCTTAAGCTACATTTATAAAATTATTTTAACATGAAAAAACACTCATCACCTTCACATATGCTACTTCACGTAATCATAATGACATACAATTAATATGTAAGTAAATATAAATAATAATTAGAAATATGAAATGAATACACTAACACACAATTCTCCCACTTATATTAGAATAGAATAGAATAGAATAGAATACACATCATGGCTACACAATATACAGTGTTTACACTATAAGCGAGTGGACAGGAGATGCTGTGCAATGAAATTGGTCCACTGGTTACTCCAGTTATCCAATCACATCCTCTGTTGAGGTAAAGATTTTTGCATCAAGGGATTTATTCAGTAAATGTGTTTCCATAGTAGTTTATGTGCATGCCTTCTTATCGGATAAAAAAAAAATAAAAATCCACCTCAATTGATTTTTATGTGCAGTTTTAGAATTTATGTGAATCTTGCCATGTCCATCCAGTGTTTTTTGATGCAATATCCTAACATTTGCATAAAAGTAGGTGGATGGAAACATAGCTACTGAGACACACAAGCACAAGTACATAAAGAGCAGACAATACAAGATTTTGAACTCACTGTGTCCATCGACCCTTGGATGTCAGAGGTCACTGCTTAGATGATGTTTAGGCCTTTTGAAAACATTAAATCAGAGAAAAATGTATATAATAATTTTCATAAGAAATGAATTTAAAGTCAGCAGCAACAAATTGTCCTTTAAAGTTTTTTTGCTTGCCAGATTGAACATCAGTACTCAATACGCAATCAAAAGTAACAATAATCTATTGAAAAGCTGCAGAAAGCAGGCATCAATAGTTCTGTATTACATAAATGGATGTTGACTTGACCCTGCAATGTTGGAGGTGACATGGAGATCATTACATTAGTGGATTAACAGGCCAGGGCTTATCCTCTAGCCCCCTTCACAGGACTCCTGTCATTTAGAGGACGACGCCTCTGAAAACTCATTACCCAATTCAATATGCAAATGATTCGATTTTCACAGAAACCCAGTTTTCCAGGATTACTTTGCCAGCCCCCCTGAGGCCTGCGTCTAAGACTCAATTCTGTTGCTCAGCGAATCGATAGCGCCGTGCCAGAGTCAGCACATGTCGGAACTTCTAATGTGCCGGTGAGAGAGCCACCAAAGTTCTTGCCTTGATGCAAAAAACCCTGTCACTGCCTTGACTTTATGTGCAGAACTGCATTTACCACGGAGGAGATCTGAACTAGCTGTCCTTAAGCTTCTTGCTTCCATGATACATTACAGCCAGATGTCAATTTATGGTTCGGGCCAATGAAATTAAATTCACGGTCGGACACCTGGAGGAAACATTTTTATGTTTTTAGAGCAGCCAAAAGTGCTTTAACAAGGTGATTATTAATACATGGAAATCCAAAGTAAAAGGGTTTGGCTTCAGGTTGTCAAAGTGAGCAAATAAAGAATGGACTTTAATTGATGTTACAAAAAGTGTGTGTGTGTGTAAATATATATATATATATATATATATATATATATTTGACTTTTAAAAAAAAGAAGTAAATTCAGTTACTGAATTACATTTTTAAAAAAAAAATTTTAAATTATTTTTTTTATTCAGCAAGGATGCTTTAAGATGATCAAAAGTGACATCACATTGTTACAAAAAAATATAAAGCTAAAAATATTAAGCAGCGCAACTGTTTTCAATATTGATAATACTAAAAAAAAAATGTTTCTTGATCATTAAATTGAGCATATTAGAATTATCTTTGAAGGATCATGTGACACTGAAGACTGTGTTATGATGCTGAAAATTCAGTTTGTATCACAGGAATAAAATACATTTTAAAATATATTAAAATAGAAAACATTATATTAATATTAATAATATTTCACATATTACTGTCACAACATTACTTTTTTTATGAATACAAATAACGTGTGCATTAAAAACATCCAGTACATCACAAAAAAAAAAAAAAAAAAACCTTCACTCCTTTCCTGAGAAAGAAAGCATTTTTTTTATATTTCCCATTTCTCAGTTTCAGGACCGGGAAAAACCATGAGGCAATCTGTGTACCTCTCTCTAAGCAGCTAATTTATCACTGGCAAAACATTCCGGAGATTCCACTGAAACATATGGAGTTAGACAGAGGTGACAGTGACGGATGCTCTATGGTAAGCATTTAGAGCCCAGGAGTTCCTAATGCTTCGTAAATTTGTTTTACTGTAGGTTTGTTGTTTTTTCTTTGTGATAACCAACATTTTCCAGAATAATCCCTTTTAGAGTCACTTTTAAGATCCTACTTTGACATTCCAAAGAGATTCCCTTAGATTAAGAGTATATGGGTCATTGACGAATAAGGTTTTTAAAAGTGTAAAAAAAAAAAACATAATGGAGATATAATTAATTTTGAAGATTTATTAAGTGTTAACAATGAGATTTTGTGGTTTTTATAATCAATTAACACTGCTTTTGTCATTTTTTACAAGATGGACAAAATTTGTCACCAAAAAAGTCATTCAGTTTAACCAAATTTTCGGTTTTACCGAATGACACTTTTGGTTATACCAAATGACGATATTTTCAAACAATGCTAACAGGCGGATATCTAGCTAGCTAAGAACAATCAAACATTTTATATTTTAGTTTTTAAAATATTACAACATTTTCCTTGTTTTATAGCGGTTGTACCGAATGACCTGATGTGTATGAGCAAGTGAAAACATGAATTTTTCAAATAGTTTAAAGAGAGTTAGTTACTTTGCTTCAGGACGATGTGGTCCTTTGCAGGTGTCTGAATGATGGCACATCCTGTCACATGATACTGACCGCATGAAATGGTCCCTTTATATTGGTTACTCCGAATGACATCGATGAAATTCATTTTTCCAGACATTCTTTCTCATAACAAAGCAACGACTTCTACACATAATTTTAATACCATTTTGCACTATGTTGATATATGATGTTATAAAATCATGCCAGAATAAAAAAATATATATATTTATTGCATTTTAAGATATTTTAATCACAAATTAAATGGCTGTATTGGCTTTTGGACGGTTAAACCGAATGACCTTTTGACACTTCAAAATCTTTAAAATACCTTTATATGTAGCAAAATATAATTAAAACCTTTTGGATTCAATAAAAGATATCTAGTTGTACTACCTTTCATACTATGGATGTCATTTCTTTGTTTTTTTATTATTATTTAGGTCTTTGGACAAAAAAATGACCCGTCACGTCATTGACCCATATATGTCATATAATAGGCAAAATCCACTAATGCAGACAACTAGTTTGCTGGGCTCACCTTATAACAATATAACATTGGTAGTTTTTCTTCCTTTTAAAATGTAAAACGTATAACAGCAATCTTAATGACATACCATTGCCCATGTGTACTGATGAAAGGTTTCAAGCGTCTATACTCTCGCAACCAAATCATTATTTTCAGACTTTTATCAGCACTGTCTTTTAGACCTAGACTGCTTTGATTTGCCAAGCATAATGGTGAATTGTCAATTGTAGTGTTTGAGACAATGTTTTTTTCTTCTTCTCTCTTTTCAGAAGTGTTGGATACAGGCTGTAACTGTGTTGTATTTTACCATCTTTATAAATGAAAATCCAGTTTATATAGAGAATTCATTTGAAATGATATCTTTAGGGTAAATAAGTATCTCAGACATTCAAAGGCTAATGCATATTGTCAATTAAAACATATCTGAAGGGGCATGAAAACTGTATTTTTCCATAAACCACTTGCATGTTGTTGAATTTTTATCCATTTTCAGGCAATGTTGGCATATTTGTTACGAGTAATTTGCCACTGTATTGAAACAATATGCAAAATTCTGAAGTCGCTGTTGAAGCAAGACACATTATTCAATAAAATCATCAATCGCTATACTCTCTAATTTGCCTGTGATTAAGGAGCAGAATTAATTAGCTCATTATAATTGCTGATGATCAACGTCCTAGCAATAAAACCTCTAATGGCAAAGTGATTACTTGTGACATATTTTCCCATCTGAAGCTATTTGTTCTGTATCCTTTGGAGGGAACGGCAAGCGATCAATACCGTTTACCATGCAGCTCTGGTTACGCTACGGACCACACACTCATGCCAAAACGTCCGCTAAAGTCTATGCAGATATTTCATTTTCTCATGCCCTTTGTGTAATTTATAATCCTCACTTCTAGACCTAATGTTATTTGAGAGCCGGGTGGCAAAATAGAGACAAATGGAGGGTTGGGAACATTAAAAGAAACTAATTAATAGCACAGAGGGAGTGAAACTTGTGATATTGGGGGTTGAGAGCGAATTTATTATGGCACAAATCTGGGGCAGGGAAGGAGTGCCAAAAGTGAACAGGAATCAAGGAAATAAAGCCTAGGTTCAGTGCTCACGTGTCAGACGAAACAAAGTGAATACTAATCACCTTGAGTGCCTCTCTGTGCAAATGGGAGCTATAACTCCGCTTTAGTTGCAAGCTGCCTTCTCGTGTTAATAGCTAATTATGTAGAGCTAGCGACAGAGACCCTCCATTTAAGGAAGGTCTGAAAAGACGAGCGAACTTGGTCTGCTGAGCACAAATGGCTGTGAATGCCAAGGATTTGTGCTTTTGAACATTAAACCGCAAATATAAAGTAAATGGGTGGATCTTTAATTAGAGACTACTTGAACTATTGAAAAAACTGTGTTAAAACATTCATCACATGACATAAAACATGACGCATATTATACAAGTGTAATGGTAATGACATTTTTTACTTTTTAGAGAAAAAAAATGAATAACCAATGGACTTTCTAACACAAAGTGTTTGTTTGATCTGTAAATTATCTTTGAACTTACAAAAAAGGTTTTTTTTTTATTCAAATGATCAACGGTCAATGACGTGACGGGTCATTATTTTGTCCAAAGGCCTTAATACTAATAAAAACAAAGATATGACATCCAAAGTATGTAAGGTAGTTCAACTAGATCTCTTTTATTGAATCCAAAAGGTTTTAATTATATTTTGCTATTATTTTAAAGATTTTTAAGTGTCAAAAGGTCATTCGGTTTAACCATTCAAAGAGCAATACGGCAATTTCATTTGTGATTAAAATAGCTTAATGTAATAAATGTATATATTTTTTATTCTGGATGATTTTATAACATCACATATCAACATAATGCAAAATGGTTTTAAAATTATGTGTAGAAGTCGTTGCTTTGTTATGAGAAAGAATGTCCAGAAAAATGAATTTCATTGATGTCATTTGGAGTAACCAATATAAAGGGACCATTTTGGATCAAGTCATGTGGTCAATATCATGTGACATCATTAAGACACCGGCAAAGGACAACATGGTCGTGAAGGAAAGTAACTAACTCTCTATTAAATATATAAAAAATTCATGTTGTCACTTGCTCATACGCATGTCCCAAAACATCAGGTCATTCGGTACAACCGCTATAAAACATGGAAAATGTTGTAATATTTTAAAAACTTGTAGTAAATATAAAATGTTTGATTGTTTTTGCTAGCTAGCTAGCAAGCTAACTAGTTAGCTAGATAGATATCAGCCTGTTAGCATTGTTTGAAAATATCGTCATTCGGTATAACCAAATGTGTCATTCAGTAAAACCGAAATTTTGGTTAAACCGAATATTATATTATTATAATCTAATTATAACATTATAACTATTATAATCTTCTCTAAAAGTAAACTAAAACTTTAAGCATTTTGAAAATCATGCTAGGAGACAGAAAAGTTCCCCTAATTAAGGAATCACTCTTATATAAACACATACCTGAGCAAATACTGGGATATATTCAATTCCAAACAACCATCTGCAGGAGAAAATGCTGAATAAACAACATAATTGGATGATAACTAGTTTGAATCATAGCTTTTAACAGTTTATCAGGTTGTTTAGTTTTATAGCAGGATAGTTTGCATGTTTTTTACAACAAAGACCTACTAGTAAAATCCTCACAAATTGATTGAAGCACGGATATGAGAGGGATTCTTTACAGGGAAAAAGAGTTTTATGTTAGAAACTATAAAACTAATCATTCCAAAGATTATGGACACAAAATGTGCTCTGAAAGAGACATTGGGCCTCTAATGTCAGTGAAATTATGCTGCGGCAGGCGGCAATAGAATGTGAAAGGAAATAGAAATGGGTCTCACAATCATTTGGTGTCATTATCATGGGCTCCGGTGGACTGAAGTTCAATGGAAGGACAAACACCAGAATACCATCTGCCGATAGTGAAAGATGGAGACCAATCTTTGAAGAAGCTGTGATGAATAATGTCCTGTTGACTGTGTGGATGGAAAGACAAACACATTGGATTGCAATTAAAACTCTATTGATCGTGGTTTCTGTGGGGTCTGGTGGAAAGTCAAGCCGATAAAGGCGTTTCTTAAGGGATAGCACACATTTAAAAGCTCCTATTTTGAATAACCATGTCTGATTGTGGATAAGAAATGATGAAATGACTAAATGTATGAAATATTACAATTTACTAATTGAACATTTGACAATTGAAAAATGAATCGTATGTTCACTTTCATGTCGTTCCAAAACAGTATAACTTTCTTTCTTCTGTGGAACACAAAAGTAGACGTTAATTAGAAAATTCATGTAGCTCTTTTCTATACAATAAAAGTGAATAGGAACAGACGCAGTTGAGCTCCAAAAATGACATAAAAACATCTTTAAATATTGTAAATATAGTCTAAATGACATAAGCAACATACTGTGTGATGCACAAACTAAACAGTATAAATAATAAGATAAAGGCTCATTTTCATGCGTATTCTGGCATACAGAATTTCTGCAAAACGAACATATCACTCCATCTTCGTTCCAGCCACATGACAGGTCTTTAAGCAAGCCGAGATAGCTGTGTAACTCAAATATAATCACATTAGCTGAGCCACAGGGACAATCACCGGAATCATGTTTCAGCGGGTTTGTGTAATGAGAAATATTGGAATGTTTACTTAACTTCCTTGATTTCGGCAATGATCACTGACAGCAGCACTTTAACAGAGATGTATCTGCACTGTCTGTTGCAAATATGACTAATTGCAGATGCTTTATCTAGCAGATGGAAGCATGATTTAGTTGTGATAAAAAGCTAATTCAGGCAGAACGTAAATGTTCATAAAGTGTTTTTAAAGAATTCCCCATCACGCAGAGTAACGATTGTTTACATTTTTCTTTTTTTCTTCGTTTTTTTTTTTTTTGAGCTAGCCACTTTTTTTGATAGAGACAGAAGAACAAGAAAAACATATTATTTCTATAGTATATAACACATTTATGTAATTTATGTTCTGTTTTGGTTTAATTCTAGTTCCTGTACCTGTTTCCTTTGTTCCTATTTTCCTGCCACTAGTTAGTTTCCTTGGTTATTAATTATTATATGCACCTGTTTCAGTTTCTGTTGATTAGCCTCCCCTTTTTAAGCTTTCAGTTCTTTGTTCAGTGTTACACCGTGTCTACACTAGATGCGACTTTTTTCGCATCGCATCGCGCCGCAACAGCTAAAAGTTGTCTACACTGAACGCGACAAACCGACCATTGCAAAGCACTTGGACTACGTCAGAAATAGAACAGGGAATCCATTTACTGTCAGGAAATTGTCGCGTCGCGCCGCTCGCATCCGGTGTTGACACGGTGTTCGGTCCTGACCACACGAACATGGGTATTTTCAAAACAGCAGCTTTTTCTATGCAGTTTGGCCGTTCATCCACACGCAAACGCAGTATCAGGTCACTGAAACCGAACCTTTTTGAAAACTCCTGTCAGGGTGAAGATTTTCAGAAACTCCGGTTGCAGTGTTGTCTTGTAGCCGGTGAAACCAGAGATTTTGGTTTGTGACGTCAGAGCGCACGCTGTTATCTCATTTGTTTGACGTCAGATTGTGCGCCGCTATCTCCTTTGTTTACATGTTGTTAGCCTATCGTAACTGGTAATAACCTTTTCAGGCTTCTGATTTGCCATCATGGCTTTATGGTTAGGGTTATATCGCTACCTGTTGGTTTGGCATGCTCTTGACAGTGCTTCATAGCATGTTTTTGCGTTTTCATGTGGACGGAGATTTTTTTAAACTGTGCTTGTGTGGGGGAGATTTTTTTTTTTTTTTAAACGGAAAAACTAGGCCCCTTTACCTGGTTGTGTTGCTAAACCTTTTCCAAGTGATCTCCTGCGTGTTTCTTTGTTTGAATAATATGATTAAAGACTGTTTTGTTTGCTACTCCATCGTCGTGCGGTTTACTACGGCCACATACCTGACAATACTAATATAATAGGTTATCTTAAGTTTTTATTTTTATCTTTTTTCTCTGAAATGTATGACTTTTATTTTCAGTAATATTACATAGGCTGTAATTTCTACATTAAAGGTGCAAAAGTTCTGATATGATTTATCTTTGTTTCACATCACAAAAACTAGCAGTTTTTAACAAAGGTGCGTAGACTTATTTCCACTGTATATATAGTAGTGGCCAAAAGTGATGTTTTTATATTTTTTAAATATTTTAAATATGAGGGAAGAACAAAACACCAAACTTGGTTAAGGTATTTATCTGACAAAATCCGTGTCAAAACGGGGATCATTTTGATAACATTATTTGTACAAAGAAAAAACCTTTCCGTTTTTTGTACATCGTTGTCATGTAAACATACCCAGAATGACAAAACTGAACATAAACCTAACACATACACTGACTACAACATAATCAGTTTGTAATATTTTATTGTACGACAACCTGGCCAAAAAATTATGTCTGTGCAATCTGGCATGTTTCATTGCGTTATCACAAATTAAACAATTTACCTCAAGCATAACTCTGTAATATGCTTCCACAATTTTTTAAATAATATTTGAATACAGGCTGAAGATGTCAATTTTCCTAGGCTGGACATCACTTTTGGTCACTACCGTAGATGAAAAATAAACAAACAACAA
The DNA here is from genome assembly GCA_039654765.1 of Mylopharyngodon piceus. Taxonomy (NCBI): domain Eukaryota; kingdom Metazoa; phylum Chordata; class Actinopteri; order Cypriniformes; family Xenocyprididae; genus Mylopharyngodon; species Mylopharyngodon piceus. Next base: position 14,209,828 of record CM077459.1, on the reverse strand, counting down.
CAACAACAACAAAAAACCCTTTCAACTTTTCTTATTCTCTGGTGGGCAACAGCCCCACATTGAACCCTTGCACATCCAATGACACTTCCACAAACATACACACCACTGAGCTTTACAAGAGCTAAAGCTGTTCGTGGAGGAATGGTCTAAATCTCAGTGGTGACGAGCGTTCGCCAAGCTCCTGCCATTTCTCATTCATGTGCGAGAAAAGTGTGGACGTGTCATTCCTGCCGTACGCGGACTGACACGAAGGATGTCAGTCCCCTGACACTGAAGTGTGGAGTCATTACCGGAAAGGTCACTCTATCTCAGATCCCTCTTTAACCTAGACTGTCGACTTCCAATCCTTTAAGCTGTTTGGTTAAAGTTAATTAGTTTGTTTTGGGAATCTAGATGTCTAGTTTGGTATTTACAGGTTTTCTTTGACGTCTTTTGAAGTGCTAACCAGCCGTTTCCCTTTTTAACCCTGTCCCTGCAGTGACATCATGAAAAGGACATTACATTCTCAAATGGTTTGTCTTTGACTATAAGGGGATGACATTTGGCACAATATTAAAAATCCCATAAAATCGACACGGAGTCTTAAATTCTCACTCAAAGTCTTAAATGACTTTTTGGAGCTGCTGTAGGGGCGATAAAAATCTGGAGCCCATAATCAGAAAATTACCTGATGGACAAGAAATGTCTTTTAGCTTGAATTATCGGCCTCATTTTCATGATGTGACTGCTTATCTGATGCCCGATGATGCTGACTATGTGGATGAGTGTAAATTTAAACTGAAAAAAAAGTCAACTGGAATTCAACTGGAATAAATTTTAAAAAAGGAGGATGAACGAAAAAGTAGATAAATAAATTATATACAGACAGACAGACAGACAGATAGATAGATAGATAGATAGACAGACAGACAGACAGACAGATAGATAGATAGATAGATAGATAGACAGACAGACAGACAGACAGACAGATAGACAGATAGATGCAGACAGACAGATAGATAGACAGATAGACAGACAGACAGATAGATGCAGACAGACAGATAGATAGATAGACAGACAGACAGATAGATAGACAGACAGATAGACAGACAGACAGATAGACAGATAGATGCAGACAGATAGATAGACAGATATATAGACGCACAGATAGACAGAGATAGATGCAGACAGACAGACAGACAGACAGACAGATAGATAGATAGATAGATAGATAGATAGATAGATAGACAGACAGATAGATAGACAGATAGACAGACAGACAGACAGATAGACAGATAGATGCAGACAGACAGATAGATAGACAGATAGACAGACAGACAGATAGATGCAGACAGACAGATAGATAGATAGACAGACAGACAGATAGATAGACAGACAGATAGACAGATAGATGCAGACAGATAGACAGACAGACAGATAGACAGATAGATGCAGACAGATAGATAGACAGATATATAGACGCACAGATAGACAGAGATAGATGCAGACAGACAGACAGACAGACAGACAGATAGATAGATAGATAGATAGATAGATAGATAGATAGATAGACGCACAGACAGATAGATAGATAGATAGATAGATAGATAGATAGATAGATAGACGCACAGACAGATAGATAGATAGATGGACAGACAGAAGGATAGACAGACAGACAGACAGACAGATAGACAGACAGACAGATAGACGCACAGACAGATAGATAGATAGATAGATAGATAGATAGATAGATAGATAGATAGATAGATAGAAGGATAGACACACAGACAGACAGATAGACAGACAGATAGATAGATGCACAGACAGACAGACAGATAGACAGGGATAGATGCAGACAGACAGATAGATAGACACACAGACAGACAGATAGATAGATAGATGGACAGACAGAAGGATAGACAGACAGATAGACGCACAGACAGATAGACAGAGATAGATGCAGACAGACAGACAGACAGACAGACAGATAGATAGATAGATAGATAGATAGACGCACAGACAGACAGACGCACAGACAGATAGACAGAAACAGACAGACAGTCAGTCAGACAGACAGACAGAAGGATAGACAGACAGATAGATAGACGCACAGACAGACAGATAGATAGATAGATAGATAGATAGATAGATAGATGCACAGACAGACAGATAGATAGATTTCATCACAAGATATGACTACAAACAATGTTTTTCTGGTGGAACTGTTGCTTGCTAATAAATCATAATTTTCCACAAATGACTGTTTGTCCGGTTGTAAAATAAAATTAGAAAAAATACTGAGTAAAAAAAAAATGAATCGATAGTTGTCATTAAATCAGAGAGAAGTTCAGCTCGGGGTATTGAGTTTTCATTACTGTGGTGAGCTTTTACACATCTTACCATTGTGAAGTTCAGCTTTGTAGAGCAAGCATAAAGAAAGAAAAAAAAAAACTTAAAATAAAGCACTTGTGGGCTGGGATTTGACACTTAAATAATGAACTAATAAACCTTTATTGACTTTGGAGTATTAAAAATGTCAAACATCATGGTTTGTAATGAAACTTATTAGACAAGTATGATGAAATGTGTCAAACAGCATAATTTAAAATAAAATTAAGGGTTTTAAAAGCTTGACAGTCGAGCTGTCTAAAGCTACACTGATTTAGACTATTCGCATATAGGTTAGATACATCTCTTAAGAAAATAAAGCCATATGAGACATATTTTGAGTGAGGACAGGCAATATAACATATGAGGGGTATATTTTCATTACGAGTTACTGTAATCTTCCAGTCTTTGCAATTTTGACCCGTAACAAACGCATCATAAGTAATGTGCAAAGCAATCATGCTCTAGCAGCGAGTATGTAAATGGGTTTATAGCTTTACAAAAGATTTATTGCTACTGTTCAGCGATGAGGAAAAATTTAATTGTTACGTAAACAATTAAGGAAGTCAGTGTTAACTCAATCTTGAATGTACCTCTAGCAAATAGTCACTCATGTGATTTAGTTTAAGGACCCTGAATTTAATTACCACTCTCTGTCCGTTATCTCCATATTTTAATTTAATTAGCAGCCTGCCGAACAAAACCAAAATAAAAAGCACTCAACTCATTAAGAGGAGAACAGCAGTCATTTCACAGGATGTATGAGAATGTGCTCCTTAATGTCTCCAGTCAAATTCTGTTTGAAAAAAAAAAAAAAGAAAGAAAGAAAAAAAAAAACCGTGATGATACCTGCATGATGCATTAGCTCTTATGAAGTGGCCATGTGCTGTTAAAAATGAGGTGTTTGTGAATTTAAATACAAACGAAGAGAACAATTTGCATGGTTTTTTATGAGCTGAGTGTACTTAATTAGTTTGAATTTATATTCTTGACTCAACTTAAAATGTCAAGTTGTCATGTCTTAAAATCTGTCATAATTATAACAATTACTTATTAAATAATGTAATTGTTGAAAATGATGTACTTTTTTTTATTGAAAATTTGCTATAAAATTATATAAAACTTTTGGCCCTCTAGTGGTTAAAAAACAAAACTGTATGCATCAGAACGAACATTGTTTTGGTTGAGTCCCTGCATGACTGTGCGGATGAATATGGTTATTCACACTGCTCATAAAACATTAACTACTAGGCTTAAGACATAAGGCTTAAGGCTATAACCAGTTAAGATGGAAAAAAGATCTCAAGCTGAATAGCTGAAGGCGTTGTAGCTACACCCATTAATTATGGAAGCTTGTTTCTGCCACTAAATAAAAAATAAAAAAGGTAATCGCGACTTTATATCTCGCAATTCTGACATTATAACTCGCAATTGTGAGTCTACATCTCGCAATTCTGACTTCTTTTCTCAGAATTGTGAGATATAAACTCACAATTGCGAGTTATAATGTCAGAATTGCAAGATATAAACTCACAATTGCGGGATATAAAGTCACAACTGCGAGAAATAAAGTCAGAATTGCGAGATATAAAGTCAGAATTGTGGGATATAAACTCACAACTGCTAGAAATAAAGTCAGAATTGCGAGTTATAATGTCAGAATTGCAAGATATAAACTCACAACTGCTAGAAATAAAGTCAGAATTGCGGGATATAATCTCACAACTGCTAGAAATAAAGTCAGAATTGCGAGATATAAAATCAGAATTGCGGGATATAAACTCACAACTGCTAGAAATAAAGTCAGAATTGCGAGATATAAAGTCAGAATTGTGGGATATAAACTCACAACTGCTAGAAATAAAGTCAGAATTGCGAGATATAAACTCACAATTGCGAGTTATAATGTCAGAATTGCGAGATATAAACTCACAATTGCGGGATATAAACTCACAATTGCGAGTTTTAATGTCAGAATTGCGAGATATAAACTCACAATTGCGGGATATAAACTCACAACTGCTAGAAATAAAGTCAGAATTGCGAGATATAAAGTCAGAATTGCGAGATATAAAGTCAGAATTGCGAGATATAAAGTCAGAATTGCGGGATATAATCTCACAACTGCTAGAAATAAAGTCATAATTGCGAGATATAAAGTCAGAATTGCGGGATATAAACTCACAACTGCTAGAAATAAAGTCAGAATTGCGAGATATAAACTCACAACTGCTAGAAATAAAGTCAGAATTGCGAGATATAAACTCACAATTGCGAGTTATAATGTCAGAATTGCAAGATATAAACTCACAATTGCGGGATATAAACTCACAACTGCTAGAAATAAAGTCAGAATTGCAAGATATAAAGTCAGAATTGCAGGATATAATCTCACAACTGCTAGAAATAAAGTCAGAATTGCGAGATATAAACTCACAATTGCGAGTTATAATGTCAGAATTGCGAGATATAAACTCACAATTGCGGGATATAAATTCACAACTGCTAGAAATAAAGTCAGAATTGCGGGATATAAACTCACAATTGCGGGATATAAACTCACAACTGCTAGAAATAAAGTCAGAATTGCGGGATATAAACTCACAACTGCTAGAAATAAAGTCAGAATTGCGGGATATAAACTCACAACTGCTAGAAATAAAGTCAGAATTGCAAGATATAAACTCGAAATTCATATGACAAGACACGCAAGGGGCGAGTGATGTATGTACGCAATGTCCTGTGAAAACCATCCTGTCAGGTCTAAAATTCAAACACTTACAGTAGGCTTACCATAGTGAATAAGCGTAAGACAAAAACACATTTTGGAACAAGGATTGATGCATTGACTTTATTTAAATGTTGTTAATTTTGAACAAAAAAGTTATATATATAAAAAAAGAGTAAAATATTAAAGGTACACTATCCTTATTTAAGAATAAAAAACTTTGTTTTTCACAGTGTGGATTTCGCTGAGCAAATCTAATTTTAGATAATCAAATGCAAAGTCTGACATGTACAAAGGTGGTGCCAGATGTAACAATGTCTCAAGAAGGTAAGTACAAAATTGTACGAAAGTGTGTTCGAAGACATGTTCAAGTTAGCAAGGGCATCTTATTTTGCCTCATTTGTCGGTGTGTTTGTGTGCAGGTCTTTTGGCATTTGTTTGGGCCATGCTTAATTTATATTTCTCCCACTGCCAAGCAAGCACTTTAGTCACTGACATGGCAGACCTGTTCCTCAGCTTCCCGCTGACCCTGTCTGCCTTGATCACCGCAGGCTTCCACTGTCTACCTGCTCTGTCTCCCGGGCCTGGGCTATTTCAGTTCAGCTGACAGCAAGACACTTCGGTATGGGGTCTCCCTTGAATGTTTGTTTCACAACACAAGCCTGCAGTTAAAAAAACAAGCATAAAGACGTAACTGACTCAATATGCAAACAGTGAGCAAACAGTTGCAGAAATAATTGAGGCATTGAAAATCAATACAGAACCTGTGATTACACTTTTTTCTGTCAATGTTAAAATGCTTTGCCTTTTTTAACACTAGCAAATTTCATCCAAAACCCAACTTGCATGGTAAGGATGATGATGGGGCAGAATCAGGTTGGGCATTTTGTCCGTGTTCCCCTGGAAACAGTGACACACACAGCCTGTTCAGAATGCCAGACGCTTTACCATAATACACTGCTCTCCTTCACCACACATACACATCTGCACGAGAGAAACTCCATACCGCTCTTGCCAGGGAAGCTTTCCCAAAATTCCTTGCTTTCATGCTTTTTCAACATTATTTAGCCTATATTTCAAGGTCGTGTGAGATTCTATAAGGCTACATTTACACTGCAAGCCTTAAAGGAACACTCCACTTTTTTTGAAAATAGGCTCATTTTCCAACTCCCCTAGAGTTAAACAGTTGAGTTTTACCATTTTCGAATCCATTCAGCCGATCTCCGGGTCTGGGGGTACCACTTTTAGCATAGCTTAGCATAGTTCATTGAATCTGATTAGACCGTTAGCATTTCGCTTAAAAATGACCAAAGAGTTTCGATATTTTTCCTATTTAAAACTTGACTCTTCTGTAGTTACATCGTGTACTAAGACTGACGGAAAATGAAAAGTTGCGATTTTCTAGGCTGATATGGCTAGGAACTATACTCTCATTCCGGCGTAATAATCAAGAAACTTTGCTGCCGTACCATGGGTGCAGCAGGCGCAATTACATTACGCAGCAAATATCGAAACTCTTTGGTCATTTTTAAGCGAGATGCTAACGGTCTAATCAGATTCAATGAACTATGCTAAGCTATGCTAAAAGTGGTACCGCCAGACCCGGAGATCGGCTGAATGGATTCGAAAACGGTAAAACTCAACTGTTTAACTCTAGGGGAGTTGGAAAATGAGCCTATTTTCAAAAAAAGTGGAGTGTTCCTTTAATGCTCAATTTTGATTTATTGCTCAGATCTGAATTGTTTTGTTTGGCTGTTCCCATTATTTTTTAAATGTGCGAGATTTAAGTGTGAACAGGTCATGATCTTGAACCTGCATTTACATTTATAAGGTGATGTGTCACGGAAGCTAGCAGATACTGTTAAACTGCACTGTTAAAAAAAAAAAAAACAGAAAAATTGGATAATGCCCTGGCAGAGGATTTCCAGTACTTTTTCTGTTAAGTTTACAGACTTTTCCTTCAATCCTAAAACACAATGTAATGCGTTATTCAAAACACGGCTAAAGTACTATAAAAAAATAAATAAATACGGAAAATTCCTTCAAATTAACACTGTACATTGGCCTGTATTTTTACAAACTTTTCTTAGTGTGTTTTTCTGTAGTGTCATAATATTTTTCTTTTTCTTTAATAAAGTAGTTTTGAAGTAGCAAACTACTTTTTCCAATAAAGGCACAACAAATGATCTAGATTATTGTTTTAATGTTAGACTGTATTGCGCATGCAGCCAAAGTAACTTTAAGGCAACCCAAGTTTTATTTTTGTTCCCAGAACGTTCTCCTATAGGATAAAATTCTCTAAAATTTCTAAAAATGTTTAGTGATAACATTGTTAGAACAATATCCTCTAACATTCTTATAAAGTTTTTAGTTGGAAGTTTCCCAGCGGGCACTGGACATGGATTCCAACAACGCTCAGATGTCAAAATTAATTGAAAATGAAAATCTTTTTCATCATGATTATATCTTTGACTTTGATTATATCTTGATTATGTTTATCATCAACAAGTAGCCAACATCATCTGATGACATTATCTCTTGCTGTTCCTGCCATAAAAAACATAGCAGCCAGAGAAAAACTAACATTAAAAATTCAGGATTCAAACTGCGCAACTAATGCAAACACTGATCACCATAATGATGACAACTAAATCACCAAACTATTACTTTCAAACAAACATAAACATCTAAACCTCTGTTAATCTCAATATGAACTTTTGTAGATGTATGACATAAATAAAGCCAAACTGGTTTGTAATAAGTGAAGCTGGCAATACTGTTTTTGGAGGTTGTTAACGACGTTGGAGCTTGATGTCAAACAAATGTTAGGTCTAGACATCAACCCGATTTTCATTTTCAACAAAAATTTGACATCTGAGCGATGTTGGAGTCCACGTCTAGTGCCCGCTAAACACTTTATAAGAATATTAGAGGAGAAGGTTCTAACAATGTCATCACTAAACATTTTTAGAATGTTTTTAAAGAATGTTATCCTACCTGGGAACAAAAATAAAACTCTATTTCATTCGGCGGCCATCTTTGAATCACCCCTCGGGCAGCTATTTCAGTCATGCAAGTGCAGCTCCTATCTCTTTGAATGGGGAGACATCAAATTCTCCAAAGCTGTTCATAGTAATAAGAGTGCACCATCTTTATATGTCTAAAGTCAGCTTTACAGCCGAATCAGTGGGAGAAAAGATTCACTTTAGTGAACCAGTTTATTCAGACACTTCACATAATTAATCAGGTTAAAAATGATTCTCTACGTAAAAGTCTGCATAAATGTTGTATAGCAAAATATTAGCAGTGTTGTCATGAAATGTAACTAATCGAGTAGTTTTCAGGCTAATTCAGTCAGATTTGTTAACAAATAATTTAGAGTTGTTTTGTGATCCAGTTCTATCAATTTAATGTGAAAAGATATGACTCAGAAGAATAAGGGTACGTTTACATGACAATGATGTGCTAAAAACAGAAATGTTTTTCCTTTGTGTTTTTCGCATACAGACAACAACGTTGTCAAAATGATCCCCGTTCACATGGATCCGTGAAAACTACTAAAACCGCTTTACTATGCTGCCAGGCCAGTAGTTGGCGATGTCGCTACTGGTAAAGAAATAATACGTATGCGCAGGATGTCACTGTTTTCACAAATTTTCATTTTTGTAGTTTACACAGAGATGATAATGGTATCATTTTCAAAAACACTGTTGTCGTGTAAATGAACGGCTAGAATGCATAAAATGTTTTCTGTTTTAAGTTGAAAACGGTTATGTGTAAACGACCCCTGATGTGTTCACTAACGAGGGCTTTAAATTCAGTACCTTGTAACTTGCAGCAAGGAACATATTTAAAGAATTTCCCCCACAATATTTCTGCTATTTTTTACAGTCTCATTTCTAAGAAAAAAAAAAAAAAATCTAAATTAAGAGAAAATCTCTGACTTTCCCATTTACTTCATAATGATTACGATGACAGATCAGGCACTTACCGCAACATACGGTAAAACTGGCGCTGAGGCAGGCATGAGACAGGAAAACTTAATTCATAGAGGAGATGGAGTGCAATATGTGTTGCCCTTACATCAACCTGTCAGAGAAACTTAAAGTGATGGACTCTTTATTCTCAAAAAGGCTCTGTTAACTTCAGTCAGCAAATATGGCAGTGACTGGCCTGGCTTTCAGCCTAATGTAACCAACTGGAGTAGATCCCTCTTCCAAATACTTCCAGGCATAAAACCACCATCAGCATTATTTAAGACCTGCTAACTTTATTTACGGTGAAGATATTTGTGAAAAATGATTTTCATAGAAATACACTAAAGCCCTTCAAAAACACCTTGAGAGAATAGAGACTGATCAATGTTTTAAAATAAAATGTGTCTGTACTGTATCTGCCAACGATAAACATCTGAATTACATGAAAAATATTAGAATTCTCAATTTTATGTTTTGACTTTGAGCAAGAATGTACTGACTCCACATGTGCTCAGAACAAACCAGACAGTGTAGCACTTCCTGGCTTGTTTATTAAAGTGAATGCTTTTAAAAGTGTAGGCTGAGAGCTTCGCTTCAAAAGAAAGAGGGAAAAAAGTCAGTCCACATTTTATTCCCTCTGAACTGAAGTACAAGAGGAATGAAGTGTGGTCTTTTCTGTACTCCAGCTATATTTGGTCAATGTTAATAATAAACTTGATTAAGGAGCATCTTGAAACTCGAGTCTGGAAAGAATTGGCCGCCGTTGCATCATCTATATCGAGCCAGTAGTAGCTTAGATTACCACAGAAGGTATAAATAATGTTTTTGAGAGTATGTGCAACTTTAGCGACCTGTATTTTACCTTCTGTCATTCCAAAGCCTTTTGACTTTTTCTTTCATCCGTGGAACACAAAATGAGATGTTTAGCAGAGTGTTCATGCTGCTTTTTTCCATACAATGAAAGTGAATTCTGGCCTTCTGAAGCAAAGCGATACGTTTTTGTAAGAAAAATATCCATATTTATAACTTTTTATTTATATCTAGTTTATAAACTAGAATCACTGGTTTCTGTGCACGAGTCGATTCTGGCGGAAGTGTGAACTTTGACCTGACCCATGACTTGGGAATGCGGAAGCGCAGAGGATAGAGCAAAACAAAACACTGGTCATGAATTAGAAATCTAAAACGAGAATTTTTAAAGAGAAATGTTGGAGGAGCTTGAGTTTGTTGCCCAGCCCTATTTGTTTGAACCGCAAGAGGCGTCTACTCACACCTAAACTTACGCTACTCCTACATCCTACGTCATACGCCGGAACTCGACTCTCTTGTGAATGCGTGGACAGACGTTATCAGAAGCTAGTGATTATAGTCTATAAAGTTATAAATATGGATATTTTTCTTACAAAAACACATCACTTTGCTTCAGAAGGCCTTTATTAACCCCCTGGAGTCGTATGGATTACATTTATGATGGATGGATGTGCTGTTTTGGGCCTCAAAATCTCGGTTACCATTCACTCCCATTGTAAAGCTTGGAAGAGCCAGAATATTTTTGAATATAACTCCGACTGTGTTTGACTGAAAGAAGATAGTCATATACACCTAGGATGGCTTGATGGTGAGTAAATTATGGGATAATTTTCATTTTTGGGTGAACAAACCCTTTAAGTGGACTTTTTTGCTACTTTTTTTTTTTTTTTTTTTGCAAACTGTGATCTCAATAAGTAAATAATGACTCTTACATGAGGTGCTGTTGTATACATTTGTAAAGCTGCTCCGGAACTAGCGATACTTGGCTGTGCATTTGAAGGTCACAGTTTAAGAGGTGAATTTTGCTCTTCGGTAACATTCATTAATCTGAGCTGCAATCTGAGAAGGAAAATGAATCTTTGTGATAAATGCTAGAAGGGGAAGCTCAGGTGTGTGCTGTGACTAGGAAATAAAGCCAGAGGTATATTTTCACACCGATTCCACTGAAAGTTTGGGAGAGGAAAAACAGGGCTGTGAATTAAACATGTTAATTTAGCTAATTACATAAAAATGAATGTGATTAATTATGGCCCCTGACCATATGTAAATTCTGCAATAAAATGTTGCATCCAAAAACAGCTACTCTGAGCGCTGTTGGGGGTTTTCTATTTTAATATATTTTAAAGGGGTCCTTGATTGTGATTTCACAATAGTTAGTGTGTAATGTTGCTGTTTGAGCATAAACAACATCTGCAAAGTTATGACGCTCAAAGTTCAATGCAAAGGGAGATATTTTGTTTTACAGAAATCGCTTTTTAAGGACTACAACAAACGGCTGGTAGGGACTACAACAAGCTTCTTCCCGGGTTGGTGACATCACGAAACCTAAAGTTCAGTAGCCCCGCCCACTGATTCGAGCACGACAAGGAGTAGTAGGTAAATAACAGATGTGACGCTAACACTGAATCGAGCAACTAAGCGATAAACTTGCCTTTGTTGTTTTTGTCTCAAAATCGTTTACTGTCAGTAAATCAAACCAGTGACTAAACAGTCAACTTCACATTGTTTCTCTTAGTAGGATTGAAAAAATAATCTGTTATTTAAAGGTGCAATGTGTAAAATTTGGGAGGATCTATTGACAGAAATGCAATATAATATACATAACTATGTTTTCAGTGGTACATAAAGACCTTACTTAATGAACCGTTATGTTTTTATTACCTTAGAATAAGCCATTTCTATCTCATACACCGCGGGTCCCCCTCCATGTCAAGTCGCCATTATGTGGCGGCATGTTTCTACAGCAACCCTAAATGGACAAACACTCTACAGAGCGCGTTTCGTCACTATGTTGTTGTTCTTCTAAATCGTTCGTGTTTTTAGAGGCAGCTTGCATCGTCACTACGTTGAATACGCACTAAGCAGTAGTAGTAGTAGTAGTAGTAGTAGTCGTCTGGTTTATTAGAAGCAGAGACCGTTCTTTGTTAGAAGTAAGAAGAAACCTCATTGCTTCACACAAGATACTCTATGCTCTCTCAGAAGACGACAAGTTGGACAGACGGCCACCGTAGCTTCTCCGAAAGGGAGGGGTGCGAGGGGTGTGCACCTTTAGTTGCAATTCGCAACCTCCCTGCTAGATGCCGCTAAAATTTACACACTGCACCTTTAAACTGTGATTAAATTATATATAGAAAGTGATCAAAGAACGCTCCCTTTACAATCGCTGGAACTGTCAGTCAAACAGTGCGAGTGTTCTGGACTCTCGCCAAAACTCCTGTTAGAATCAACAAATCTCTTATTTACATTGAGTTTGCACTGTTAATAATGATGAAAGTATTCGTTAGTGTGGAGAAATCAAATTGCAATGACGAGATTCATGCGCTCAACATGTTTGAGATACATGTTCATCACTGCAACCTTTCAAGCCACAATCTAAATATAATACTGTAATCAACACTTTTCATGATTAGTAAACCTTGAGAACTGTAATAGTAAAAATGTTCTATAAGTTTTCAAGAGAATTCCAAATGCATTATTATAGAAGCACAGTACTGCAAATTTACTACAATGTTCTGATAGCAAAAACATAGATATACTATAAATAACATTAATACAAAAACTAATAAATAATAGTGTCAGCAACAGCAATAATACTACTGCTAGTACAAATTCAGAAGCTGTGTGCACAGTACATGCTGTGGTTTTATCTAGGAGATTTATGATACACGCATTGTTCCCAGTAGTCCGTAAATGTAATTTAGAATATGTTAGATCTCCTCCGAACCACACAGATATAGTGTGATATGTTTCATTGTACCGCTTTGTGTGGGCAATTCAATCTTCACCCATTAGACATGAGGAAACATTGCTATTTTGAATTCGTAGGTGTTATTTTGAGACAGAGCCGAAGCAGTTGAGCTAAAGAAATTCCTTATGGGATAGAGAGGAAACGGTTGGGAACTGTGGGATTGTGAGAGGCGCAGTGGGACCGGTTTGTCTCTCAGTGTCTGCAGGAGTCACTTGAAACATAGTCAGAGAGTGTTTTAGTTTTTATCAATAAATGAAATTGTTTACTCTCAGAGTCACACATCAGAGCTTTCTCTCTCAGGATGGTGTCCCGGCTTCTCATTCAGAGTACAAGTGATCTGGGAGAGAGCATGAACCAGAAAAGCAAACATTAAAGAGCAAGGCCATCCAAAGTGATCTTTACGGGTCTTTGAAAGCATCTTGTTGAACATATTTTATTTGTGAGCAAGTAGATTATTTATCAGCGTGAACAGTTCATGAACAAAAATGTTCTTGTTGCTCGACTGGTTAAGTTTGGTGTGAACAACACCAAGGTCATGGGTTTTATTCCCTGGAAGCACACTTTTAAAATGTACTTCTGCAAGAAAAAATGTCATTTTTGCATTAATCGGTCATAAAATTAGCTCTAAAATCTAAGGGGGATATATTGGAGATACATTTCAGACATTACCCATTATTGTAAGAAGCCACTGCTGTCTGAAAAACATTTCTGCTTGTCTGAAGTCAACAAAGCAGCACCTGGATGTTACACAGAGCTACTGGCAAAACATTCCAAAGTTGAAACCAGTTGAGTTGTTTGGAAAAACACACAAGGCTATGTGTAGAGAAAAGAAAACCACAGTACAGTGGTTTATATATATATATATATATATATTCCTGTAAACAGCAGAATCTGATTTCACCAAGTCAACCATGTTCCTGGATCAACAACTTTGTTGATCCTGGAACAACATTCCAATCAACCAATCAGATTTGAGGGGCAAGTTTACAGTTTATGTCAAGTTTAGGCTTACAACCAGAGTTAGGTGCTTCTACATCAGTGTATTTAATTTCTCTCTGATTTTAGGGATAAGTTATAGGGGTAACTCTTTACAATAAGGTTCATTAGCTAAACATTAGTTAAAGGTGAAGTATGTAAATTTTGAAAAACACTGTTTGGAAGTTAGTTGGGCTGACACCAACAACTAACATGTAACCAATAAGCATTAGGGGGCGTATGACGATCGAGGAGAGAGAACGAGCATGCGGAAGATTTGAAGAAAAACTGCTGGAAGAGAGATGAGACACACTACAAAAGAGCTCAAAAGAATATCACTGGAATGAAAGTTTATGACTTGGCAAGTGCTTTAGAACCCGCATTTATATTAGAAAAGCTTCCCAGCGCTGGAGAGAGCTAAGCGGGAAGGCCTGAAAACAGACGCGGAGGCTGCTTTGATTCCGCTTCACATGTGAGTAACACTGGGTTTTGATTGTCTGGAGCTGCTGTGCTGTTGGCGACTATGAACGAACACTTTGTGTTTACTTTTGTGTACTGTACGTTCATTTTTTGTGCATCCTTGTCGTTCGTTCATCAACTGCGCTTTATTTGTCGTGAAGCATTTTGTTGCGCGTCAGCTGTGATAAACAGACATCCACTCGCATTACGTGTGTAACAGTGGCCAGCTAGTGAGAGTTGTGCAGGTAAACCACTGCACACTGATGGCCGCTAGAGAATGAGGTGTTTAGCGTCATTGTTAGTGCACTCACCTCGCCTGTCAGCAGTGAATGGGCCAGGGTTCGAGACCGACTCGGAGCAGGGTGGTTAAGATTGGAGGATGAGTTTTGGAGGCGGAGCAATGAAGAGAGGGGTGGGTTTGTTTGGGTTGATTTCAAATATCAACAATGTCCAACAGTGTTTTTGAAAATCTACTTATCCCACCTTTAATGTATTAACTAACATGAACTAACCATGAGCAATACATTTGTTACTGTATTTACTAATCTTCATTAACATTAGTTCATGAAAATACAGTTGTTCATTGTTTGGTCATGTTAGTTCACAGTGCATTAACTAATGTTAACAAGATTTTAATAATGTATTAGTAAATGTTGAAATTAACATTAACAAAGATTAAAAAATGCAGTAGAAGTGCAGTTCATTATTAGTTCATGTTAACTAGTTAACTAATGTTAACTAATGAACCTTATTGTAAAGTGTTACCGATTTTCTATAGCAAAAACATTTAAGATTTTCCATGCCAACAAATGCAACAGCATTTGCATATTTTGCTAATAAGTTTATAATTAATTTCTGATTAATTATCAATCTAGGAACATATTGGCTCTGTGTGCAGAGCGTTGATATATTAAGTTACTGCAATTACGTGGGGTCTTGTATATCCTGTCACATCTGCTCGCTGTCTGATCTAAACATCCTAAGACATTGACAGCTCACGGTGTACAACTGAGTAATATTACTGGGCTTTTGTGCTCTTTATCCCAGACTGCGCAAAGGTGTAAAATGACTCATCAAAGCCATCACACCTGTCTTTTTTTTCTCTCTGTCTACCTTTTTAGAGCTGAACTGCATGCATACTGCCTCCCACAGACATTCCTGTGGACCGGTTCTCCAGGGAAGCACATGATACAGGCAAAGTAAAGTTCACAGAAGCCCTAGAGGAGCCACCTGTAGGATGTTTTATGCTAATTCGAGCCATGTCGGACGAACACTTTCTCTCTCTGCCCTCCCGAGGGAGATGGCAGACATCATCACTGCCTATCACGGTCGCTCTGAGAGCTCTTTGCTTTGTGCTGCTGTTGGGCTACTTCTGACACAGCGTGAACCAAACCACAAACCAATTTCAATACAGTTTTTTTGGTATTGCCAGAAATAACTTTTACTGTCATAACTTTTATTGAATGACAGGCTGTCAGGCTGCATTAGTGGTGGGGATTTTTCAGTGACTCTCATCTGCAGGTTACACTATTATGCCAGTAGGTGGCAACAGGTGTCTGCGCTTAATCATTGAATCATTCATTCAACCGATTCGTTAAAAAGCACTGATTCATTCACGAACGAAACAACTTACCTTTATGAGCAAGTCACTGAGTCATTCGCTCACAAGACATAAGACAAAGTTAAAGGGTTAGTTCACCCAAAAATGAAAATTCTGTCATTAATTACTCACCCTCACCCATAAGACCTTCGTTCATCTTCGGAACACAAATTAAGATATTTTTCATAAAAATCCGATGGCTCAGTGAGGCCTGCATTGCCAGCAAGATGATTTAAACTTTCAGTGCCCAGAAAGCTACTAAAGACATATTTAAAACAGTTCATGTGACTACAGTGGTTAAGCCTTAATATTATAAAGCGACGAGAATACTTTTTGTGTGCCAAAAAAACAAAATAACAACTTTATTCAACAATATCTAGTGATGGGCGGGTTCAAAACACTGCTTCATGAAGCTTTATGAATCTTTTGTTTTGAATCAGTGGTTCGGAGCATGTATCAAACTGCCAAAGTCACGCCCCCCAGTGGTGAACCATTGAAATTTCAAAACACTTATGACATAACGAAGTCTCGTTTACTGAAATCACATGACTTTGGCAGTTTGATACACGCTCTGGCAAGGTTCTCTCAAAGTTATGAAAAAACTTTCTTCCAGTAACATTATTAGAATGTTTGTTTATAGTTATGCGGTCTTTAGTAATGTTCTCAAAATGTTAGCAAAAAAAATGTATTTATACATAGTTCAAGAAATGTTTTAGTTGGACGTTCATCTAACATTTTTTAAATGTTACTACTTACTACTTGTTTCAAAATGTTCAACATTCAAAAAGTAACATTCCCACAATGTTTGTAAAAGTGTAAAATGGAACGTTCCCTTAAGGTTTTTGCTAACCTTCGCATAAACAGTTCTGAACGTTCTCAGTTAAAAAAAAAAAACTGAGAACATTCAGAATATAACTCAATAGGAATGTTATGAAAATGTTCTTAGAACATATTTTTGATAGCTGGGTATTTACTGTAGCCATAAAGCAGTATAAGCTCCCATTGACTACTATGAGAAAAGACCAAATCTCTTTGTCAGGATTATGTTTCAAAAATATATTTCACATGAGTAATAAAGTCTGACAACAGCTGTATATTTAGCTTTTTCAGCTGCTGAATCTTCAGCTCTCAGGCAGCAAAATAAGTCATAGGCTACCTGAGTTTGAATGTGAGTTTGCTGTCTGTGTTGAATGTGAAGCGATAAAAAAGACAGTTTACCGCAAAATAAAGGAAAGAAATGTCTTTCTGTTACCTTGTCCCTGCATACTTCGCTCCTTTTTTGCGTTTGTCAAACTCCTCACAAAACAAAGCAATGCCAAGTGCAGTTCGATTCACAAACAAATGACTCTATAGTGCTTTTTACTCAATTAAAAACACACAAAGCGACCAGTAGTCTACTGATTCCCGAACAAATGACTCATTTCTTAAAACACACAATGATTATAATATAATCATATATATAATCAACTCTCAGAATAGTTTTAGCATGTTATTGAATATGGCAATGTTAATGAATGGACTTGGTACTGCTAATAGATACACATGCATGCTGCTGTAAGCATGTAAGATATGTTGCTGCTGCATAAATAGACATACATAAATCTCATAATAGATCTAAGCAGGTGGAGCTGGGGAGGTGGAGGGTTTCAGAGGAACTCTGATAGCGAACTGCAGGACCAGCATACAGCAAACAATGAATCAGACTATGTTGAGCATGCAATTTCAGGACCTATCAGCCTGCGCCCTTTAGAGTTTCATGACTGAACTAGATACATAACCTGAATCCAACAGTGTTTATTGAATCAACATCTGACTTGCTGAACGATAAGTTATCTTTTTTCAGTGATGTCCGAAATTAAGTTTTGTGTCAGTTTCATTAGTTATTGACTGTCCAAAATATAATATCCTACTATATATATATATATATATTAGGGCTGTCAATGTTAATGCATGCGATTATTCCTAAATCCTTATGCGTATAGGGTAAATGGATTGTTGTAGCGTAGTACAAACTTCCCATTATGGAAGCAGGTGCAGCAGTATTGTTGGTATATATAGATCTCAGCTGCATAAGCCATGATATTAATGTAGCACATGTCTGTCTGGATCAGCGAGGCCTCTCGGTGCTATAATCCCTTCATCTGCTCGGAGAACATACCTACTCCCTGAAAACATCATTTCCACCTGAGAGAAGACACATATGAATTGATAATGGGATTCCACACCGCAAACATGCACTTTATATCTTTCAATGCAGCGCTCCAGCATACAGGAGAACATGGGAACATTCATTATTTCAATGTCCAGCTTGCTAGCGCCTTAGATCCTTATTAATAATACGGGTTAAGAGAGTGCTATATTTCAATTACCCTTCTCATCTGCACAGTCATAGAGATGTAAACAGTAGGACGCTGTGCATATCTTTGAAATCTGTGCAAATGAATAATAGAGAACCCAGAGCTGTATTTTCTGAAAGTAAATGAATAAATCAGTCACTTTTAATGTGGCAGCTTAGTATTTTTCATAGTTTAAAATGCCTAAGGTTACCCTCCATTTGACCATGGTTTACTTTTTTTTTTTTTCTCGGATATAATATCACAGCTCAAACATATGCTCATTGTTTGGTCATTATCATTTTTTCCTTTGTTCATTTAGGTTCTCTGGATGCTTCTGCATTTTAATGCTAAATGATTGACACCAAAATATTTGAACAGATTCATACCGGTAACTCCAGTCTGCGATTCTTTTCAAAAGTTTAATTTAAAGAACCGACTGTCATTTGTTTGTTGGATCACTCGCGGGAAAATAGGGCCATATGATTCCGGTGATGCTGGAAACGCAGATGGAATCATGGAACTCGGTATTTATTGTAGGCCTACAATGCGAAATTTCATGGAATTTTACAATTTTGGTTTAGAAAATATAAAGTAGGACTGTACAATTAGTGTTGCTACACAAAATAAATGTTACAAGGATTGCATATATTACAGATAATTTACCTTTAATGGTATTTAATGATTACGAATAACACTTTGCAGATTACACTTCAATGAAAACATTTTTTTGTTGAACATTTTAGTAAACATTGTTCCTGTGTTCTCGTTGCTTTTACATTTCTTTAACCAGCAGATGTCCTCAGAGTGCGGAGTTCTGAACGCTTCGAAACAGTGAATCAGTGAATCATTTTGCTCACTAAATAGACTTGTTTGACTTGAAGCGGCCCTGGGCAGACCGATTGGTGTAGCACACATACATCTCATAGACGTCTATTTGATGTGTGTGTTTACATCTGGAAGACATATTTTTTAGAGTGTTTGCTCATCTGCAATACGTCTATTGGACGTTTCCTGTCAGATGTCAAATAGATGTTTAGAAGATGTCTTTAAGATGTTTATGATCTAAATCATACCCAGATAGCATGTATATTTGCAAGATGTCTGTTAAAGATCACTTCATCTGGAAAACATCTGCTATTTACAAACATCTGATAGACATCTTTAAGATGTCAGTTTTACATACATTCTAAATCATAAACATCTTAAAGACATTTTCTAAACGTCAATTTGACATCTGACAGGAAATGTCCTATAGACGTATTGCAGATGAGCAAATCCGGATAGCACACGTACATCTCGGAGACATCTATTTGATGTGCATGTTTACGTCTGGAAGATGTATTTTTTTTAGAGTGTTTGCTCATCTGCAATATGTCTAAAGGATATTTCCTGTCAGATGTTAAATAGACGTTTAGAAGATGTCTTTAAGATGTATATGATTTAGAATGTTTGTAAAACATTCTAAATCATACCCAGATAGCACACGTACATCTGCAAGATATCTATTAAAGATCACTTCATCTGGAAAGCATCTGCTATTTACAAACATCTGATAGACGTCTTTAAGATGTCAGTTTTACATACATTCTAAATCATAAACATCTTAAAGACATTTTCTAATTATGTATTTGACATCTGAAAGGAAACGTCCTATAGACGTATTGCAGATGAGCAAACCCTGATAACACACGTACATCTCGGAGACGTCTATTTGATGTGCATGTTTACGTCTGGAAGATGCATTTTTTTAGAGTGTTTGCTCATCTGCAATACGTCTATAGGACGTTTCCTGTCAGATGTCAAATAGTTGTTTAGAAGATGTCTTTAAGATGTTTATGATTTAGAATGTTTGTAAAACTGACATCTTAAAGATGTCTATCAGATGTTTGTAAACAGCAGATGTTTTCCAGATGAAGTGATCTATAACAGACATCTTGCAGACGTACGTGTGCTACCTGGGAACACTCTAAAAAAATTGTCTTCCAGATGTAAACACGCACATCAAATAGACGTCTCTGAGATGTACGTGTGCTATCAGGGTATGTTTTGTAAAATCTTAAAGACATCTATCAGATGTTTGCAGACAGCAGATGCTTTCCAGATGAAGTGATCTTTAACAGACATCTTGCATCTTGCATATTGGTACGTGTGCTATCTGGGCATTGTGTGTGACATCAAAGTACAGCGAGAGTAAACATTCTTTTAGTCACCATGATTTTTTTATGGAATATTACAGTATCTTCATTCATTGTATGGATTCACCTGTAATAAAGGTATTGGATGTTAGCATAGATAGGCTCCAGGAGCTCACAGCTGGGCCTAGTATACCCTTATGGCACTGACCGTATAAAACTAATTAGCTGATGCATTTAATTCTGTCAGAGTCCATGGTGTAATCTATCACGCTTGGGGGAGACAAACAAAATACACTACTCATGCAAATTAAACTTGCAAAAGCTCTGGGCAAATCACTTTATTCTCTTATTCATTTATGTCTTTCCAGCACCCTATCATGGAAATCTCTTCCTCACTTTGCTGCCCATAATAAGCACAGGGGGAAGGTGCTGATTCAATGCTTTGCGATGAAGAATAGATCAGACATGCTTTGATATTCCCTCTGAAATATATAGACTTTTATGGCCCCCTTGGAGTGAATTCTGTGCCATCTGGTAAATGCAGTCGGCCAGTGTATTCTGTCGCCACGAAGGCAATAAATGCCCCGCTCAGAGTCATGTAATGTAATGTATGAAGTGCAGTTAGTCGTCCCCCTCTCTCGTGTGCCTCTCGAGCCGGTGTGAAGCTCATCCTGATTGGTTATTCTGGTGTAATAGGGCAAAATGGAATATGGCAAAGATTACATACTAGTTTGTTTGTTTCACAACAGTCAAAACAGCATTTGCATAATTGTTGCAGGCTGGGGAATAGCAAAGAAATTGGGATTGAATTATTATAAGCTGTTTAAATCTTGATTTTTTTTTTTTTATATAACTAATTCATACAAGCTGAATCCAAGCTGTTGCATGTTTTTAAAAGTCTTTGTCAGATCCGTAGGTTTTCAAAAGAAGCCTCCTGGAGATGCACAGCATGTTGGAAGCCTTTCTAAAAGTGTTTTTGTTTGGTTAAACAGTTTGATTCAGAATATCAGATCCCTTTTTAAAGCAATAAGATATGAAAGTCCAAGTGTTACAGTGATTTTAGTTAAAGTCATAAAGTCACACTTCTTATTTTTTAGTATTTATTATAAATGATTTATCCGTGCATAACATTATTATTATTTAAATTAATGCACACTCATGAACTTTAAACAAAATAACTTCCTCCCTCTTGTAGCGACATCTCTTCTCTAATTACGTGTTTACTGATACGAGGGCGGGGCAACCTGTCACTCATATGAGATCCACCAATAGCAAACCACAACCATCCAATCAATTCCTGATGGACATAATCAAACCTTGTCCTACTTTGTTTGTTTTTTTTTGTTCGAGAAGCCATTTCACTCAGATATACTTCACAATAGGGAAGCAGAGATTATCACGACTTCTGTTATGATGACTTAAAGGGGTCTTAAAGGGGTCCTTGATTATGATTTCACTTTTTTAACTTTAGTTAGTGTGCAATGTTGCTGTCTGAGCATAAACAACATCTGCAAAGTTACGACACTCAAAGTTCAATGCAAAGGGAGATATTTTCAATAGGATAGGACTACAACAAATGGCTGGTAGGGACTACAACAAGCTTCTTCCTGGGTTAGTGACATCACTAACCCTAAAATTTACATAAACCCTTCCCCCGAGAACATACAACAAAGGGGTGAGGCCATGTTGGGCTGCTTTAGAGAAGAGGAAGAGTTGTTGTTACCATGCCGTCATTTTACATTGGACTGCTTCACAAACGAGGGTCAATTCAACACAAAAGATTAACATGACGGCACATGCTAGTCGATGAGTTGAATCAACTCCACAGCAACTACATAAATTTATCCACTAACCGTTCAGAAACGTCCAGTTGTATTCTAAAAGTTGTAACTTCTTCCTGATTCTCTCCATCAGTGTCCGACTCTGGTTTGAACAATGTAAGGCTGAACACCGTTACTGACAATCCTCATTTTGGCTGCGTGAGATTCTCCAGCTTTGTTGTTGTTGAGCAACCGAAGCGCGAGCTGTTAAAGCTCCGCCCTCTTCTGGTGCAGCAGCTCATTTGCATTTAAAGGGACACACACAAAAACGGCGTGTTTTTGCTCACACACAAATAGGGGCAAATTTGACAAGCTATAATAAATGATCTGTGGGGTATTGTGAGCTGAAACTTCACAGACAGATACTGGGGACACCAGAGACTTATATTACATCATGTAAAAGGGGTATTATAGGTCCCCTTTAAGCATGACACGAAGTAGCCCACTAAAATGCATGCTCTTATTTGGTTTGTTGCTTATATAAAGTGGAAACAGCAATATAATAAAAGACAACAGTTTAATTATTAATAATGATGAAAATAAACAACTCTTATACTAAGTAATATAGTTTGTATAGTTAGCCTATAGGTGTTGCCTTTTTTATATATATACTTTATGCACTTACTGCAGAAACTGACTTTATTTAAATAGGAAACTGAGGTGAATAAATAGAAGGCTGAAGTGCTGAAATAAGAGTTTTTACTCTGTGCTGCTATCACCATGCACACTATTTAGGTTATTTCATCTGAAGGAAAGTAAACCTACAGTACCCTGTCTGACATTTCCCTAAGCTGACTCTTATAAATACACTGAATAAATGTTGACCTTTTGAATATAACAGAATATGTTGACACAATGGGAATCCCGTACTGACACTGATTAAACAATAAATATTTAAAACATGTTAGGCTATTTATTGGCTTTTCAAACAATAAAACAGTTATGAAACTTTGGAATTTTGAAAAATGGAATATTGACTGAAAACACTTTTTTTTTTTTTTAAGTTGTACATAAAACTAAGATTATTGGGGTATGTTTTACAAGAAAATACTATTTTAGTCTTTCTGCTTCAAAATGTCATGTTTAATTTAATGTGTACTCGCTGTTTCTTTTTTTATTTGTGAAATTTACTAGCAATTACTGAGTGAAAATAGTTTCAAAGTAAATCCTACACCAATTTTTCTTTCAGTGCTTGTGACAACTAGCCCCGGTCTCTCTTATACAGTAAAACTGTTGCGTTAACTGACTGCACTGAGCCATGATTTTCAAATATATGGATGGTATGTGCTGTCGCATGTATTCATCTCTCAAGAGGCCAACAAGATATATCTATCCTTATATCTGTTTACTTTGCAGACGCTGTTTATCTCGTGCACACAGCAGTGTGAAATGTTTACAGGCCAGATAGTATACCTGGAGTATGCAGCTAGAAATGCAAGTAGAACGAATAACATTTCATAACACAGCATATGCATACATATCAATGATTTAACAGAGTTTTTTCCCCCCATTGCTTAAATATTTCAGAGCATGAGGCCGATGTTGCTTTCTTATACTGTATGTCATCGTCAGTGGCGAACATATGGAAAAGGTTATGATATGACCCCTGTCCCAGAGTTTTGAGCTGTGTGAATAAATAATGCAACTCCTTTGGGGAAAACAGAGGAGGACACTACATGGCAAAGTCCTGCTTGCTCACCTCCAAAATTTCACATAAGGTGTCTCACCTAGAAATATGCTGAACTGGACAATGAATTAGCAAATAGCGTGTCTGTTTTCTTTGGATGAATCAAACATATTGCCCCACATGGAAATGTAACAGTTTTTGCAGCTGGGCCAATCTTTTCAGCTGTGAAGACAGCTGTGACCCAGTCCAAAAAATCTAGAAAAGAGAAGAAAAATGAAAACAAGGCATAATGGGAAGCTATGAAAGCAAAGCACATAAACAACAGACTTTATTCAATAATAATGATGGGGATTCGATACTGGTTTAGGCATGAAAAACTTGTTTATTTGTTTGTTTGAATAAAGATACATGGTTAGGCATGAAAATGAATAAAATAAAAAAAAAAAATAAAATAAACATTACCTATTAAATTACATATTTTTGTGATGTTTTAAGATTAAACTTGTGAAAGAGACAGATTTATTTATTATATTTTTCCCATGCCTAATCCTATTCATTCATTCATTCATTCATTCACTTAAATAAATATAAAAATAAAAAAATAAATTATGGGAAATAATCAAAAGCAAATAAACAGCACACTTTATACAATAATAATGAGATAAGATATAGGCATGAAAAGCTTATTTATTTATTATTAATACATTTTCATGCTAATCCCGTATCTTTATTATTTATTTATTTATTCATTCAAATAAGTAAACAAATAAATGAGGCAGGATTAGGCAAGAAAAACTATTAAAATAAATAAATAAATAAATGTGTAATATTTTTGTGGTTTGTTGTAAGATTAAACGTGTGAAAGAGACAGATTTATTTATTATATTTATTTCCATGCCTAATCCTCTTTCTTTCTTTCTTTAAATTAAATATACATAAGTAAATAAATAAATAAATACATGATGGCAAATATTCAAAAACACATAAACAGCACACTTTATACAATAATAATGAGATATGATATGGGATTAGTAATGAAAAACTTATTTATATTTATATAAATTATATTATTTATTTATTTATACATTTTCATGCTAATCCTGTATCTTTATTATTTATTCATTCATTTAAATAAGTAAACAAATAAATGATGCAGAATTAGGCATGAAAACTATTAAAACAATAAACAAACAAATAAATGTGTAATATTTATTTATTTATTTATTAAAAAATAAAAATAAAAAATAAATTATGGGAAATAATCAAAAGCAAATAGGCACGAAAAGCTTATTTATTTATTAATACACTTTCATACTAATCCCATATCTTTATTATTTATTTATTCATTCAAATAAGTAAACAAAAAAATGATGCAGAATTAGTCATGAAAAACTATTGAAATAAATAAATAAATAAACAAACTAACAAATAAATGTGTAATATTTTTGTGGTCTGTTGTAAGATTAAACTTGTGAAAGAGACAGATTTATTTATTATATTTATTTCCATGCCTAATCCTCTTTCTTTCTTTCTTTCAATAAAAATAAATAAATAAATAAATAAATAAATACATGATAACACAAACAGCACACTTTATACAATAATAATGAGATATATGGGATTAGTAATGAAAATCTTATTTATGTTATATAAAATATATAATTTATTTATACATTTTAATGCTAATTCCATATCTTTATTATTATTTATTTATTTATTCAAATAAATAAACAAATGAATGAATAAATAAATGTGTAATATTTTTTGTGTCTGTTTCAAGATTAAACTTGTGAAAGAGACAGATTTATTTATTATATTTATTTCCATGCCTAATCCTGCATCATTTATTCATTCATTTGTTAGGTAGTTCAAACAAACAAACCAACAAATAACTTGTGAAGGAGACACATTTTCACACATCATTTTGACTTGACTTTGAGTTCAATTCCCAATCTATCATGTCACTGGGGGAAACTTGTCTCCTGTCAGTCAAGACTAAAACCGCCCCTCCCTCTCCATCTCTTTTTGGCAGCCAGACAGACATCTCAATTCACCAAAACGTGGATATAATTTGTGTATACAAATGTCAAAATGTCAATAGATGTAATCCTTTCAAGAGGTGCCGGGGTTTGTTCATTGACGTTTTGGCTGCTTTCCTTAATCCAATACCAGCTGAGTGTTTTTCACAAGGCGCTGTGGGGAAAGGGAGGGCTCTGTTCTGTCCAGATGGGTTTTCTGATGGGATTTCTCTGCCCTGTTGGAATTGATAGTGTTATAGTGTGAATATCATATCAAGTGGATGATGACATTTAGCCGTTTCTAACGAAAACCTTATGGTTCATATTGTCATTTCATTGAGATGGAAAAGTTGATTACCTCATAAACATTTCTGAATGTCAGTCTTGAAAATGGAAACGGGCTACATTTTTTTTCTAATATTATGGTTTACTCTGAAAACTTCCATACTTGAACCCTTAGTCAGGTCACTCACCAGAGTGAACAAAAATGGGCTTTGCCTGGTAATTTTATAAGGAACTGCAATATAATACATGGTTTAGGCTCACTCTCAGTATGTGAACTTACTTGAATATATGTATTTATAATGTACTGCCTAGTAAAAGTGGTGTTCTTAAACTCCATAGTGACTAACAAAGTTTTACAGAAGAAAAAGTGAGTGGTGTTGGCATGCTGCTAAGGTGCTGTGGGTGGTTGCCGGAGCACTACCATGCAGTTGCTAGGGTGTTTTGGATGGTTGCATACTGGCCCAAGTCAAAAGAGTCCACCCCCAAGAATCTTTGATATTTTGACTCCAGTTCCTACTCCTTCAGTGTAAGTCTGGGATTTCTTTCTCCCATTTTATCATCCGCCAGGCAGAAATCACTTGAAGTAATAGCACATTTCTCCTAGACCATCATGTCTGTAGCATAAACATTGTGTGGGAAGGGTTACATGTGAAAGTTTAATACTTAGGGTTAGGGGTTTGTTCAAATCTCAACCCTAAGTGTGAGCAAAACCAAGCCTTAGCAAGCAAAGAGCTCCAGACTAAACAAAATAGGCTACTAGGGAACCATTGGCTCTTAAAATGACTTGGTTAGTCGACAAATATACTCCAAAAAGTTTCCTATAAATCAATAACGGCACGATTGGACAGTGCTAAACAATGTTAATATTTTTGTGAAATATTTGAATGTTTTTTAGAATAACACATGTTCAAAACTGTTGTTATATATATTTGAATA
Organism: Mylopharyngodon piceus; assembly: GCA_039654765.1. NCBI lineage: Eukaryota > Metazoa > Chordata > Actinopteri > Cypriniformes > Xenocyprididae > Mylopharyngodon > Mylopharyngodon piceus. Next base: position 14,182,787 of record CM077459.1, on the reverse strand, counting down.
TAGTCAAAAAATGATACACGGTTCAGGGAGGGAGTCTGAACGATTAAATCGCATTCAAACAAACCGCTGGTCGAGTTTTGTTAATCTTTTCAATCGAATCAATAAAAGATCCGGTTCATAAGAGTCATTTGTTCGCGAATCAAACATCAGGGTTCGCGCTGTGAACGCTGCGCACGCGAGATGAACAATATATCTGACGAAACCGCATATTATGAACGTAAACTTTTCGGGACTATCGCCAATGACGAGCTGCATCCGAAATCACATCCCTACTAGGCCTATACAGGCAAAAGGCTATGCCTGAATTCCCAATACTCATAAAAGAGTAGGCAAAAAGTACCCGGATGACCTTCTTACAGCGAGATTCTGAAGTGTACATACGATCAAGGCAAGCCTGCAACCTTTAGCCAAAAAAACGTAACGGCTAATGCTAACGCTCTGGCTCTGTTGGTACACAATTACCTTTTACAGAGGTGCCGCAAGTGATTAAGTTATCCGTTACGCTTTCTCCAGTGGTAAGAGATACAGACCCTCTCATCTCCCTATAATATACAATCTCTGATACGATAGACTCTTTACTATCCCATGAGGCCACAGGAGAGGATTTGTGAATGGAAGTGAAGCAATCCAACTGACGCTGGTATGTCACGTCATGATACAACATGGTGAATATTAGTGATGGAAAAATTAAGCTTTGCGAAGCACCGAAGCTTTCCCCTCAACTCGAAGCTTTTCAACACGGTGCACACTAACGACATCTTGTGGTCAAAAAGTGGAAAAAGCTGCCTTTGTCCATTTTTGGACTGTTATAATAAATCAGTTTGTGCTATGAAAACCATATAGGCTAAAGCAAAGAAAATCTATATAAATGAGTCTTTCACATGTCATTGTACTGTGAATAAATTTGTTTAAAAAATAGGCTCTGGCTCATGTAGGCATATATGATCAAAATAAAAGAAGATTATCGGGGAATGGTCAGAAGTACTTATGATCCGGGAATTAATACTGAACATGAACAAAACTACACATGTATTATGATTTATTATCACCAAAGAAGCAAATGACACTTGAAACTGCGCAAGGGGTTCACGTTATTTGAATCAGAATACAAAGCAGTCATGTGGTTGTGTGCGAAAACGTTTTTTTTTTTTTTTTTTTATTAAGAACTTATGAACAGTACAAAAAACAGGCACCAAAGACAAAGCTCCAAAGATGAAAAAAAAAAGGACATTCACAAGACGCCAAATACAGACTCATAATATGTAACAATAGAATTACCTTTTACATTTTTCACAAGTTTAAGAGACTTCATTAAAAGAATGAGTTTGTTACAGAAGGCCTTGTATACAGGAGGAGATTTGGATAAACGACATTTATGAATAAAGAATTTGCCGTTCAGGATAATGAAGTTTACAAGATTGTTAATGTGCGAAAACGAATCTTCGGACCAACGGCTCTGCTTCAGACGTCACAGATCATGTGGTTATGGCAAAACGAATCAAGCTCCAGTACAGTGCTTCACAGTCAGATGTTTCATTTTTTTTTGATAAAAGCTTTGGTGTTGAACGTCACATCACTAGTGAATATAGTCAAAGTCCCTTTAAGACAAGTCATTTCACTCGGCGGCCATCTTTGAAACGCCTCTCGGGCATGCAAGTGCAGCTCCTATCTCTTTGAATGGGGAAACATCAAATTCTCCAAAGCTGTTTGCCAAGCTTTCGATTAAATTTCATATTTGAAATCACCAATGAAATCTGACAACAACTGTCTCATAAATTTTGTTTCTAAATGCTCGAATCATGACAAAAAAAAACAGTATTTTTCAGGCTGGATCAAGCTAATGCGCATGCGCAGTCCTACATGCGCGTCTCGCGTCTCATTTCGGAGGCACGCGTCTGACTGTTTCTATAGGAACCGGAGCTTCTAACGGCCGCTGCAGTGACGCGATGACTTTACCAATCGGCGATTGGCTCTTATTTAGAAGGCGGAACTTATTCCGCCATATTGCGCGTTGCACTTTCTCTCATTCAAAACAATAACTGTGCATTCACACGGTGAGCTCCAGCGAGCAGCAGCGTCTTGGACGTTGTGGGCGTTGAGGAGAGTTGAAGTCAGGTCAATTATGGTAATGAGCTATGACGCAGTTCGGCGGCAACCAATCGGATTGTAGAAGTCCTCCACTTGAGAGGATTCCAGAGAACGCAGTCCTGTAAACTTTGGTTCCGACCACATTAGTTCCCAAGCAAAATGGAGGAGAGGTTGATCATTGCTGTGGCGGGTTTCCCAGTTATTTACGACGTGTCCCTGTTTGCCTATTTATATTTTTTTTACATTTTGGCACTAGAACGCTTGTTTTTCAGCGGGAATGCAATTTATTTGCTCAAAACAACATAGATTTGACCAATTGCATTATGGCTACACTTCAACCAGGACAGTTTGTAATGGCTGCACACAAATTAATGTGAATGTTAATTAAAGACGAAGGCTAGTAAACGTAAACTGCATGTTGAAATTTGACTAGCACTTAACCATTAACACAAAAGCCACACCACACAAATGGCTTTTAATTGCTTTATTTCGTTAGCAAACATGTATAATTGTTAAATTATTTCCATCAATTTCTTACTTTCACATTTAAAATTTTTCATGAGGTTAGCTTATACCCTACTTGTTTGCTTTGCGGCCCCTTTAAATAAAGTTTAAGCATTCGATCTACGTCAGAGCGGCAGAGCGTCCATGAATCTTTCGACAGTGTTGTTGGCAGGGCCAAAGATATACATAATAAAGGCTAGATGTCTTACGGCGGAGTCTCTAACGTCATCACCGGCGGCCATCTTGTCACAGGCAAGCTTTCTGGCTGGCTCTGTGGTACCTGATGTAAGGTGAGTGGTCTGCACGAACACAAATACTCTTACCTCGCTGAAATCTTGACGGATTTACAAATGGTTTGGTTTCTTACAAACGTTATTAACGTGGCTATAATTCTGGATGCTTGAACATGTTGAAATTGCAGCTTTTCTTTTCGAAAAACGACTTAATCGTGCAGCATAGTTGTGTATCACGGCTACTTGCCCAAGTTATCAAGGCTGAGACCACAATCGAGCTGTTCAATTATATAGGTTTTACTGACACCAATAACGATTTTATGACAACTAATCTTTTGTCTAAATTACAGTCTTTGTGGATGTGGTTGTAGTTATTAGCTGGCTAATAACAAGAAGCTTTGAGTGAGACCTAGTAGTTACAGTTTAGCTGCTACCCAGCAATTTTACATCAGTGGGAGAGGCAGAATTGCTCTTTCTTTTCAATATAACTTAAGTTGCACATGATTTCCAATCGGTTTGGTTTGTTAAAAACATCTTACATTATGATACAGGGAATTGCTGGCTTTATAGGAGAAGATGCCAGACTTTTGTGCAGCCTACGGATGCTCTAATCGCCGTAGTCTCAAAACGAGAGCCCGTGGGATCACCTTTCACCTGTAAGATATGACAATATTATGATTATATTTGGGATAATCGTTACTTAGTGGATGTATGTACAATACAGGTCCTGTTACACAGGAACAGCGGGGCTATGACATAATAGTATTACAAGATTGTTGTTAACCCAAAGCTTTTGACAAGTTTGTTTACACAATCGCAGAATGTTTCTTTTGGGCACATTTTTTTTTAAGCCTAGTAAATGGCCCAACCCTGAAGAAGTTAAAATAAACATGTAATAATTCAAATTATTTTATTATAATAGTAATATTCATATTATAAAAGTGTATATATATATATATATATATATATATATGTAAATATACATATATACATATATATATATATATATATATATATATATATATATCTCATGTTGCCATTCTGTACACATAAATATCTTGTGCGTGTGTATATTCATTGCACCTATCTGTTCTGTTCAATGTTATTTTCATATTAAGTCCATGGTTATAATTATTCATAAGTATGCAGTGTCATAAGTACATCTCTGACGTTTATAACAAACCAAACAGTTTGAAAATTGGTAGAAAACTGAGCAAGTTATGGTTATTTAAAAAGTACATGCACCATTAAAACACAATGTTACGAGTGAGCGAGCTGACTGTGACAAGATGGCCGCCAGGTGCGGACGTCGACCTCCATTGGCCAGCAGCGCGGACGAGACATCTAGCCTTTATTATGTATATCTATGGGCAGGGCGGCCAGAGCAAATTTTGACGCTCTCGCCGGCGGCGGTGTGATCGCACAGTAAGAGTGACGCGTCTTGTGTTATTCTATAGTCTTTGATATAGTATGTCCGGATTACATTCATACTACACACATTCATACTGTGTAGGACATTTTTTTAGTGGTCGGGAAGTAATTACTTATTCAAAACAAGTAACTCGAGAGTATACGGTTTTGTTTTATCACCAGTCTGGAGCTCCTAAGTCTCAGCTAATTAACATTGAGGAGAACTGAACAAATGGGACTATTGATATTTATGCAAGTTGTGCATTATGAGAAAGTGATTTCTGCATGCTGTACAGAACATTCTGTTGACAAATCAATAAACATGGTGTTGGATGAGGTCAAATGAAGCTTGAAAACATTATTAGAGTCACGATCCCTTTTTTCAGACGTTCAGTGATGATGTTCAAAGAATAGCTCACTTCCTGTTTGCCCAGTGGAGTTATTGATTGAGTTTAATTGCTCAATGATCACATCAGCTGCGGTGATATTTAGTTGTTTATTTTTGATGGTTCACGAGTTCTTTATGATGCTTTCAAAGGCTGTTCCATTTATCATTACCCACCATGCAGGCTTGTTTTGCATTGATTTTGATTCTGATTAATTTTGCACGGCTTCGCAGTGGACACCAGACACAGATCGATACATGTGGCGTTATCTGAAACAGATGCAGCCAGAGATGATTAAGCGCCATGACGTTCTTCATCTCGCTGATGGTGTTTAATATAATGGCACACTTCCTGTTTTTCCCTCTTCTGATATTGATTAAGCTTAATTATCCGGTGGAAGTGAAATAACGTGAGGACCTTAGAGGCCAACTTCAACACTTAAAAAAAAAAAAAAAAAAAACTATGGTTTACCTTTGACAGCAAAGTACTTTACCACTGTGTATATATAGCATATGCATATGTATAGCCAATAATGGAGGTTACAATAAGTTTGTTTAGGGGTCAGTGACGTGACAGGTCATTTTTTGTCCAAAGGCCTTAATAATAATAAAAGATATAGACATCCAAAATATGTAAGGTAGTACAACTAGATCTCTTTTATTGAATCCAAAAGGTTTTAATTATATTTTCCTACATATAAAGGTATTTTAAAGATTTTGAAGTGTCAAAAGGTCATTCGGTTTAACCGTCCAAAGGCCAATACAGCCATTTCATTTGTGATTAAAATATCTTAAAATGTCATAAATGTATATATTTTTTTATTCTGGCATGATTTTATAACATCACATATCAACATAGTGCAAAATGGTATTAAAATTATGTGTAGAAGTCATTGCTTTGTTGAAATGAATTTCATTGATGTCATTCAGAGTAACCAATATAAAGGGACAATTTTGGATCAACTCATGTGGTCAATATGATGTGACAGGATGTGACATCATTCAGACACCTGCAAAGGAGCACATGGTCATGAAGCAAAGTAACTAACTCTCTTTTAACTATTTGAAAAATTCATGTTTTCACTTGCTCATACACATGTCCCGAAACATCAGGTCATTCGGTACAACCGCTATAAAATATGGAAAATGTAATATTTTAAAAACTTGTACTAAATATAAAATGTTTGATTGTCCTTTTGCTAGCTAGCTAGATATCAGCCTGTTAGCATTGTTTGAAAATATCGTCATTCGGTATAACCAAAAGTGTCATTCGGTAAAACCAAAATTTTGGTTAAACCAAATGTCTTTTTTGGTGACAAATTTTGTCCATTTTGTAAAAAATGACAAAAACAGTGTTAATTGATTATAAAAACCACATAATCTCATTGTTAACACTTAATAAAACTTCAAAATGAATTATATCTCCATTATGTTTTTTTACACTTTTAAAAACCTTATTCGTCAATGACCCTTAGTCCAAAACTATTTCTGCCCCGAGAAAGACCTATAAACCTTTGTGTTTTGAAAGTCCTTTATCTCTTTCAAATCAAGAAATTGATTATTCATCACATTTTTCTTTTTGTTATATGAAGGTTGCATTAAAACTTTTTACCAACATTTATTTCTTCCAGATTTTTAATCATAAAATATGAAAGTCCATCATTAAAATACCAACATTTTGCCCCTATACATTTTAAAAGTTAGTGTCAAATGTGGTCTATATTCCAAGTCTCCTTAAGTCATACAATAGCTTTGTGTGAGAAAAAGATCTAAATTAATCACTGATCATCATCCTTTGATAAATGACAACTCGAGTAGTTTGTTTATTATTTATGGACGAAAGATTGAATATTAAATCACATAGCCAATAATGAAGGTTACAACAAGTTTTACTCCAAAGCCATTTCTGCTTGAAAAAGACTTTTCTCTATTCCTTTCAAGTGGCCTTTTTGATTATTCATCATGTAGTGACTTTGAGTGTTTTTACTATTTCCACTTTAGCTCTAACCTTTCCACTTACGCCATTGATTTAAAGAAGTGAATGTATGCCTTTGGCCTAAAAACGCTTGACGAAATTGAATTAGAGGAAATGCAGTTTTCCTAACAAAAGAATTTCAGATTGATTGGCAGGGGAAATACAGGGCCAATATGAGCTCAGATAAAGGAGTGTGTTCTTGGCAACGTCCACAACATCATTAATGTAGGACAATGTTACTGCAAGGTCCATAGATCACGTTTTTCAAAGTGTTAAGTGTGAAAACACCCTCCTAAAATGTGTAACAATAAATCATAGGAAAAATTTCATTTATCGTCATATAAACCCTGTATGTGAAAAACAAAAAAAGAGGACAGATAGAAAACTGATGCCAATGTAAACAAGGGGAAAACTATAATATTTAACAAAATATGAAACTGTGGTTTCTGAAGAGGGTCCACATTCATGGAGACCTGAACTGAATCTCTATTGAACTCTGGGTTGAATGTTCCTAAAACAATTACTCTGCTTCCCCCATGAGGTTCAAACACATGCTGTAAGGAGGATCAAGTAGAGAGAGAAAAATCAAATACAGATTTAAAGTTCATGTTTTTGTGTCAGTGCTGTTGATGCATCTAAATGGGTATACTTTTTTGCCAGATTCAAAGTAGATTACATTTTTTCTTTCATTTAATAAAAGCTGATAAAAAACACAACATATAAAACTTATTAACAAGCCGCATCACTGTTTGTAATGTCTAAGCAGAGGTAATGAAACTTGCTCACCTAAACAATCATCTCTCTCTGATTCATTAATGTGTTCAAATCCTGCACCGAACAAATGAGAAGGAATCGGTTCATCTTAAACGGTCCTCTCTCTCTCCCTCATGTTGCACTGGAAAGTCTGATTCATTTTAGTGAATTGATTCATCCTAAATGATAATCTCTCTTAAATGCAGTGTTGGAATGTCTGATTCATTTTTGTGATTCAGTTCATCCTAAATGGTCCTTTCTTTTCTTGCTTGAAACATCAAAGCGCTGACACATTTTTCCGTTAGTTCGGCAAATCTTGCTTGTGAAATACATTCATTTTTATGGAAGCTTGTTTCCGCCACGGAATAAAAACTAAAAAAAAGTAATTGCGACTTTTTGTTTCACAATTCCTAATTTTTAAACTCACAATTACGAGAAATAAAGTCAGAATTGCAAGTTTGTATCACGCAATTCTGACTTTATTTTTATCAACCCTAAGAAAAAAGTCAGAATTGTGAGATAAAAAGTCACAATTAACTTTTTATTTTTCACAATTCTGACTTTATTTCTCGCAACTGAGAAAAAAGTCATTATTGTGAAATAAAAAGTCACAATTACCTTTAAATTTTTTCACAGTTCTGACTTTATTTCTAGCAACTCTGAGAAAAAAGTTGTAACTGTGAGATATAAACTTGCAATTGCGAGGAAAAAAGTCAAAATTGTGAGGAAAAAAGTCACTATTACCTTAAATTTTTTCGCAATTCTGACTTTATTTCTAGCAACTCTGAGAAAAAAGTCAGAATTGTGAAACAAACTTGCAATTGTGAGAGGGAAAAAGTTAGAATTGTGAGATAAAAATTCACAATTAACTTTTTATTTTTCGCAATTCTGACTTTATTTCTCACAAAAAGTCAAAATTGTGAGGAAAAAAGTCAATATTACCTTAAATTTTTTTCGCAATTCTGAGGAAAAAAAAGTTGTAACTGTGAGATATAAACGCACAATTGCGAGGAAAAAAAGTAAAAATTGTGAGGAAAAAAAGTCAATATTACCTCACACTTTTTTTTGCAATTCTGAGGAAAAAAAAGTCGTAACTGTGAGATATAAACTCACAATTGCGAGGAAAAAAGTCAAAATAGTGAAGAAAAAAAGTCGCTATTACCTTAAATCTTTCCGCAATTCTGAGAAAAAAAAAAGTCGTAACTGTGAGATATAAACTCACAATTGCGAGGAAAAAAGTCAAAATTGTGAGGGAATCGCTATTACCTTAAATTTTTCGCAGTTCTTTCGCAAATCTTTATATATATAAAGATTCACAGATCCCAGTCCCTGCATGTATTCTGAGGTATGCAAAATGGGGTGTTTTGCTGTATTTATTAATATAAATGTAACTGTTCAAGTTTAATATTATCACCATAACTGAGTTTATTCATTCATTCACAAACCCTCACGTCTCAATAATCTGCTGTAGTTTTCCAGTCATACTACAGTAAAGAGGATCAGGGGAGATGTTACCTCTCTCAACATCCTAATCATGTGCAAAGCCAATTCTGTCACACGATTTACACAAAACATAGATACAGCAAAAATATTGCAACACAACAGTGATCTGGTGAAAGCAGTTCATATGGGCCTGAAGAAATCTATACATACAGTCTTTTAAAATTCATTGCAGTTTAAACTTTTCTGATATATCAATAAAATGGCCCTAAATCCAGCTCCAGGGTTGATGTAGTTGAGTCAGCTCTTCTTCCCGGCATCTCGGCTCGATCTTGCGAGGGATATTAATCTAGCAACAGGGTCCTTGTGCCCAACCACAGCTGTCTGCCTGTCTACAATGACTAAATGCTCTTGTGTTGCTAACAGCGGGACCCCCGACAAGAGGCCCCTATACACACCCCCAGACACACTGATGTAAACTCAAACACTCACCTTGAGAGGAGACAAAGGAGGCTTAAAGGGACAGTTCAACTAAAACTGTGAATTATTGCTCATCGTTTACTCATTCCAAATCTTTTCTTCTGACATGAAACACAAAAGGAGTTGTCTAGGGGAAAAAATACAAAAAAATATTTACCAGCAATAATGATTAGAGCTGTCAACAAAAATAGTTTTGAATTTAATTTATAAGATAAACGGGGAAAAAGTGTGTTTTTTTTTTGTGTGTGTGTGTGTGTGTGTGTGTGTGTGTGTGTTTTTGTATGTACCAGTTTGTGGATGTCATATAATACTTTACATAAAGAAAATAATAATTGGTTTTGATGTGAGAACATTATATAAATCTATTTTGTAAATGGCTGCAAGCTCTGCATGTGAAGATCTGTCTTCAGAGCTCAAACAAAGCCTCTTTTACATTATATGATTATTCCGTCTTGTAAATTAAAGTGACACATGTTTTTTTTTCTTCTTCATCATGTCTCGATCATTTGTCTTCAGGCTCCAGAAGTCACAAAAAGTGCAAGACGTTCCTTAGAGCTATGCACAGAAGTTCTTACACTAATTTAATTATAGCGTATACTCGCTGATATTCAGATCATAGGCGTGCTGGCAAATGTAACTGACATTTGCTCTCCACTAGAGGTCTGTTGCTATGTCAGGTTTCACCGGAGAGCAGATGGCCACAGATGGTTTGTGGAAGCTCTCTCTTGTGCCCTCGAATTTCCTCTTGATCTGCTCGGTTCCTGGATGCAATCGAGCAGCACATAAACTGGATTAAGCATATATGTAAGTTTCTGTGTTTCAGGAAATTGTTAATCTAAAATCAAGCATCCCTTCAGAAAATGAATCTGGATGTTGTTGTCTTACATTCACAGCTTAACTATGCCATGATGGTTTCACTACAGTGTACAGCGGAATTATATTTCACAGCTGTATCCACAAATTTGTAAAAGAAATCTCATATATCTTTGTAATAGCTCATACCTGCCTCCCTGTCTTTTTTCTTGGCACAGTTTTCCCTAAACATTCACACATCTGTGCTCACAAATTGCTTCTGTTACTGCCATTATTACAAGTAGCCGACTACATTGAAACAGGATATGAAGTGGAACCAAAAATTTACGACCATGTGACATTCTCAAAGTGAACGCTTTGGGGAATTCGTCACAGTGTACGGAGGCAATAGACTATTTACTATAGAAGTCATTAAACATGCTCAAAGCTCTGGTTTTGCCTCATAAAAAGGACATTTATGAAAACCGCTTTGTATTTCCCAGTCGCCTAATTACTAAGTATTATTAACCGGATTCATAAGTTGACGCTAAGTTGTCTAGAGAGCTTCAAAAGAAGCATAAAAAGGCACACTTCCTGCTGGTGTGTCATTAAAGAGGTTATAAATTGCATTCATTGTTCATATTTAACCCTCTGTTGCACATTGCCTCTGGGAAACAAACCCATTTTCTTCACTTTGCAAGCACGAGATGCATGTATGATGGCAATAAAACGGTTAAAAGACTGAATAAACTAATAAAAAGCACATTCTTGGTCACGCTGCACCCTCACCTTCTCATACGTAGAGCAGTGTTTCTCAACCGGTGGAGACTGTTTTGAGTTGGTTGCAAACAACAAAAACCATAATTTTAAATATTTTTCTGATGCAAGACTTACTTTGAAAGACGTGCGTGAAAGCTGTTGCCTATGGAAGTTTGCTTCCGCCATGGAATAAAAATAAAAAAAGGTAATTGTGACTTTTCATCTCACAATTCAGACTTTTTTTTCTCGCAGCTGCGAGTTTACACCTTGCAATTCTTACTTTTTTCTCAAAATTGCTGATATTAAGTCGCAATTGCATGTTATAAAGTCAGAATTGCGAGATATAAAGTCACAATTGCGAGTTATAAAGTCAGAATTGCGAGATATAAAGTCAGAATTGCGGAAAAAAATTCTATTTCGCAATTGCAAGTTTATATCTCGCAATTCTTACTTTTTTCTCAAAATTGCTGATATAAAGTTGCAAATGCGTGTTATAAAGTCAGAATTGCGAGATATAAAGTCACAATTGCGAGTTATAAAGTCTGAGAAAAAAAGTCAGAATTGCGAAAAAAAATTCTGACTATTTCGCAATTGCGAGTTTATATCTCGCAATTCTTACTTTTTTCTCAAAATTACTGATATAAAGTCACAATTGCGTATTATAAAGTCAGAATTGCGAGATATAAAGTTGCAATTGAGTGTTATAAAGTCAGAACTGCGAGATATAGTCAGAATTGCGAGATATAAAGTCGCAATTGTGAGTTATAAAGTCTGAGAAAAAAAGTCAGAATTGAAAAAAAATTCTATTTCGCAATTGCGAGTTTATATCTCGCAATTCTTACTTTTTTCTCAAAATTACTGATATAAAGTCACAATTGCGTGTTATAAAGTCAGAATTGCGAGATATAAAGTCAGAATTGCGAGATATAAAGTCGCAATTGCGAGTTATAAAGTCTGAGAAAAAAAAGAATTGAAAAAAATTTCTGACTATTTCGCAATTGTGAGTTTATGTCTCGCAATTCTTACTTTTTTCTCAAAATTGCTGATATAAAGTCGCAATTGCGAGTTACAAAGTCAGAATTGCGTTATAAAGTCAGAATTGCGAGATATAAAGTCAGAATTGCGTTATAAAGTCAGAATTGCGTGTTATAAAGTCAGAATTGTGAGATATAAAGTCGCAATTGCATGTTATAAAGTCAGAATTGCAAGATATAAATTTATATCTCGCATTTCTTACTTTTTTTCTCAAAATTGCTGATATAAAGTCGCAATTGCGAGTTACAAAGTCTGAGAAAAAAGTCTTAATTGCGAAAAAATTCTGACTTTATTTTGCGATTGCCAGTTTATATCACGCAATTCTGAGAAAAATAGTCCGAATTTTGAGATGTAAACTTGAAATTGTGCGAAAAAATTCAGAATTGTGAGATAAAAAGTCACAATTATCTTTTAATGTTTTTATTCCATGGTGGAAACAAGCTTCCATAGTTGTTTAACAGTTTAAGTAAAGAGTGCCTGAGGAAAAACAGGTTGTCCTGATTCAGTATCTATCTGCTGTTAGATATTATATTATTGTTATACTATTATATTTATTTGACCCTTTCCATGTCTTGTATGAGTGGGTGGTTTTGGCCAGAATATGAAGTTGCAATGCGGACCACATTTCATCGACCAAATCTTTCTTAAGTTCTTAAGAGTAGTTCTTAAATCTTAAGACTAGAATGGAAGAAAAGTTTAAAATATTCTTAAGGAACCTAAAAAATTTCCTTCATTTGTATATCTGTGAAACTGTCTATGCATTATGAACATGAATGTTGCTCTGTAGTGTCTGTGGTGCCGATAGCAGACTCTGCTCACGGTGGAGTGAGGCGTGGTGACGATCTAAATCGGCCAATTACATCCATTCATCCCTCGTTCATCACTCTGTTTGTCTGTCGAATGTTTGCTGACGGATCAGAGCCGTGGATCCATTCCAGCGCTTTTCCACATGATTAGATGGAACTAATTATTCTCACATCTCACGCTCAGTCTGGAATAAACTAATTACCCGTCTCTTAATGAAGGGAGAAAGGATTCCTGCAAGAATTCCTGCAAACGCCTTTCTGATCCGCACTCATCTAAAAATTTAGTTGGAAGTTAATTGGATGTCCAGAAGATTGAAAAAAAGACCTGCAATAACAGAAAACAAAGCAAAAACATGTATGCTAAAAAATGTGGTGTGAGACATTTGTTTTACCGTAGGGAGCAGCACATTGCTGTTAATTGCTCGCTTGATTAATAGATCTGATTAAACGAGAGCAGTGATTAACATATGTGACCAGAAGAGAGGAAGCTGATGTAATTATAACACAAATCATTAATGTAAATATGAAAACAGGATTATGTCGGTTATCTAATGGGCAGGGATGGACCTGCCCACCGCAAATAATTATGTGTATAAAACAGCCTACAATCTAGGACCCGATAATTTACTCACCCCCATGTCATCCAAGATGTTTATGTCTTTCTTTCTTCAGTGGAAAAGAAATTAAGGTTTTTGAGGAAAACATTACAGGATTTTTCTCCATATAGTGGACTTCAACGGGGACCAATGGGTTAAAGGTCCAAATTGCAGTTTCAATGCAGCTTCAAAGGTCTCTACACGATCCCAGATGAGGAATAAGGGTCTTATCTAGTGAAACGATCGGCCATTTTCTAAAAAAAAAAAAAAAAAAAAAAAAATGCATGGCACATCGCAGAGCTAGAGCAAGACGAACATTTGTGATTAAAAAGTATATATATATATATATATATATATATATATATATGTGTATAAAATGACCGATCGTTTTGCTGGGATCGTGTAGAGCACTTTGAAGCTGCAATTTGGACCTTAAACCTGTTGAACCCCACTGAAGTCCACTATATGGAGAAAAATCCTGGAATGTTTTCCTCAAAAACCTTAATTTCTTTTCAACTGAAGAAAGAAAGACAAACATCTTGGATGACATGGGGGTGAGTAAATTATCAGGAAATTTTAATTCTGAAGTAAACTAATCCTTTAATAATAATAATAATAATAATTAAAGCTGCAAGCAGCATTTATCGGGGTTCAAGCATTTAAGGCCTTTAAGCACATATGTGTGAAAAGATATTAAGTTTTATTTAGCAAGCATGTAACATCTTAAATCATAGAAGGAACAGATCATTTACAGCCAATACAGGCAATTTACCATAGGAAATATATGGTTTTTAAAGCTTTTTAACAGTTATAGCGCCACCTATGGTCCGATCTCCACCACTTTTTTTGGTGTCCATACATATGTCAAATTTGGTGAAAATATCTCATTTCGTTTTGAAGTTATAGACACTTATATATACGAGAGCATAAAAAATGACCCATGAGTGAATTTTAATGGATTTTTTTGTTACTTCCTATCAAAATTTGACATTTGGGCTAAGAATTTTAGTTAACAAGCTATGTTTCAGTGTTTCCTATGCTGGTTTCGTCTCGATTGGATTAACGGTTTCGAAGATATTCGCAAAAGTTTTTTAAGTGCTAAATCACAACGTTGCACAAACTATAAGGCGTAACCTAGCATGTCTGGTATTGTTGGACTTGGCAAGGATTCAGGAGTCTAAGGACGTGACTCCCGTGAAAATAAGTCAAACACACCTAAAGTTATATACATTTTCATCCAAAACAGGTAATTTACCATTGAAAATATATCGTTTTTAAAGCTTTTTAACAGTTATAGCACCACCTATGGTCCGATCTTCATAAAAGTTGGCATGCTTCTTTAGAGTCATATGCTGCATATGCTCACTAAATTTCGTAAAATTCTGAGTTGTCGTTTAGGATTTATTGGCTTTTGAGGATATTTTGCCACGCCCGTTTTGTAAATGACCCTGTTATAGCGACCCAAAGGGTAAAGTTAAACTTTTTTTGATAACTATTGATCAGGAGAGTCCAGAGAACTTTACTGCACTGGTTTGGTTCCGATCAGGCGAAAAACCTAGGACTAGTTCACAAAAGTAAGTTTTTCACATAATCGCGAATATTTAATGAACGATTTGATTGACAGCATTGGTTCTTGAGGCAAAGTTGTTCAGTATGAGGAGATCTATCAAATGATATGCATATTGTGTGGATCTGTGAAACACCACGTGATTACTGAGAAGTAAAACTCTGAGTAGCGAGGAAGACTACTACCATTTGACAAAGATTCAAGTCTCTAGGCCTTACGGTTTGGTCTGCACGTTTCGTTTTGGGGAAGAAGAAAAATAATAATTACAAAAGGGTTTCAGCACTTCGTGCTTAAACCCCTAATAATACATATTAAACACTTAAAATTATTAGGTTAAACATTTATTATTTAACATGCATCTCTCTCACACACACACATTAAATTAAACATTTTTATTTGACATTTAAAATGTATCAATTTAATAGAATATAAATCAGATTAGATTTAATATGATATAATTTAATATAATATATATATAATATAAAGCAGACCCTAGTCTAGTCGACTGGACAAACTCGGTACTCCCTGTGGCCAGTCCATCCCTGGCAATGGGAGCAAATCCGACCTGTCTGTCTTTAGATCAGCCATCAAAGATCTAGGGCTGTTCTGTCGGGCTCACAAGGGCATGCTGGTGATTAGGTCACAGGTCGTAGAGGCCAAATGTAGCTCATTTTGCTTGGACATATGTGTCCTCCTTTAATTAGCAAAAATACATAATCTTAAACTCACAGACCCAGGTTTTTCTCTCATCACTGAGCCATTTGCTCCCTGGAGCATTTTTAAACCACCTTTAGCAGATACAAACAGACATTTTCCATGAGAGGTATCTGGGGACAATCGTTTTCCTCTTTCCATTTTTTTTACACAGCAATTCAGCATAAAGTTGCATTCAGGGCACAATTGGGAGATGAAAAGGAGGATGCAGTGCAGAAGTTCACAGACAGGGCTAATACTGAGCAAGAGAGACAGAAACTCGAGGGAAGTGTTCGGAAAACAATAACATGCAAAGTACGAATGACTACAAAAGGCACACAGCGAATTTTAATCAAAACAAAAACGCGCTGATAATTGCTGCCGAGTGAATTGTGCGGCTCTGTGTGAATGCGCCTGTTGTCTTCACAGAGATGGTTTTGCTCTCTGCCGCTGCTCGACATTGTTAATGAAATGCAAAGATGTGAATGCACAAATGTGTCAATCCTTTGCTAGTCAATAAACCTTTGAGCTGAACAACAACCCAGGGGAATAGCGATTAAGCAAGAAATTCTCCTTTTTTTCCCCTTAAAGAAATTATTTACTCACCCTCATGAAGTTCCAAACCTGAATGATGTTCTTTCTTCTGTGGAACAAAAAAATAATATTCTGAAGAATATTCATTCATTAAATATTAACTTAGGTATTCAAACTAAACAGTGTCCTTGCTTAAATACTTTTCTAAAATGCAGCAACAGGCTAAGATAACAATTAATAATGGTGGCATTTTGCTACTATGTGTTGGCAGTATCCCAGGAAAAAACTCCTGTTGTATTGTGGGTCAACGTTCCAAGAGCAAAGCTCTGTGAACTGCCCCTCTGCTCCATAATTAATCTTAAACGCGTGAATTTTGCCCGTTCATTTACATGACAGCTGCATTTTGGGGGTCTGAAAATGCAAACGTTTGAAAATGGGTTTCAAAGTGCGATTTTTGAAAGCTATACCATTATTGTCTCCGTGTAAACTACAAAAATGTGAATTTGTGAAAATGGTGATATCATGCGCATGCGTACATGTTCTATAGGTGTGTAGTGTTTACAAAGTGACATCGCCAACTACTGGCCTTGCAGCAGAATACAGCGTTTTCAGTCATTTTCGCAGGTCCGTGTGAACGAGGATCATTTTGACAACAGTGTCATCTGTAGGCGAAAAACGCAAAGGACATTTTTTTCGTTTTTATTACATCGTTGTTGTGTGCATATACCCCAAAACAGATGGCCACAGGAAAGTTAATCAGAGCGATGACATCACTAAGGGAAATTAACATATGTGAAGCAGGAAACAAGCATCCAGAAAGGGCTTTAAAATACAGGCCCAAAAAACCATGTCCAAATACACCAATCAGGCATAACTTACAGGTGAAGTGAATAACGCTGATTTTCTCTTCATCACGGCACCTGTTAGTGGGTGGGATATATTAGGCAGCAAGTGAACATTTTGTCCTCAAAGTTGATGTGTTAGAAGCAGGAAAAATGGGCAAGTGTAAGGATTTGAGAGAGCTCGACAAGGGCCAAATTGTGATGGCTAGACAACTGGGTCAGAACATCTTCAAAACTACAGCTCTTGTGGGGTGTTCCCGGTCTGCAGTGGTCAGTATCTATCAAAAGTGGTCCAAGTAAGGAACAGTGGTGAACCGGCGACAGGGTCATGGCTCATTGATGCACGTGGGGAGCAAAGGCTGGCCCATGTGGTCCGATCCAACAGACGAGCTACTGTAGCTCAAATTGCTCAAGAAGTTAATGCTGGTTCTGATAGAAAGGTGTCAGAATACACAGTGCATCGCAGTTTGTTGCCTATGGGGCTGCATAGCTGCAGACCAGTCAGGGTGCCCATGCTGACCCGTCCACCACCGAAAGCACCAACAGTGGGCACGTGAGCATCAGAACTGGACCACGGAGCAATGGAAGAAGGTGGCCTGGTCTGATGAATCACGTTTTCTTTTACATCACGTGGATGGCCAGGTGAAGAAGGCAAGCCGGCATTGTGATGTTTTGGGCAATGTTCTGCTGGGAAACCTTGGGTCCTGCCATCCATGTGGATTTTACTTTGACACGTACCACCTACCTAAGCATTGTTGCAGACCATGTACACCCTTTCATGAAAACGTCATTCCCTGGTGGCTGTGGCCTCTTTCAGCAGGATAATGCGCCCTGCCACAAAGAAAAAATGGTTCAGGAATGGTTTGAGGAGCACAACAATGAGTTTGAGGTGTTGACTTGGCCTCCAAATTCTCCAGATCTCAATCCAATCGAGCATCTGTGGGATGTGCTGAACAAATAAGTCCGATCCATGGAGGCCCCACCGCGCAACTTACAGGACTTAAAGGATCTGCTGCTAACATCTTGGTGTCAGATACCACAGCACACCTTCAGGGGTCTAATGGAGTCCATGCCTTGACAGGTCAGGGCTGTTTTGGCAGCAAAAGGGGGACCAACACAATATGCCTGATTGGTGTATAATGACACTACATTTTACCACTAAAATTTTTTGTTCTCGTCTTCTCTGTATTACACTTACACTCTAGTTTATTCCCCAAAATTTGCTATTGCGACATTGTTGTTGAGTCCTGTATGACAAATTGCTTGTTTTTCATAATCAGTAAGTTGCTTTCAATAAAAGCATCTGCTAAATGATTAAATACAAATGTGATTAAAGGCTACATTTTTTTTATTTGCCTATATTAATTTAGTGATAAATTGTTGGTAAATATTGATACATGTATAATTTTGTAATAAAATACTGGTAAACTAAATATCAAAGAGCCAAAACTACTGGAAAAACACACAAAACCACACAAATATATTTTCGACGTTGATCCAAACTGATTTTTCTTCTCTCCTCTTAAACATTTAAATTACATTCATTAAAAACAGTCAGGCACAAGTAAAATGAGTAGAGCCACGTCTCGTAGGTATTTGTCTCTGAGCACAGCACTGGAAAACAGAACTGCTGTGCTCACTGATGAACACAATGAGGCAGCCAGTGAAATTTATTCACACTGCAACATGCACTACATCCAGCTGCTTTAGATCAGCTAGACTCTCAGAAAAAAAAGGTACAGTACATAAGCTGTCACTGGGGCGGTACAATTTAGTTCACCCATTAGTTCATTAATTACTCACCCGCATGTCGTTCCAAACCTGTAAGACCTTCGTTCATCTTCGGAACACAAATTAAGATGTTTTTGATAAAATCCAATGGCTCAGTGAGGCCTGCATTGACAGCAAGATAATTAACACTTTCAAATGCCCAGAAAGCTACTAAAGACATATTTAAAACAGTTCATGTGACTTCATTTTTTCAACAATATCTAGTGATGTGCGATTTCAAAACACTGCTTCATGAAGCTTCAAAGCTTTACGAATCTTTTGTTTCGAATCAGTGGTTCGGAGCATGTATCAAACTGCCAAAGTCACGCCCCCCAGTGGTGAACCATTGAAATTTCGAAACACTTATGACGTAACGAAGCCTCGTTTACTGAAATCACGTGACTTTGGCGCTCTGAACCACTGATTCGAAACAAAAGATTCGTAAAGCTTCTAAGCTTCATGAAGCAGTGTTTTGAAATCGCCCATCACTAGATATTGTTGAATAAAGTCGTTATTTTGGTTTTTTGGCACACAAAAAGTATTCTCGTCGCTTCATAACATTAAGGTTGAACCACTGTAGTCACATGAACTGTTTTAAATATGTCTTTAGTAGCTTTCTGGGCATTTGAAAGTGTTAATTATCTTGCTGGCAATCGGATTTTATCAAAAATATCTTATTTTGTGTTCTGAAGATGAACGGTCTTATGGGCGTGGAACGACATGAGGGTGAGTAATTAATGACAGAATTTTCATTTTTGGGTGAACTAACCCTTTAAAGGTACAAATTGATACCAAAAGTGTATATATTAGTACCTAAATGTTACATATGTTTGTAAATGTTACAAATGTTACATACAACTTTTTAAAGTGTACTGTCCCAGTGACAGTTTTTATACCCCCCCTTTTTTTTCTGAGAGTGTAGGAAAGAACATTTCATGTACTCTCAATTCACTCATCTAATTCTGTCTTATTATTCAAAACAACTGTTGGAGCCATTCACACTCTAAATACTGAATCAACCATCCACGCACAGAAAGCTAATGTTGTTTTGATAAGTTTTAAAGCAGTAACACACACACAAATATGTTTTCCCAAAGTTTGAAGCATGAAGTATGTAATTTAAAATATAAGACAGTGTTACTGTTATCAATTTTTGTACTTACAATTTAACATCTCATTTTAACAAAGCACCTTTTTGAAAAAAAAAGTAAGGAGACAACAGAGAAAAGACAATGATAGTTTATTTGTAACCTTATCTTGTGTATGAACTACAAACTCTGATTTCTATAATCGATCTCCATCTTTTTTTTTTTTTTTTTAAAGGTCATGAAATAATGTTTACATGAAAATCAATCCAGTCGTCTTTTACAGCATATCTCGCTCTCTCTTTTTTTTATCTTTTAGAACAGGTTGGCACATGTAAAATTAAAATTTAAAAAGTTTTTGTTTTGTTTTTTTTTGTTTTTATTTTCAAAATTTATTTTTATAGAAATCTACCACTAGAACAGCATTCCCTCTCAGAGACGAAAAGAAAGAAGTTACGTGGAACGGAGAGAAAAGCATCTCGTTCCCTCCTTAACCGAAACCCAAAACACAGATGTGTTTACATGATGGGACAGAACATACAAAAAAAAAAAAAAAAAAAAAACCTCAAGGACTTTTTCCAAAAATTGACAATTTAAGACAATGATCCAAATCTTCAAAATAAACAAATAAAATGCTGAACTGAAAGCAACACTCAACTCAATAACTTGGTTTACATTTGTGCTAAACTCCATTGGCAATAAGGATCTTCTTTTGCTGTGTTCGGATTAACGTCAATTTCAGTGACAACACAAAATAAAATCAGAAAGACAAGAAAATTAATTAAGATTCGAAAGAGCAGCATATTCAGATGAAGAACAGTCTTTTTTTGCACGCTTGTATATCTTGATTAGAAAATGTACCAGATGGCCTTTGCTTCTAGTGGGCAGGAGGTACGCTCAAAAACTTTTTTGTAATGAACTGAAATAGCAAAGCTGACAAGCATAATTGCATTAGATCTTTAAAAATCAGAGTGCATCTGGTGTGTGAACAAAATACGATACTGAAAGGTTCACCAAATGCCACATGGTATCAGTCGGCATCTGTATTAAGACAAAAAAGCAAGAGAAAAATCTTCCTGTCAGTCCCCTGTGCATTTTGCATTAATTATGAATGGCCAAAACGAAACGCTACGAATCTGAATAAAATGTCACAGGTTTATTGGTTTACTTCAAATTACCTATAGCCCTCTAGATTGCTTTATAGATTAAATGATGCACTTCAAATGAGTCCACTTTGGCTCTTTCACCCAGCCTCGCTCTCTTATTTGACTCTGAATACATTAACAGTGTCAAGCCAATGTCTGTCGGCTACTCACCGCCCCCCACCCGCCCCGTCCAAGGTCATTGGTTTCTATAGTGACTGTCTCAGGCCATCTGATTTCATAAATTAATTCATAATCTCAAGTCATTCCCCCTGCAGCCAAAGACTACAGCATGTGTAAAGCCAAAGATGGATGTATCATTCTCGGTCTGTACCGAAAATAAATAAAAGTGATTGAATACGATTTAGAAGTTTAAAAAGAATTGCATAACTGCCTATAAAAAGATTGACAGCGCAGAATGTTGGAAGATAGAATATGGAGGGAAAAAAGAACTAGTGAAAGGAATCTACAGAATCTATAAAGACACACCTGTGGCATCTTTGGAAGCCTTAGATCTGACTTTGCCCTCTTATTTAGGGTTCAATGTCTGGCTTTTTAGACCATCCCAGAATGAATTCATTCAACTGTATCCATGGAGAGCACCAAGAAAAAATGGATTGCAATGGAAATGGTGCTATGTCAGTACCATCTCTGCTTTTGCCATTCCAATCGGTCAACCTTTGAATAAAGGCCTACAGTCTCCAGCCCCCTGCCCATATAGCATTTGGCATAGAATGAGTGTGCTGCATCTGTGTATGAGTATTGGGAAACTCTAGTAGGGTATCAAGGATGAACTGCCTCAAGAAATCACAATGTTGTTTGCTATGTTAAAGAAGATGCAGAAACTGTTGAAGAACATAAAGCTTATTTTAAGCAGGAGATACCTCAAAATGCATTTAAAAGCAAGTGGGCCGACCCCAAATGCTAACTTAATCCATAAATCTTCTAGTCCGAGCACAGAAATGATTCAAAATTGCCCTGCATGCATCAAATAGACATGTGTTCCTGACATTTGGCCCGGTTTTAAATGGGGACATGTTTCCAGAGCTCTTTGTTCTAAATTTTAGGGTAGAGAAGCCAGGTATACATCTGCATATAATTTGTAGCAGCCATCCCTGCTGAAAAATGATCTGGTTTAAGCTTGTCTCCCAACCTGTCCAATTGAAAAAGTGCCCAAAACCCCTCTAAAACCAGCCAACAGATGGGCCTGACCAGGCTTGGAGACCAACCATGACCAACAAACCAGCTTAATCTGGTTTAAAAAGCTTATTTTTCAGCAAGGGTAACTGAATAATGTGATACTGTCAAATATCACTAATTAAGGGGAGTCAAAAAAATGAATCATTTAGGATTAACATGATCACTTTAAACAATTATGGTGTGGGAAGTTTTGTAATATGACAATCTATAACCTAATATTTTAAAAGTAATGACACTAAAAGTGAATTTTGAGGTTTCAGACAGATGGACAGTTTCAGATTCAGCTGCAAATGACTTTGAATAGGGTCCACACATACAAAACAACAGATTTAAACAGAGTTTAAAAGCAAATTAGTAAACCAACAACTCATAAAATAACATTAAAAAACATGGAGAAATAATTGCTGGAAAAATAATTGCTGATTACATCTTTTCTTGATTAAACCACAATAGTTATTTTCCTTAAATAAATAACTTCTGTTATGTAAAGACACTTTTGAAACTGTTGACGTACACTCAATTCCCAATGTCCTTTTCTACCCATCAACTTCCATCTTATACGTCTTGCATCGGTCTACTGTCTTTGTTTCGACAATCTTCAAAATCGATATGTCACATACTGTTCCTTAAGAGTTTTAGAGGTCTTTTTTTTCTTCGTTTAATCCCCATTATGAAAAGCAGTTCAGATCTGGGTTTCTTGTACATTGTCTTTTGAGCTGGCCCGAATTAGCAAAGGTTCGTGGGCAGAGCTGTGTATAGAATTGATGGTGGAGGCATGGTTGTACACAGTCTTGTAAGCAGTGTAATGATTCAGGTGCTCATGCTCCAGTGGGGGAAGGGCAAGGTGGCCCTCCATGGTAGGTCCACCCGTTACGCAATCCTCATCCACGTTGATAATCTCAATGGTTCGTGTCGGTGCGTGGTGGTTCTGCTGGTGATGCTGTTTGCGCATTTTATAAAAGATGATCAGCATGACGGCCGCCATAAGCGTGATGGCTACAAAGCAACCGATGATGATCTTAGTGGTCTTCATGACCTCATCCAAGGTGTTGAGGGAGCCGTCGATCAGGGCCGTGACAGGGATGGTGTAGGTCTTGTCGGTGGCCTTGGTGGACATTGGCGTCCGTGCTGTGGTGGTGGTAGTGGTGGTGAAGGAAGGTGGTAAGGTCTCCCAAATTCCAGAAGAAGGAGTGGGACCACCTTTCTGCTGTACTGTTGGGTGGCCCTCATCATGTGATGCTTCTGTGGTCTCGACGGTAACTGTAGTGAAGTAACTGAAGTTGCTGTTTTCTGTCGAGGACACATTGAGCGTAGCCGAGGCCGTTGTGTTGCCTGCTGAGTTGCTCACCATACAAGTGTACGTTCCAGTGTCCTGCATCGTGACATTGGTAAAGTTTAACGTCCCATCGTTGAGCACGGAAATGCGTACCTTGTACGCCCCATGAGTCATGATAGACCCATTGGGCGTGATCCAGCTGACTGAGGTCAAAGAATTCGCTCGACATTTCAGTTCTGCTGCCATTCCCTCAGTCACGTTCAGGTCCGCTGGTGGCTCCACGATCACCGGTGCATAACAATGGAAATAGTTCTGGTCGAGTTCGCCAATGTAGCGCCCTTTGTGGCTAGTAGGTGACGCACAGCGGGCACAGCAACTGGTATTGGCCGGCACCATTTCCTTTAGCCACCAGCTGAGCCAGAGGATGTCACAGTTGCAATTCCAGGGGTTGTGGTGCAAGTGTACCCTCTCCAGGTGGTGTAGTGGGGTGAAGAGGTCATGAGGCAGGAGGGTAAGGTTATTGTGGGCCAAATTGAGCTCCACAAGGGACTGAAGATCATCAAAGGCATTCCTCTCGATCGTCTGGATCTGCGCATGCATCATCCACAGTTTCTGTAAGTGGACGAGGCCTTTGAAAGACCCTGGCCTAATTATAGAGAGCTGGTTTCCTGACATCTCCAACTCATCCAAACGAACAAGAGGAATGAGGTTGGGGATCTCCTTCAAGTTGCACATGCCCAGGTTCAGGTACCGCAAGTTGCTTAGGCCTTCAAAGGCACCTTCTGAGATATAAGAGAGCCTTTTCAACTCACCCAAGTCTAGCCTTCGCAGCGATGGTACACGGTTGAAGGCATAAGAGGGTATACTCTCAATAGGGTTATTCCTCAACCAAAGCTCCTTAAGTTTGGACAGGTACTCGAAAGCCCCATTGGGGATTGTGGTTAAACGGTTATCGAAGAGCTCCAGAGTGTTGAGGTTGGCCAGCCCATTGAAAGCTCCGATTTCGATGTTGCGGATATGGTTTTTGCTGAGCTGCAGGATCTCCAGGTGCCTCAGATGCTTGAAGCTGTCAACCTTAATCACCTGGATGAGGTTCTCCTGAAGGTTCAGGTACCTTGTGTTGGTGGAAATACCATCAGGTACATCTCGAAGGCCACGTCGCGTACAAATGACCTTGCTGAACTGGTTGCTACAAGAGCAGACGGAGGGGCAAGTCTGCGCTCGCACCAGGCCAGCCACCACCAGAAGCTGCAGGGCCAGTGACAGCACGAACAATGGGTCGGACAGGGCCCGGTTCCACCTAGGACCTCTCATCGTCTGCTGCATCAGGGAGGAGGTCATCTTGTTTATCATTCATAATTCGCTGACAGGTTCTCCACTCTTTGGGAAGGGTTTTATTAGGCCAAACTGCAAAAAAAGAGAGAGAAAGAACCATGTAAGGTTTGGAATACTACTGTAGACAACACTAACCGAAACCAGTCAATGCTAATACAGATAGATACAAAAGATAAAACATACTGAATGGTCAATCTTATTGAGTTTTAGCTGCTTATTTACACATACTATTTAGTGCCGGATTCACTAAATTAATTGTGCAAATTAGCCAAAAATACTGCAATAAAAGCTGTGCTGCAACCAATTTGCATGCTGCAAATCTCCAACAAAAAATGTCTAATAAATAAGTAAATTGGAAAAACTAGGGGGAAAAGAATTAGCACTGCAATCTTGAGAACATTTTTGTCACATTAACACACAAACACAGACAAACGTACACAGGAACAGCCAGTTGCTATACTCTAGCATTGAAAACAATCTCTCTTGTATAGCCACACAAGTCCCTTTAGCCCAGTGGAAGTGAATCACAGACAAAACATTTTCACACACACACACCGTAGGTGACCTTGGAAGAGTGTTTCATATCCATTTCATTTTTTTTGGAGTGCGTGTGGTGTCTGTGAGTTCATGTCTTTGCACGCACACCTCTCTCAATCTAAGTCACATAAAGCTGCACCACAATATTGGGTCTGCTTTCTCTGTTTCCTCCTCTCCTCAGCCAGGGAGATATGAGCTGCCTTGTCTGTTCGTGTCACTTTATTTATTCTTGCAGAGGAGGCATAAATAAAAGCACGGCTTCCCACCTACCGATCCTTCAATCAACCCTACGTATCTAAAGCGTTCGGCTCTCAGAGATACTTAAAGACATGTGTGTGACCGGACTGAGAATGAAACCTGGGACAGGAAGTGTGTGGACAGACGTATGTTGCACCCTCTTGCTCCCTCAGCTGAGTATGTGACTCATTTTAGTGTCTATTCTGAAAGGAATTGGTCAGGTCAACTAGTTTACTAGTCATCAACCAACCGACTAGTCAACTGAGTCTAGATTTAGAGAGTCTAGTTTTTTCCCCTCACTTTTGTTTTAGCTTTAGCATTTTTAGCATTAACTTACTTCTGTATTTATGCATTTGGCAGATGTTTTTATTTAAAAAAAAAAATGCTTTTACCCTTGCACTCAAGGTACTATATATATATTCTTTCAGTTCATGCACTCCCTGATAACCAAAGTCACAACCTTAGCATTGCTAGTGGCATGCTAGTTTAAAAACACAATTTCTCTGACAGGTTGTTAGCGTGCTGTCAGCTTGTTACAAAAAAAAAAAAAAAAAAAGAGTTTTGAAAACTTGTATTGAGACCCTGTTGGCCTCTGTCCAAACTTTTTTGAATACAAGAATGAGTCTAATTTAATCTAGTCATTCAAGACAACGGCTAATCGATTATGAAAATTTGTTGCTAATAAACATAGCATAGCATAGCATCTCTGTAGACACTTTGAACACTAGAAAAGCTCCTCACAGTCAGTTTGTAGGACCTGAAGAAGAACTGTTGAACATAGATGTGGGCATTACAATATCATGTAGAAAGCATTGCAAAACTGTTTGTACCACTTTTCACTCTCTCGATTGCCTTTCCTCTTCCTCTCGGCAGGGTGCTGGTCTTAACCTAATAATGACTGCCATAACAATCAATTCTTTCATCGCAAATCTACTTGAACTGCTGCCCTGAAGTCTTCTAGACTGCTGGTGAGGATCACACATGAATCTCAACCGCGTTATCACTAAACATTTTAAAGGAGAATGACTTTCAGTAGTTAAACGATATGCCCATTTTTACTTCATTTAATCGAATTTCATGGAGAGATAATTGTAATATATATCTTGCATGTAAATGATCAATTACAACAAAAAGATAAATCTTTAACTTCACAAATCTTAAAAAAATCCTAGAGAATCTCTGCTGGATTCAAGTACAGGGTCCAGTTTATCTTCACTGATTTGATTTTACACTAATAAAATTGCATAACACAATCTAGGTTGCTCCAAGGAGAGAGAGAGAGAGAGAGAGAAAGAGAGGGGAGCGAACAAAAAAGCTCTCCACAAAAATCCTGCTGCTTCTCAAACAATGAGCCTGGCAAAATTGGATTTCGTGTGGGAAGGGAATTAGATGAAAAAAAATGATAAACAAAAAATAAGATTATGAAATGAATACATTTTTAAACTTCTGGCCCAGTAAGAGATGATGAAGCAGGCGGCAAACGCTTCAGCAGGGAGGGAGGTAAAGAAGAGGATCAAGCGGCGGAAGCCTTGAAAGGTGTGAGGTGTAACAAAGTGAATTAATTTTTTCAAATAACATGAAAGTGAATGCCATTGCTGCTGACAACAATGCGGCTGTGTGCTTCTTTGCACAGTGCGGGCTCGAAAAGCTTCTGTACTTTCCGTCACACGGCAGGGTGAGCAGGGTGAGGTGAGAACAATTATGGCAATCATACAGTTCTGCACAAAAGAATCAAATGTCAAGAGGCGTATTGGATTTAATATGGTGTTCACCTTCAAGAAGAGGAGGAAGTAAGGGAAGATAAAGAAGGAAGAAGAAAAGAAGAGGAGGAAGGAGAAGAGAAGAGGAAGAAGGAAGGAGAGAGTTAGATGGAAGAACAACAAGAAGAAGAGAAATACGATGAGGAAAGTGAAAGGAAGTTGAAAGAGTAGGGAAAGGGGAAGGTGAAATGAAGAGGAAGTAGAAAGGAAGAGGAGGAAGAAGAGGAAGAAAGGCGAAAAGGAATTGGACAGGAGGAAGTTAAGTAGAAGGGAAAAGGAAGCAAATTATGGGAAGTAGGTAGGAAGGGAAGAAAACAATAAAAAAGTGAAGATGAAGAAGTTGACGGAAAATAAAAAGGAGGAAGTAAAAGAAGAGGAAGAAGAAGAGAAGAGAGAATGGAAGATGAAATATGTGCACAGAAAGGAATGGGCAAGGATAAGAGAAAAGGAGGAGGAAGAAGAGAGGAAGATGAAGTCGAAGGGTAGAGGAAAAAGGAAGTAGGAGGGAAAAGGAAGGAAAAGAGAAAAGGAGGAAAGTAAGTAGAAAGGAAGAGAGAACAGAAGAAGTGAAGAGGAGAAGGAAGGAGAAGAGAAGGGGAAGGAGGGAGGAGGAAGGAGAGAGTAAGATGGAACAACAAATATAAGAAGAGAAATACGATGAGGAAGGTGAAAGGAAGTTGAAAGAGTAGGGAAAAGGGGAAGATGAAATGAGGAAGTAGAAAGGAAGAGGAGGGAGAAGGAAAGATGAAAAGGAATTAAACAGGTGGAAGTGAAGTAGAAGGGAAAAGGAAGAAAATTATGGGAAGTAGGAGAGAAGGGGAAGAAAACAATGAAAAGTGAAGATGAAGAAGTTGAAGGAAAATAGAAAAGGAGGCAGTAAAAGAAGAGGAAGAGAAGAGAGAGAATGGAAGATGAAATATGTGCACAGAAAGGAATGGGCAAGGATAAGAGAAAAGGAGGAGGAAGAAGAGGAAGATGAAGTCGAAGGGAAGAGGAAAAAGAGGAAGTAGGAGGGAAAAGAGAAAAGGAGGAAAGGAAGTAGAAAGGAAGAGAAAAAATGGAAGAGGTGAAGAGGAAGGAGAGGATGATGAAGTAAAAGGGAAGAGGAAACTGAGGAAAAAGAAAAGAAGTACAATAAAAGTAAGTAGAACGGAAGAGGGAGAACGGAGGAGGAAACAAATGTGTAGAGGAAGGCGAGGAAAAAGAGAAGACAAGGAAGGAGCAAGCAGAGAGGAAGACAAAGTAGAAAGGAAGAGGAAAGGGATGAATGGAAATAGGAAAGATAAGGAAGGAAAAGAGAACAAGAAGAAAAGAAAGGAGGAAGGAAAGAGGAAGAAACAGAACAACAGTAAGGAATGGGGGGGGGGGTACAAGGGAATAGAAGAGGAGGATATCCTTAACAAAACAAAGAAAGAAAACATCCACGTGTACATTGCATCGTCATTTGGCAACACACCCAAGCCACAGATGCGGGTAAAGCTCAGCCATGAGTAATGCTGTCATTTAACAAACATATCATGCTCTATTCAAAAACCCTAGGTATTGAGAAAATTAAAGATTTCCTTTAGATTTTTCTTTCACAGTCAGTGAGAGGCCCTGAGCCAGGTTTCATTTATCTGCAGGCCTGCTAGAGCACAATTCATAGGTATGCTGGATAGCATCAATAAACTATGATGGTTCAGCCATTGGTTTACAAGACTGGGAATTGCTTCATATAAATGAGAGCTGGAGTGGAAGTTCTCCGCAGGGTCATTCATCTACAGCCGGATGAACAGCTGATGGACTGTAGAATCACCAAGTTACCTGCAGCAGCAACAGCAGCAGCGGTAACCTTCAGATGTTATGATAAGGCGCATACAACAGCACGGCAAAAATAGTGAAGTAATACCAAACAAGCGAGAATGCTGTTGTTAATACTGAGTTACATTTTAGACACAAGGTTTTTTTTTTTTTTGCTTCGCCAATGAAAATATTTCCCAACAAATACAGAGCAGAATTAATCAATCATAGTAATGATGTTCCTGAATTGGATGAGGGAACGTTTAAATGAATCACTTATAAAGAGTAATTTGCTTAATTTCTCAACAAATTAATGTTTTGAATGAATTGATTGAGAATGATTCAATGACTCACTCAGATGGTCACTTAATTCATTCCTGAATGAATCAGTGTTCTGTACGAATTAGATGAGTGAATGCTTCAGTGACTCACTCATAAATCATATGAATGAATCAATGTTTTGAAGTAACTGGTTGAAAATGATTCTATGCATAATTCAGAAATCACTAGTTTTTTCCTGAATAAATCATTGTTTTTGAATGAATTGGATGAGTGAATGTTTTAGTGACTCTCTCATTACCAGACATTTTCTTCATTTCTGAACGAGTCAATGTTTTGACATTGAATTTAAATCGGTTGAGAATTATTCAGTGACTCACTCATAGAGATGGTTGTTAAATTCCTGAATGAATCAGCGTTTTTAACAAATTGGATGAATTAATGCTTAGTCACTCACTCATAATGAGTAATTAGGTGTGTTCGCAGATCGGTCTGCACAGCGCCGCTTCAAGTCGAACACACCTATTTTCTACAATTATGAATTGGATCAATGTTTTGAAGTAATTGATTGAGAAAGATTCAGTGACTCACTCAAAGACAGTCACTTGCTTATTCCTGAATGTATCAGTGTTTTGAACAAATTAGATGAGTGAATAGTTCAACTCACTCATAAAGAGTCATTTGCTTAATTTCTGAGAGAATCAATGTTTTGTGAATAGCTCATTGAATAACTCGGTGAATAACTCATTGAATCACTTGTAAAAACAGGCACTTTATTGCCACCTACTGGCATAATTATGCCATTTCAAACACAAACGGAGCGATTCAACAGTGAAGTCCAGTGCTGTCGGACTGTTATGTGCTCTTAAAACAGATTCATGGACCAGAAATAACTGCTGTATAATTTAAAATACATTCCAGTTAGTTAATGTAAACAATAAGCATTTGGTAGAAGTTAGATAATTTCCCTTCTTATGGTGTGCGCACACCAAAAGCGAATTTAATTATTTGCTCAAGTAGATTACATACAAAGTCAATGCAAAGATGCGAATAAACGCGAATTCACACCGGGCGATGCGAATGGCGTGAATTGGACGCGATTGCAGTGAAAAATAAGGAACCCCACGAGTAATCTGGAGTGAATATTCGCTTTGCTTTTGGTGTGCACACCCCATTAGAAAAAAAGCTATGGCCATGCACCATGTAAAGAGAGTTTCTCCCCAGGACTCTCAGTAATCCTGTGAGAATTCTGCAGCAAGGATGATCTTGGTTCCACTAAAAAAAAAAAGAGGGATGAAAAGGATGAGTCATGCCAAATCAGTAAAGAGCAACAGTGTTTCATTTATAGGGCATTGCGGAACTGCAGCTCTTTCAAAAACGGGGGAAAAAGGCAGAAAGGGTGGGGGGTGGGATAGCTGCATCCATCACTGTACGCTCATACTCAGGAATGATATGGAACGAAGTATGTGGGCTCTGTCAGACAGTCGCAACTGGAGGTTATGGCGAGGAAATGGGTTTTGGCAATTGCGAAAACAAAAGCAGACTATCTGTTAGCACCGCGCAAGTCCAGACCCCCACGGCGGTGGCAGGTGGAGACGCACTGGCAGGGAGAGTGGTGGAAAGGCCCCCACAGAGAAAGACGAGGCGAGCACTGTCAGGAAAAACTCGCCTGATGAGAAGGAATGGATAGAGGTGTCTGGATGTACACAATGACATGAAGGATGAAATATAAGGGTGATAGAGATACTGCTGCTCTTTGAAGAGTTCTATGGACCGACGGTCTAATGACATGTGGCATATAAGCAGGTCAGCTTAGCATAGAAATTAAGGGGAGAACAGGGTGCAATAAAATGGTGGAGATTCCATTAAGGCAGATTCTCTCTCTCTCCAACATCATTCCCAACCAGAGGATATTCAGTGCCACAGTTAGATAAAGTGCATCACATGAAACTGAATGGATCTTATTCATTCAGTAACAGCCATGTCTAAGAGCAGATGATGAATGATTTCATCTACAGCTTTTTCCACAATAAAGAAGAATTACTTTTATTACAGGTTTCTGTATAGCTGGAGTGTCATGCATGAAAGCACCATAAATAAATATTTGGACTGACCAAACATTCATGTACAATTGTGCAGCTTAAATTATGAAAACCAAACAAGTAGGACATGTTCTTGGATCAACATCTTTGTTGGTCCAATCACATCAAGCAATCAGATTTTTTGAGTTAGGTTTAGGGCTTGGATTAGGGACTATGATTTTGGCCAAATGTTGTTGCAGGACCAGCAAAAGACGTTGACCCATAATAATGTCATATTTGGGTAAATCACGTTGTGCGATGACCAGTGTTGGGGGTAGTGTTGTAGTACTCGAGACCGGTCTTAAGACCATTTTTTGAAGGTCTTGGTCTTGTCTTGGTCTCGGTCTTGTCTTGGTCTCCGACTAAAAGGACTCGGGATTTTATTTCAAGACTGGTCAAGACCACAACTGCGGGGATATCGCTAAATTGCCATTGCATTGTCTGTTTTCTTTGTTAAGATCATTAATTTGATTGGAGTTTTTCATTTGATTACAGTTTTTCAATTGATTGGTAACAGCTCTATATAGTGTCTTATTATTCTAATTGTAATTATTGATTAAAAATAAGACATTTCTCAGGCAGTAAATGTGGATCTTTCAGATGAATTTGAGGAGTGTTAGTCTGGTCTTGGTCTTGACTCGGTCTCAACTTGCCTTGGTCTTGTCTTGGTCTCAACCCCCCAAAATCTTGGTCTTGTCTTGGTCTTGACACACACTGGTCTTGGTCTCGGTTTAGGTGGTCTTGACTACAACACTAGTTGGGGGTAACGCATTACAAGTAACTTGAGTAATCAGATTACTTTTTCAAGTAACTACTCATCCCACATCAACATTCAGTATTTCTCAAAATGAATAAAAACAGTGAAATGCAATCTCAGAATTATATGCAAACCTGTAATAATTAACCATTTTAAATTACACAAATATACTTTATGTATTTAATCTCACTTTATTAACCAATGTCTTTGCTGCTGACCTTCAATGATCTAATTCAACCATACTAATAAGCAAAAATTACTTTAGATTTAGAAATAAGAGTGATAAACTTCCTTCTCTTGTATCCTATTCTTCTTTAATCCAGAATGGCAGCAAAGATGAAAGGTTTGTTTGAGCTGCGCCCTCTACTGTACAGGTGTAAATATGCATTTCCTTCAGCCTGAGGTTTATTCATTTCATTTTTGGTGTGAAAGGGCCTTAACATTTGCCAAAAATAGAACTTTTTTGTTGTTATAAAAAAAAAACAAAAAAACAAGCAAGCCCAGCCCAGGTGAGAAAAAGAAAAGCAAATGTAATGTAATGCATTACTTTTTTTAAGTAACCCAATTATTTACTTTTTTCTAGGGAGTAACGCAATATTGTAATGCATTACTTTTAAAACTAACTTTCCCCAACACTGGCGATGACCATTTCAACATGCAGAACATGCAAATAAAAAGGTCAGCATCCATACTCAATTGATCTTACCAAGTCAACACAACACATCTGACTATTTTTGCCTCAACGACTCCAGCTACATAACCCACTAATTTAATTAAGAACCCATTTTCTATTCTGGATGAATTAGATTGAAGCATCGTAATTCTGCAACAGAATAGGCACTTCCAAAGTAACAAGTGGCCATCTGGCTTATTCTGTATTCCAGAACTCTTTTCAGAAACTGCACTGTTAATGCAAATGAGTTCTGTCTTCTAATTAGCATCTCTGCAAATACATCACTTCCCTCGACACTCCCCTGTTCAACTAGCTCCGCCCCCCTCCTGGACCTCAGATATCCCTCCCAGGCCCCAGATATCCCTCCCACCTTGATGTCAATGAGCAAAGTTTCTGCTCGATGTCTCCTTGGCGACCACTTTTCCAGCTGGCACTGATTTACTTCCTGTCCTTGGTTGCCATGCCAACCCCCCTGCAAGGAGGCATGATAGAGACAAATTGTGAACAAAATCGTCTCAATCAACACCAAAGCCTTCTTTTTCAACTAGTTATCTTTCGTAAAGAAGTGTCAAAGGACATTTGTGCTTCACCAACATCATTTTGCTGACACGAAACAGCGACTCGACACGAATCTAATATATAATTTAATGCAAAAAAAGACATTGAGCTTAACACATGTCAGCTACGCCAGATCCATGAATAGAAACTCTTCACTGCCATTTCTTGCTAGACTCAGAAATACACTTCCCTAATTGAGATGATTTTGGATTTTTTCTATCCAAACTTATTCTATTCCTGACACGGAATGAAACGATTCACACCACTAGAGTGTTGCATTGTTAATGCCTTCACAATAAGACTCTCTCCACTAGACTTGATTAAAATGTCAATAAGAGAACCAATCTTCTCTCTGCCAATCCAACAAACAGACAAAGCTCAGCGTCCTGTGGCAATTTATCCATTTCTATTCATATTCAAAAACCCTAGTGGATTGGCCCCCCTCCCCCTCGATTTTGGTGAAATGTATGTTATCTAGTGGAATGAACCAATGACTGGTGATTGAAATACATTAAATAAACAGATAGAGCACAAATGCCACATAGCCTTTGCTGTTAGTGGCTGAGGGATTTTTTAAAAGACATTACTGTCAGCATTTTTTGAAACTGAAATGGCTTAAGGATATTTTGGGGATGAATTTCTGTGCTTGTTTGAGCAATAAAGTAGAAGCGAGAGAGAGTGCGTCAAAGAGAAATGACGTGCACACACAATGTAAGCTGTTCTCATGTAAAATGCTCCCTAAAAGTTCATTCATGTAAATTGGCTGGTGGAGAGCGGCACATCAGGCTTGATTTACACAGACGTTCATCCATTTGCAGGAATTATCGTGATTATACAAAGGGCAGGTCTGAGGGGAAACATTGCTCTGGGACTAAATCTAAAGTAACTCCATTTATGGGACCAGTTAACTAGCCATCTGAATAATTGTGGCCTAGGCGTTTACATTTAATAACTCTTGCTTTGCAAGATACATTTACTTGAGAAGTGAAAATGCTTAAAGGGATAGTTCACCCAAAAATGAAAATTCTGTCATTGTTTACTCACCCTCATGTTGTTCCAAACTTGTATTAATTTCTTTCTTGTGCTGAACACAAAAGAAGATATTTTGAAGAATGTTGGTAACCAGACAGTTTCTGGTCCCCATTGACTTCCATAGTATTTTTTTCCCTATGCTATGGCAGTCAATAGGGACCAGAAACTGTTTGGTTACCAACATTCTTCAAAACATTATCTTTCATGTTCAGTAGATTATAGTAGTTTATACAACAGTTCTTTCTGGTTCTCGAATCTGATTGGCTGAAAGCTGTGCAATATTCTCCCAGTATCAGCACTACCATTTGTATCACTCCGCTTGCGACAACTGTCATGGCGGTCGAGCAAATCTACCATATATTTTATAAATACTACTGTTGTTATGTCACGAAATGTAGTTTAAAGAGTTTTTTTTAGGTGAGAATGTAGTTATTTAGACCTTAAATATACTGACACATATGTAAACATAGCACCTATATTACTATTCGTTTTGAAGCTTTCGGAGATGCGAGCTCCAGGCCATCAGCGGCCGTTCAGTGCTCGTGTACCCGCAGAGAACAGCTTCATCTCGGCCAGTCCTTTGGGTATTTGGCTCTTATGTAGTTAGTGGTTAAAAATATAATTCATTTGGGGTATATCAAATCTTTGGTCTTATTAATCTATTACTTGTTCCAGAGCAAAACAATTTGGGTTAAGGGGAAAATTACATTTCATAACTTTATATTTAGGCTATATTTAACTTGTACTGGAGCACTAATTTGTATGTTTGACTGAATTGTTTGGTTGTGTTTGTCTTTTATAATGTCTATTGTTGTTGATTTAAATATTGTTCAATAAATATTATTTTATATAAATAATACGCCGTATTTGGTATTGAAAAAGGGTCCGTCAATAGTATCAGTGAAAGTTACATTATTACGCCATTAGATGGTGGCAAAGACCCTCTTTATGAGTGAGTCAGAACAAGGAAGTTGTTTTAGAGCTGTGGGAACTTTTAAAAGGACAAAGACAAAGATGCTGCGTTCCTCTGCGGACATTCAAACTGATTTTTTTTTATAATGGATATAATATTATAGACATTGACCTGAAGAATGAATGCCTATGGCCGAATCACAGCCGTGCTGATATACAGCCATATTGCACGGCTACTCGTGTGATATTACTAATATATATATATATATATATATATATATATATATATAATCTCCTCCTGACAACCAGAAAAAAAAAAGATTTTTTTGAATTGTGAATTTAGTATTTTTTCATGTCTTTACACTGTTTAGAGCATAAGAAAAAAATGGAAAAATAACATTTTTGAAATTCAATATTTTATTCATATGTTATGCTATGTCCTCTGTAGAGGACACCAGGACATAAAGGAAACACCAGAGAGAGAAAAAAAATAGGACACCAGGGGTTTAAAAAAGTATATAAAATAAAAATAAATAAATAAAAAGACATGAATAGGCAATTTTTAGGTTTCAGGATTTTTTATTCCAAACTTTGTATAAAGATGATTCTCAACTATGTTATGAAAGATAAAACAGAATGATTTTATATACCATTTTGCTTTATGCAATATGTGTGTAAAATGGACATAAGCAGGTTTTCCCATTATATACAATGTATCTATACACTGTATCTAATTAGCATATTAATGTGTTCTTGGGGCAACATGTAATGAAAAAAGAAGTGTAATAATGGAAGTAATAATTGGCAA
This sequence comes from Mylopharyngodon piceus, assembly GCA_039654765.1. Classification (NCBI taxonomy): domain Eukaryota; kingdom Metazoa; phylum Chordata; class Actinopteri; order Cypriniformes; family Xenocyprididae; genus Mylopharyngodon; species Mylopharyngodon piceus. Next base: position 14,146,674 of record CM077459.1, on the reverse strand, counting down.
GATTTTCATCATAATATCTAATATTTCACAGGAACATTGAAATATAATATCTTTCCCTATTCACATGTCAATATGTAATCCTGTTTCTTGACAGAAAGTCATATTTTGATTTGAAACCCCATAACATTTTCCTGAGATGTTGATTTATGGCAAACAATTTGAAAATTAGTCAGATTTAAATGATATTATCGCATTTCCATTAGGGTGTTAAATTTGATCACTAAATTAATGTCAGTCATTTTTAAAGACCAAGGAGAGGGAGTTGTCATTGTGAAACTTCCAAACATTTGGTATCTCTGAAAAGCCCTGAATGTGCTCTTTACAGGACATCCATAAATCTGTGACATGTATGGAGTCAGAGAAATTCACTAAAATATAATGTCCTCTACAGAGGACTAAAGTCTTTTCCTTGGTCCCAGGAGGATATATATATCATAAATAATTACATATAAATAATTGAATAAATTGCACTGACCACCACTGCAACCCCAGCGTTGTTGCCAATCCATTACAACATAATTACAGTGCTATATTCTGCAATAGGTCACATTCTTACGCGATACGGTGTGAATCACCCCTGACCCTTTGACCTACATGTGAAACCCGTGCTAGGAGTAGATGTGTGCAGTTAATCACGAGTGACTGACCAATGCATCTGCAGGGCACCACATACACCAAACAATTGAGTCTAAATCATTTCCACGGGCCGGTCGGAGGATGGAGAGGTGTGAGGCCTGGCCTGAGGCAACACATTCTACAGACAAATGAGCCGTGCAAATTCCGACTCCACTATCGCACCCGGAACGCGCTTTAGACCAATGGTCCTGAAACTGCAAGCTCGCACATATAAATCCAAACAGAAGTGCAGTTAGTGGAGTTACATATGATTTTGGGACAAAATAGGGCTATTTTACATTCAATTGTGTATTTTTGTAATCCAGTTAAACAATAAGTCATGAAGAGATGTTAAAATTAACATGAAATAACCCATTTCACTGCCATTTAATTCTCTTTATTATTATCTTTTCATGATATATGAAAATATTTTTTTTTCCCTTTTGAATAAATTGAAAATAAACCAGGAATGTGTATAATACAACAGAATGTGTAAAAAAAAGGTTCAATTTTGATTTCACCACATTTGACATTGCTTCCAGAAGTCACACTAAAAATGATAAATGAAGACGAGCGCATTGCATCATGGGATACAGTATCCCACGCTGACGTCCCCCTCTCACTCTACCTAAAACAATTACACATTCGGATCCACATATACACCATCAAAAACACAGAAAACATGACAGGAAATCGTTACCGCAGATAATCTCCTCACGCATACATACAGACGTGACGTTATCTCCTACATCGCTGCCACCTGGTTTGATGTATTAGTGTAATTAGGCAGAATTGTGTCTGACACACAGATGCCGTATCGATCGAATCTGCCTGTGGGAGGGTGGAGGTGGGGGGTAATCGGACCTCGCTGAGGAGATCTATCCTTAAAATCAATGTCTAGGAGATTATTATATGTGTGTTCGGACGCTGCTTTTGCGAGAAAGTGTGTAGTTATATAATCCAATTAAACAATACGTCACAATGTTAAAACAACACATTTCATGTTATATTATGTTATGGATTGATTTCGTTTGATTTCTCCAAATCTGCAGCCTTGGGAAGAAGGTTGTCTTATTGAGGAAGTACTGATGTATGATGAAGTTTCACTTCTGGCGAAGGCATCTGTGCATTCACAGCCGATGTTCCTTTCACAGCTGTGTCTGTTCGACACCAAGGACGGCGGCCAACCGCCAACACATGGCTTGGAGGTACGGGCACGTCTGGTGGCGTATCGCAAGGCACAGCTGTAGACCGTCAGAGCTCATCAGGAAGAAAGTTGCCTGGACGGCACTTAAGGGAATTCACAAAAGGCAAATGCTGTTGGTTCCCGTCGTCATTTCAAAGACACCTACAATAAGACCACGTCACCCGAAGAGTTTTACGTCATCCCGACAACATGTTTTGCGCCCTTCAATAATAATAATCGCCTCCCTGGAGTGTTTTCACTAACCATACTGCCTTTGTCTTTGTTCCTTGTCGTGCTCCAAGGTTGTCAAGGGGGCGTGGAAGCTCTTTCAGGATCATAAAGTCAAGTGGCAATTCTGAGCCTCTCCAGTCAGTCCCTAGAGTCCCGCCTGTATCAAATGCACTAATGTCTGTGAACAAATCCATCTGTATTATGTGGACACCTCTATACTGACATTCTGTCTTTCAATTAAAAACAAATGATTACATATATACACATATATACAGGCCAGGGCATGCATGTCTCAAAACAAGCCATGTGTTCACACCTGTGCAGCCCATCAAAGTATTCACAACACCACAAAAATGTGGCAGTAAAAATGTGCACAGCTTACTAAATGTTCACACAACAGACTGGCTGTTCACCTGCGACAATATTGAAACAAATGTCAGTTCTCTCACTAGTCACTAGACATTGGGGGCTTTTGCAAAGGGTAGTTATAGGAACTCAATTATGGGAACTAGCCACCAGGACGGTCCCCTGAGAACTAAATGTCCTTTTAGGGCAATTTTCCTGGTTGCATTCGCACCGGCGGTAGGAACTCTGAAGTGACGTAAGCTGGCCGACAGCAACGTCATTTAACCCCTTAACTGTCACCCCCATTTTTGAGAATCTAAACTTAAATAATTATAATTCAAGAATGCTTTGGAGTACAGACCAAAGTTTGGTCTTTTTAATTAAAGTATGAAAAGGTTATGGAAGTTAAAATTTACTGTAAATCAAATGTACTGTACTAAACATCTTTTATTTTATATAAAATGTATATTTTACTCTAAAATTGTCTAACCAAGTTATGTTCCAAATTTGAAGTTGATATCACAAAAATTGAAGTTCCTATGAGATTTTGTTTAGGTGCTGTACCAAAAATAGCCACCAGGTGTCACTGACATTCTATTGAAATTTTTTATGCATTCTCCTGTTACAAATTGATAAATTTCTGTCCAAATATCACATCCGTCACGAAATAGTTGGCAAATATGGAACCGTGAGACCCTTTCGAAGATATGTGTTTTGTCAAGATTACAAAAGGTTTTGACTATAAAGTAGCTAAAATAAATATTGTAATATGAAACCGGACACCACCCACTAGGGGAGGAGCTTGGAGTAAGGTTTCCATGGTAAAGCAACATCCGATTTCACAGGCTGAATCTTGAGTTCGTAAGCTTAATTTATGATGATTACTAAAATATGTGATATGAAAAAAAGGCAATAAATAACAACTCTGTAGCATAAAGGTTGAGAAGTGCCTGGACATCGGCGTCGGTCCATCTATCGCTGTTTTCCATGTTCGTGGAGAAAGTATACATAAACTGTGTTTACACAGCTTTTTAAAAACGACAGGTGTACGTGTTTCGTATGGCATGTCGGCCAATCAACATACGTCACTGATAGTTCCTATTGTGCTGGGTTACACTCTATTCTGAAGTAGTAGCTAATTTAGTCCCCCCAAAAGATGTTCCTATAGCTAAGGGTATGTTTACACGACAACGATGTACTGAAAACGTAAAAAAAATTTCCTTTGCATTTTTCGTGTACAGACGACATTTTCAAAACGATCCCTGATCACACGGATCCACGAAAACGACGAAAAACGCTGTATTCTGCTGCTAGGCCAGTAGTTGGCGATGTCACTTCGTAAACAAACACTACGCGCCTATAGACTGAACATGTAATATGTATGCGCATGACATCATCTTTTTCACAAATCCACATTTTTGTAGTTTACACAGAGACCATAACGGTATAGTTTTCAAAAAAAGTGCACTTTGAAACCGTTTTCAAAAGTTTACGTTTTCTGGGCCCCCAAATGCCTTTGTTGTGTAAATGATAATATATACATTATATATACGTATAATATATACATTTTTTCCATTCAAGGTCCACTCAAAGTTTTTCATAATATAATATAATATACTATAATATACTATAATATAATATAATATAATATAATAAAAGTTTCAGGACAAATATGTCCTGATTGACAAAATAATGGTAAAAATGCCTTAAGAATGCCATAAGATCAACACATTGCTGTTTACATAAATATATTAAAAATTTGCCAGCTACAACATAGAGTGAGACTTCTCTCCTTTCTTTCATAAAGGAAAACACACAACAATAATAAAAAGTGAAAAGTATACTAAAAATGAAGGAAAGGTTGGATGAAGCTACATCTTAAAGTATCTCTTTTCTACTGCATCAAAAGAAAGAGCTCTGTAAATCTAGCACTAAAAACCTCGGGTAGCAGGAGATGCAGATCGCAGGCGAAATCCCCTGCAGGAGTGCAGAGACAAGTCATTCTCATGTTACACTACATTTGTTGAATTAATAACAGATAATTTAGCTGCAGGTGCAGGAACATACTGTGCTCCCCGAGTTAAACTCAGCATCCAGGGTTGCTTTCTTCTCTGATCTGAAATCAGTCTCCTCTCAACAGATGTCTCTGAGCGGCTCAGGTTTGCAGAACAAACTCCTGGATCAGAATAATAACACCATTTCTACACAATCTGCTACTGCTGAGCATCACGACTGAAAACAGCACATCGGTGTGTCCTCAACAGGCATCTGTACTTCAAGTCCCTATAGGCGGGTAGGTCTTATTTACTGACAGCTTTGTACTTTGCCCTACATAATGTCCCAACGACATTTATTTTTAAATTTTTTAATTTTTTATCATTTATTAAAGGGATTGTGACCCAAAAATGAAAATTATGAAAGGTACTTTTCGTGCCTTTCAAAATCCATATGACTGAAGAAAATGTTTTGCGGAATGTCTCGGTTGCTTTTCCAAACAATGAAAGTAAATGGGGACAAAAAATACCAGTGTTATTTTAGTTTTTATTATAATTTCATTAATATTTTGAATTAGCTTGTATTTTTATATTTTTAGTTTTCATGTTAATTTTAGTTTAAGAATTAATTATTTATGTGCTTTTGTCAATTTATTCGTTTATATATATATTATTGCTATTTAGGCTTAATTTATTTTTATTTAAGTTTTAGTTTTTATTTATTTATTTCCAGTTAATAATTTTAAACTTATTTCAGTTTACTGCCAAGGCAACATTTCTAATTTTTAATTTTAACTGCTATTTATATTTTATTTCAGCTTCATTTCAATTAACTGAAATGTTTTTAATAGTTTTACTGTTGTGCTTTTAATAGTTAACGACATTAACCCTTTCTATAACCTTCAAAAAAGGCCAAAACAATTACCAAAAAAGACTTTTTATGAATACAAATGATGAAAAAAAAAAAGTTTTTATCTAAAACTGATTATTGGACTAGGTTTTACAAGAAAATACATAAAAATTTCATGTTTAATTCATGTTATATGCCATTTCTTTGTAATTATTTATGGAATTTACTAGAAATTTCTGAGTGAAAATTGTTTCAAAGCCATTTAAATGTGTGAGCAACAAGCTCATTGGCTGCAGATGTGACATGGACCAATCAGCTTGTGCCAAGTAGTTAACGCTGTAATTATCAGCTTGCGTTAAGACCCATCAGCCTGCGCCATCTAGAGTTTCATGACAGAACTATGTATTTATCAAATTTATAAATAAAACAAAATATTACTGGAGAATGTTTTACAAGAAAATACTATTTCAGTCTTTCTACTTCAAAATTTCATTTTAATTCAAATTTTCAGTCAAATCTTCTAGCAATTTCTGATTAAAAATTGTTTCCAAGGAAATCCTACACCAATTATTTCAGCGTATATCCCTTTAAGAAAGTAAATAGGGTCAATTTTCATATCCTGTCGTATTTTTGTACACTTTGTACCTTGGACCAACTTGTATCATTTACACAATCCATCAAAACGAACCTAATACATGACCAACCAAAGCTTCTGTCACGTACAAACGAGCAGACTCAAACATTAAAATTTGTCCTGATCAAATGTCAATATGCATGAGTCAGGACAGCCTTTCTGAAGGAGGCAGCGTCATGTCTGATGCTTCGGATGTTGTGGGCCTAATCGCTGTGGTGTTTAATTTAACAAAGCGACAGAAAAGGCTGAGACAACTAAGGCGAGGGAGCAGTTGCTTTCCAATGTCACCATCTGTTATTTATACAGTTACCGCCTCCTACGGGAGACGGCAAAAGGCCACATATTGCAGAAAAAAACATAAATCTATCACTTCAACTCATTATCTTTTTAATCAGCTGACCCAGGCTCCCCTCTCAGGGGAACGGCACAGCCGGGGTACATTTAGGACAGACCCATAGCTCACCCACAACTCCCCCATCCAAAGAAAAAATAAATATTACAGAAGAGTGAACATGAGAGTGAATAATATAAAGTGCATTGAAGGAATGATATAGAAAAAAAAGTCTGCATTAGTAATGCAGGTTTGATTACACATACTGTACGTCTGCCTACGTCCAAAAAGGTTATTAGATTTATTTTTTTCTTCATTGTACATTGATTTCTGTTATTTACTTTGAAATAATTGTTCCTGATTTTCACTTTTAATGAAAACGTTATTTTTGATGTTAAAATTCTGTTAAGTTAAATGTGTTAAAAATGTTAAAACAATGTTACTGAGAAACTGGACTTCTTCAGGGGTGCAAAAGTACACACACACACACACACACACACACACACACACTACTGTACAGTAAGATTTTTTTTATGATTTTAAGACTTTTATGCTCACTAAGGCTGCATTTATTTGAGCAAAAATACAGTACAAATAGTAAAATTGTGAAATATTATTACAATTTAGAATATCTGATTACTATTTTAACATATTTTAAAAATTAATTTATTCCTGTGATGCAAAGCTGAATTTTTAGCATCATTACTCCAGTCTTCAGTGTCACATGATCCTTCAGAAATCGTTCTAATATGCTGATTTGATGCTCAAGAAACATTTCTTATTATTATCAATGTTGTGCGGCTTAATATTTTTGTGGAAACCGTGATATTTCTTATTCCAGTATTCTTTGTTGAATAGAAAGTTCAAAAGAACAGAATTTATTTGAAATAGAAATGTTTAGTAACATTATAAATGTCTTTACTTTCACTTTTCCTCAGTTTAATGCGTCCTTGCTGAATAAAAGTATTAATTAAAAAAACAAAAACAAAAAAACAACAACAAAAAAAAAAACTTACTGACCCCCGAACTGTTGACCAGTCGTGTATATTGTCATCAAAAATGTTTTTAAGAAAACATATTTTATTTCAATGAAAATAACTGATATTAATGCAGAATTGCATGCGTATACTTTACCATTAAAAGAAATCTCAACTGTTTAGTTTTAAAAAATATTTTACTCTCTCACCAAGCTTTTTTTTTCACGTGTTGTTGATTTGTCTGTTCTGCAAGCCCTACAATCTATTGCATCGGAAAATCTGCATAAATATTTCACAAAAACAATTCCACATGATATGAGCAATTTCACTGCTGATTACGGCTTAAAAACGGCATAGTTTCGCAAACTACAGTGGTCTAATTTGGTGATTTCAGCACACGATTGGAAAAAATGAAAATCAGATTGAGTTGAGTACGAAAAAGTTTGTCTTAAATCAAAATGTTCTGTAGCAAATGTTTGAGAGGCCTGTTAAACTACAGTATAACATATAATGATTATTATTGAGGATTAATTAAAAAGTTGGTCTGTGAATATTCAAAAAACAAACAACAGACACATGAACTAATTGTAAAATGGTCCTGTTTGATCTCATCCATCTTCCTCTCCAATGAGACAGTGCTAGCTGTTTCTACATCAGCTTGTGCGTGTCACATAAGATCCCATCTTCAGACAAGGCTCAGTGCCTGATCTCAAATCAGCCAAAGTGTGTTCCTCACAACCTGTTCCTGTACACTCACCTGCCAAGTCTTCCACAGTGCCAGAAGTTTCTGGACATCTTCACGCTCGGTTTCGCTAGCTGGCTTCACCCTGCACACACAAAAGAGAACAACAGCCGTGTTACAATTACAAACCATTTGGATGCTGTCTGTTTCTCAGGCTCCAAATGTTCACAAAGGGAACCGCAGGAAGATAAAGCCTTAAAGGCCACATATACTCTTAAAAATAAAGGTACTTGATTGGCATTGATGGTTCCATGAAGAACCTTTAGCATCCCTTTCCAACACACATGTAACATGCATGAATTGACCACCGTAGCAGATCTATACAGGTGGAGCTAGGGAAGGTGGAGGGTTTCTGAAAGCGCACTGCAGACTGCTAACTGCAAACACTACCGTTATTTGTTTGAATGTTGAGCCGCAGCTCATTGGCCGCAGATGCAACAACAACCAATCAGATGTGCTATGTAGATAATGATGTGATAGCTACCAAATGAGTTAGACCTATCAGCCTGTGCCATCTAGAGTTTCATGCCAGAACTACACTGTAAAAAAGAATCGTTGGTTTAACTTAAAAAAAGTAAGTTACATGGTTGCCTTAAAATTTTGAGTTTATTGAAATTAAAAATTTGAGTTAATGGTTTAATCAACAGAAACTCAAAATATTATGTTAACTGAACCACATTAATTATCTAAGTTGATTTGACAAAGAAAAATTTTTTTTTTTTTTTTTATACAGTGTATGTAAGAAAAAAGGTATTTTAAGAAGGTTTTTTTTTTTGAGGAACCAAAAATGTTTTTTTCTATGGTATCACTGCAAAAACTTCCTTTTGGAAGGTTTATTTTTTTATGAGTGTACCTGTTTTCTACTGACTAACTTCACACGGTTCAGAAAAATAGATGTGCTTCGTACAAATATTACCATCAGATATCCTCACTTGGTCTCAATCACAATGACCGGCTAGAATGTTTTCACAGTTTCCTGAACAGAGGAGATGACTCAGATGCCACAGTTGCTAAACAAGCAGAAGCATTTCTGTTTGATCCTCAAGTTTCTCATGTCTAAGTGCTTTTTGTAAGTGGATAGTGTTTTTTTCTGTAGTTTGCAAAGAGATATTTTGCTGACCTGATTGTTAACTTTCATTTACAAAACTTCAAACACATGGGATACCCAATGAAAAGGGGTTTTGCAACCACAAATTAAAGGGACAGTTCACCCAAAAACGATCAGTCTGTTTTTATTTACCAAATAGAGTGGTGCAGGGATGACGTCAAAACCCAGAGGACTAATTCGCTGCTGTTTTTTTATAATGAGGTTTTTGAGTAAAATAAGGTAAGTTGATAAGTTGACGATACTTGAACATTTAGCTCTACAACGTAAATTGCACAAACCCCAAACATTCTTATGTAGTTATTTATGAAACGCATGTTTTTTTAAAAAAAATAAACATAACAGCTTTAAAATCTGCATGTTCAATTTATGTTTACCACAGGCCTTATTTTACTCATAAATTGAAAAAGACCCATTTTACAAACCCATAGACAGATCTTGATGGAACCACTGGCGAATTAGTCTTCCAGGATTTGATATCATACCTGTACCACTCTATTATATATATTACATATTATATATTAACCGTCATGGTATGGACGTCATGATTTGGTGCATACAGTCAGACGACTAATATAGTGGGTCACAGGCAATCCACACTCCAATCCAGAAGGGGGTGTGCGCGGTAATGTAACGCTTTTTGAAGAACAGACGATCTACGCATAGATATGTTTACATGTAATCTCTCAACCAGTGATTCAACCACAGAAAGACATCAATAAAGCTTGAGAATAATATCTCACTTAGCATTACATTTACCTCAGGCAAGTCATTTAGTGTCCACAGCATGTTAGTTCACTAGAGAAATGAACTGTAGAGGGGAGCATATAATAATTATGTAATATATGTTTAAATAAATTTGTCATGAAAACATATTTATGATCATATTTCAAAATGAATTGGAGTAGAATTTAATTGAAAAATAATTTTATATTATTAGATTTAGAAGTTGTACTGTACCGAACCCGTACCGAACCGTGACTTCAATACCGATACCGTCACGTTTGTGTACCGTTACACCCCTAATATATATTATATATATATATATATATATAGGTGCAGAATTGCAGGCATACATTTACCATTAAAGGAAATCTCAACTGTTTATTTGAGCGTGTTTTACAACACATTTTACTCACTTTTTCCCATACGTTGGGCATAAATATGATACATGCACAAAACAATACATTTTACAGTCCACAAAAAGCACCATAAAAGTATGATAAAAGCACTATAACAGTACAATTTGTTTCCGTCATATTTGGAATATGCACAATAGCCCCCATTTTCCTTTTGGAGCTTTCAAATAAAGACAGAATTTTCACTTTTTAGGTGAACTGTGGATTGTATTCAAGCTGATAGTTTGCATCACTTTAAAATGACCAGAAACTATCATTTTCATCAAATGTAACCACTCCAAATGAATTATTATAGTTAAACCCAGGAGCGGTGCATATTCAAGCAAACTCAAACTGACTGTACATCAGCATGATCAATATGATTATTATATTTAAGATTCTTTGATCAATATGAATTACTTGAACGTCTGGCCTCAAACATACACACACACACACACACACACACACACACACACATGCACAAACAACTACTCTGACTATTAATATGCAAACAAACGTAAAGGAAAATAAATATAATGCATAACGCTCTTCTGCCTACTCTTTTGCAAATATATGTGGGCTTTTTTGTCTAAAGTGCTATACAATATGTACTCATCTGCACTAATGCTCCTTTCCTCCTGTCCCAGAAAATGAGGGGGCGTGACATGAGCTACACTACATGCTTTTCAGGAAGTCTTATGTAATACAGAGAGAGACTGAGACTAATAATTTGGAGAAAAGAGACGCATGATACACAAATGCATACATAAGTACTGCAAGGCCTTGAGTTACACTGACTGAATCTCCCATGAGCACTGCATCTATCTGCAGTCTTCAGAGAGCAGTTCCTCATTTTAATAAACACAAAAGATTGTTAAATTGGTGTAAATATCAGCCTCAGGTGTCCAGAGACAACCTACAATCCATCCATTGACCGTCTAATGCACATAAAACATAAAAACAGCAGCCACTTTCTCAAACCGGCAAGCTCTAATCTGATTGGATGGCATAACGCCACTTCCAGGAGTCATAGTGAACTGGTATTTACCAGTCCACATGGAAATAAAGTTCTTCTTTACAAGTTACCAGTAGCTACAATGAGATATGAGATTTAGATTTAAACTTTAAACATGTCAATCAAATAATCTCTAATTGTCCAAATAGGTAACAGCTTCAAAATGGACCAGATTTTAAATTTCGATTTCATGCCATTTTCCAGTAACTCTCCAGATCCTCCAAGCCAACTGATACCATAAGCATGCATATTAACAAAGCAGCTGGAGTCTGTTATATATATATATATATATATATATATATATATATATATATAGTGAGCCTGTTTGTTGAGTTTGTTTGATCGTCTCCAGACTTCACTTCATATGTTCTTGCGGCGTGCACAGAGAAACAGCCTTTGATGCTAAAAAAGTGACTCCATATTTAAAGCTCCTGTTAATGCTTAGACTTATCGCCATCATGAGCGCCACAGTCCAATCACCAATCTCTCTCTCCCTTGACGGTGCTCTAGAACATCTTTTTAGTTTTTTTTCCACCTCTTGTGAGGCCACATGTCTTCCAGGCAGGAGGAAAATATATGCTAGCTATAATTAGTATAGCTGGCATACATATTCAAATATGCATACATTAGACAAGGATGTTTGGGGTGGGGGGGAACACCCAAACAACCTTCTGATCATTTAAAGGCCAAGAAAAGGATGGGCTAAGTAAACATTTTGAACATTTAGAATTTTGAACATTTAGGCCAGTTGGTTGGTTGGTTGGTTGGTTGGATGGATGGATGGAATTTTGAACATTTAGAATTTTGAACATTTAGGCCAGATTGAAGGAATTTTGAACATTTAGAATTTTGAACATTTAGGCCAGATTGAAGGAATTTTGAACATTTAGAATTTTGAACATTTAGGCCAGATTGAAGGAATTTTGAACATTTAGGCCAAATGGATGGATGGATGGATGGAATTTTGGACATTTAGAATTTTGAACATTTAGGCCAGTTGGTTGGTTGGTTGGTTGGTTGGATGGATGGATGGAATTTTGAACATTTAGAATTTTGAACATTTAGGCCAGATTGAAGGAATTTTGAACATTTAGAATTTTGAACATTTAGGCCAGATTGAAGGAATTTTGAACATTTAGGCCAAATGGATGGATGGATGGATGGAATTTTGGACATTTAGAATTTTGAACATTTAGGCCAGTTGGTTGGTTGGTTGGTTGGTTGGTTGGTTGGATGGATGGATGGATGGATGGAATTTTGAACATTTAGGCCAGATGGATAGATGGATGAAATTTTGAACATTTAGAATTTTGAACATTTAGGTCGGTTGGTTGGTTGGTTGGTTGGTTGGATGGATGGATGGATGGATGGATGGAATTTTGAACATTTAGAATTTTGAACATTTAGGTCAGTTGGTTGGTTGGTTGGTTGGATGGATGGATGGATGGATGGATGGATGGATGGATGGGATTTTGAACATTTAGGCCAGATGGATGGATGGAATTTTGAACATTTAGAATTTTGAACATTTAGGCCAGATGGATGGATGGAATTTTGAACATTTAGAATTTTGAACATTTAGGTCGGTTGGTTGGTTGGTTGGTTGGATGGATGGATGGATGGATGGAATTTTGGACATTTAGAATTTTGAACATTTAGGCCAGTTGGTTGGTTGGATGGATGGATGGATGGATAAATGGATGGATAGATAGATAGGAGCTTTATGTTTTTAAAGCTACAGTAGCCTTTTTTTCATAGCACAATGAAATCTTTAATCTCAGAAGATCAGTCCCTTTAACACCAACTCTGAATAACAGATAAACATATGATCCATGTTAAACGAATCAAAACAAATATGCAGTGGAGTTGTGAAGCACAGAGTGTCAGTCTGTATCCCACAATCCACCTTCCCTGCCCACACATCCTTTGCCTGCTATACTGGCAGCATCAACCCTGACCCAACAATCTATAAATATGTTTCCCATCATGCTCCTGAGGGTGGTTTTGACGCACTCCACTTTGGAGCCCTTTTATCTTTAAACTGCTGCTGTGAGTAGATCAAAACACCAACAGTGTTTTGTGAGAGTGCAAATGCAGCAGCGTATTTCCGTTGCTTCCAGCGTAGCACTATGGTCAACTTGTTTGATCACCTCTGTTGTCTTGTTTTCCTTCTCTTTCTTTCGCGCTTTGTTGTTCAGTGCAAGCTAGGTCCATCTTTTAGTCCCTGGGGTGTATCTCTGCTTTGATTTGAACCCGTAGGGTCAGGATGCATCACTCTCGATGAAAAAAAAAAAAACATAAATGCAGATGGCCTTTAAAATCAATGGCCTGCGGACACACTGGAAATGAATGCAGAGAGAAGCTCTTCTGCACCTACACAGGATAGCTGAAACCAGCAAGGTTGTCTGGTCCATTTGTCTTCTTTGAATGGTAAATCTATCTGTGTCTGAGCAGAGGGTCCCACAACGAGGAAAAATAACGATGACCCTACGGGAGACATAATGAGGCATCATGTAAAGGTAGAGGAGAGAGAGTGTGAGATTGAGAGAGAAGAAGAAAGGAAGGCCAACCATAAATCATATTTCAGCTCATAGGGTACCTTGACTTCAAACTAAAGATGTCTATTTTTGCATAATAAAGCTTGAAAACAACTTCACTTTCTTAATCTGATGTATTTCCGAGTGAAACTGGATATTTGATGAGGGAAAAAAAGTAGGGCGGGACTATTTCATCCATCACAATTGATTGTGTAATAAAAAGTGGGCGTTACATTCTAGAATGGAGACAGATGGTTGAAGGGGCGGGGCTGAAAAGTAAGAGGGATTGGTGATGTCACCAAAAAGAAAATTCGTTTCAGAGGCAGAGCAAACTGTTATATTTTGATGAAAGATTGCAACCTTTTTTCTTTGAATAATGCACTCAGTACACTGAAAAATCATGCAATTAGACCAGAAATGTGTATTAAAGTACATTTTAAAATAATGTCAAATTCCCTAAAAAATGTTAAATGTTATGTTAGAAACATACACTAGACTGGGGTTCTCAACTCTGGCCCTCGAGATCCACTTTCCTGCAGAGATTTGCTTCAACCCTGATGAAACTCACCTGCCTGTAGCTTACTAGTAATGCTGAAGACCTTGATTAGCTTGTTCAGGTTTGTTTGATTAGGGAAAGTGGACCTCGAGGGCCAGAGTCGAGAACCCCTGGACTAGACCATGACTCTTCAGGAAGAAATTAAATTTTGGAGTGGTTTTCCACCCTGTCTTTCTGTTATCCTGAGCTAAATTGATATCATTAGTTTTTGGCGCACATTCGGCTGTTAATGTACTGATAGAACATGCTGATCATTAAAGAATATTAAAAAGGAATTAGAAGAAAGCACCTCAGACGTTTTCAATTTGGTCCAATCACATTCACACTGTGAGGATTTGAGATTCTAATTAATCTAGATTCAAATTTATTTTATTAAGGGTGCAGTAACTGTAATTAATAAAATATCACGCATGCTGTCCTAAATGGTAACCAGAAGTGCTCTAAATGGATAATTACATGCCAGGATGTAGATTTGCAAATGTGTGTGTGTCAAAAGACCAGTGTGGGCTGTTGTAAAATTTCTAATTCTAAATTCTATTAACAAAGAGTGTTCTTTTGAACTTTCTTTTAATCAAAAAAAAAAAAAAAAAGTATCAGTTTCCACAAAAATATTCAGCAGAAGAACTGTTTTCTAAGGAGCCCTGCACATGACATGTGGGGAAAAAATATGTATATCATGGCCACAAATTACCAAATCATTCCCACGACTTACTAATAGCACGATTTACTAATTTGTTATAGAATATAATAATTAATTCCCTCGTTTTCCTAAATCGTGCACACAATATCATAATTCATTCCCTTGTAGTGTTGTCAAAAGTACCGACGGCGATACCAAGTGGGTACTGAAATTTTAAAAAATGTGACACTTTGAGCACTGTTGGGCGGATTCGTAAACACCTCTGATTGGCCATTGTGTTCACACGCTCATCAGATATGTCTGTGATTGGCTACAATGATCAACGCTTCAAAAGCATGTTGTAAATAGACAATTTTAACGCTCTTCACCGAGCACTTACACAGATACACATGGGAGCGTTTGAAAGCAGGCGTCTATCAGCGGACTGGTTTCAAAACGCTTCCAAATTCAAACACTTCCGTGTGCTTTCAAACGCGCCTGTGCGTTGATCATTGTAGCCAATCACAGACATATCTGTTGAGCGCATGAACACAATGGCCAATCAGAGGTGTTTACGAATCCGCTCAACAGCGCTCAAAGAGTCACATTTTTAAAACTTCAGTACCGACTTGGTATTGCGGTCGGTACTTTTGACGACACTATTCCCTCATTTTACTAAATAGTGGACACAATATAATAATTAGTTCCCTTGTTTTTACTAAAATGTGTGCACAATATAATATCCATTCCCTCATTTTACTAAATAGTGCATACAATATAATAATTTGTTCCCTCGTTTTCCTAAATTGTGCGCGCAATATAATTTGTTCCCTTGTTTTTACTAAATCGTGCACAATATAATAATTCGTTCCCTCGTTCTACTAAATCATGCACACAATCTAATAATTTGTTCCCTTGTTTTCCTAAATCGTGCACAATATAATAATTAATTTCCTCGTTTTACTAATTCGTGCACACAATGTAATAATTTGTTCCTTTATTTTAGTTAAATCAGAACGAGGGAATGAATTAGTACAATGTGGCCACGATTTACTAAATCGAGGGAACAAATTATTATTATATTGTGCGCATGATTTAGTAAAACGAGGGAAAAAATTATTATATCGTGCGCCACCAGTGTTGGGTGTAATACATTAAGTAATTAATTACTGTAATTTAATTACTTTTCCCTTGAAAAAGTAAACTAAGGGATTACTCTTAACATTTCTGTAATTTTAGTTACTTCTGATGTAATTTCATTAAATACTGTATATAGAACAATCCTGTATAAAACAATAGTGGATTTAACATCTAAATTTAACATCTAATGTTAAAATGTATATTTTTAATGTAACCTTCTCCCTTTAAATACTTTGGTCAGTTCAAGAATAATTCATGCATTTTTATATTATTTATTTGAAAGAATTATAAGAGAAGTTTCATGTTTATTCTTGTATTGTTCAACTGGTCGAGGTTGATATGGGATTTAGAGAGTAATTAGTAATAAGTAATGCAATACTTTTTAGAGAGTCATTAGTACAGTAATCTAATTACACTGTTGAAGGTGTAATTAGTAGCAATATTAATGACTTTTTACTTACCCACCACTGGTTGCCATGATATATATATTGTCCGCATGTCATCTGTGGGGCTCTGTAGTTTTCAGCACTGATCATAATAAGAAACATTTCTTCTAATGGCTGCTGAAAATTCAGCTTTGTGTCAATGACATTTTAAAATATACTAAAATAGAAATTTAAATTGAAATAACATTTCACAGTATTAATGTTTTACTGTATTTTTGATCAAATAAACAGCCTTGGTGAGCATAAGAGACTTTTGAATAGAGTATTGCCATTAAAGTATTTGGGGTCAGTATGATTTTTAAATGTATATTCATATATATTCAAGTGTGCATGTGTCTGTTTTTCAGCAAAGCATCTGTACTCATTAGTGTATGCATAAATTATCGTCTCGAAATAGCACCATTAGAAGCCACCACTACTAGATGCCAAATGAAGGTTAACGGCATCTGTGGAAACTAAAACAAAATCTAGGTTTTTATACTGATATACAATCATTTATGATTAAAACAACTTCCTTTAGCACCTCCACATAAGAAATCACAAAACTGTTTCCAAGTCAGCATGAAAAAAAGTGGCTTTTTCCAATGACATATCATCATGTTAATGGCCTTGACAGATGGTGTGTGAATACCCCGATCAATAACATTCCAGACCTCTTAACCTTCAGTAGTGCAAAGCAAGACCTGAAGAAAATGAGGCTATTGATCAGGGCAGTAGAGCAGAGTGGAAAGATGCGCACGGCATGCTAGCAACAGGCTAACTGCTGCATGTGCACTTCCACTAACATATTAACTCGCAGTCACAACCAGCGTTTTTCAATGTAAATTTTGTTAATTACCTACTTCAAAATTACAGCTGCATGATAATAAAATCGCTATCATGATATGGCTTAGTGCTAAAACAGTGGGAATGTGGCCAATAAATACTATATATATATATAAAAAATCAACATTAGAAACCATTTGTTTTAGGCATAGGCGGAGCGTGTGTAAGGTTGGGCAAGGCCCTGGCCACGGACTTGAGACTAGCATGGAATTTTTTCACTCGAACCACTGCCTGCTGCTGCTTCTGACTGCTTTTAGAGGGAAAAGCTGCCCATAACTGCTGGTCTAGGATCTGTTTTCTCTGAAATAATAGCATATTGGCTAAACAGAATTGCCAAGCGATTGTGTATCTGTGTTTGTGCTCTGGAGAACGTCAAAGGTTTCTATTTGCAATGTGTTTTTGCAGCGTTGAGCAATGTAGCCAATCACAGACATGTCTGTTGGTTTCTTCAACGCAAGGTGTTTAAGTTAGCACTGAACAAAAATTCTCTCAACAAACAATTATGTAAATAAGAGATTAATTGTGCAGTCAGTTTCATTGATTATAATGGAACTTTGTGAGATCGCGATGAACTAAGCTAAGTGACAGCTTATTAGTGATAATAAATAGATATTGCGCACTTTCTGTCATGACAAATCCCGCATACAGTATGCTTGCTTTTTTGTTACAATTAACAGTGGTTTGTGAACATAGATGCTTTAATAACAAATAATGGTAACACTTTAGTTTAGGGTCCAATTCTCACTATTAACTAGTTGCTTATTAACATGTATATTACTAGGATATTGGCGGTTTATTAGTACTTATAAAGCACATATTAATGTATTCTGCATGACCATATCCCTTAATCCTACACAATACCTAAACTTAACAACTGCCTTACTAACTATTAATAAGCAGTAATTAGGAACTTATTGAGGCAAAAGTCGTAGTTCATAGTTAGTTAAAGGGGTAGTTGATTATGATTTCACTTTTTTAACTTTAGTTAGTGTGTAATGTTGCTGTTTGAGCATAAACAACATCTGCAAAGTTACGACGCTCAAAGTTCAATGCAAAGGGAGATATTTTCTTTTAAAGAATTCTTTGTTTAAGGACTACAATAAACGGCTGGTAGGGACTACAACAAGCTTCTTCCCGGGTTTGTGACATCACTAACCCTGAAATTTACATAAACCCTGCCCCCGAGAACACACAACAAAGGGGGTGAGGCCATGTTGGGCTGCTTTAGAGAATAGGAAGAGTTGTTGTATAGAGTGTTGTTACCATGCTGTCATTTTACGCTGGACTGCTTCACAAACGAGGGTCAATTTAACACTGGATTTGCACAAAAGTTTAACATGACGGCACATGCTAGTCGATGAGTTGAATCAACTCCACAGCAACTACATAAATTTATCCACTAACCATTCAGAAACATTAAGTTACATTCTAAAAGTTGTAACTTCTTTCTGAGTCTCTCCATCAGTGTCCGACTCCGGTTTGCACAATGTAAGGCTGAACACTGTTACTGACAATCATCATTTTGGCTGCGTGAGATTCTCCAGCTTTGTTGTTG
Source organism: Mylopharyngodon piceus (assembly GCA_039654765.1). NCBI lineage: Eukaryota > Metazoa > Chordata > Actinopteri > Cypriniformes > Xenocyprididae > Mylopharyngodon > Mylopharyngodon piceus. Next base: position 14,127,853 of record CM077459.1, on the reverse strand, counting down.
TTGAGCAACCGAAGTGTGAGCTGTTAAAGCTCCGCCCTTTTCTGGAAAGTGGGCCAGGAGCAGCAGCTCATTTGCATTTAAAAGGACACACACAAAAATGGCATGTTTTTGCTCACACCCAAATAGGGGCAAATTTGACAAGCTATAATAAATGATCTGTGGGGTATTTTGAGCTGAAACTTTGCAGACACATTCTGGGGACACCAGAGACTTATATATCTTGTAAAAGGGGCATTATAGGTCCCCTTTAATAGTGAGAATTGGACCCTAAACTAAAGTGTGACCCAAATAATTTATCAGAAATATCTACAAATTCCACAAATAATTACAAGGAAACAGCAAGCAACACATTGAATTAAACGTGAAATTTAAGTAAAAAGACTCAAGTAGTGTCTTCTTCATTTTATTTACAGCTTCAAAAAATATTTTTATTACAGTGAAGCTTTTCCTAAATGGTTCAGCTCTAAAAGGAACATATTTTTCAGCTTTTTTAAAATTATTATTCTTATTTTCTAAGTAGATGAACTCCCCAGCAAAATCACCCCACTCACTGATGATTCATTCTTTCCAAATATACAGTTGCTATTCAAGTCATCTGGTGAAAATTCTTGTAATTCACAATATATCGAAGAAAAACAAAATACCTGTATCACAATTTTATTCCCCCCCATATTGTGCATTCCTATTCAAAAGAACAACCAGTGCTATATACAGATATTTCATTAGCGCTTTTTCAGCAGTGTAGTCTTTGTGCTTGACCCAAAAAAAGTGAGTTAAACAGTAACTATCTTTGTGTGTATTCTACCACTATAAGACCTGTCCTTGATCTACTAGCAAAAAGTCTCAGGATCTAGACTTCCCGCTGCTTTGGAAGCTGATCAGTGCCATAGTCGGAGAGATTAACAGCTCCTAGAGCATGTAAGCTTCTGTAACCGCACAACTGATGCAGAAGAGCAAACACTGGAGTGAGTCCCTCCACAGGCTCAATCAAGGTATTGCACAAAGTCAGAAAGTTGACACCCCTGAATAAGAGAGCATTCTGTGTATGCGCAAAACCGACACTGCACCTCGTTTTCTTAAGAGGATTTGGGATATCAGCTAAAAGCAGAGCGCTCATACAGGTATCTGTAGAGTTGATGGCTGAGTTAAGTCGAGGCGTGCTGATGCTGTGCCAAGCAGCAAAATCTACACACTACAGTGTTACATGAGTAAAGCTTTTTGGCTGAATCAAATGTGTTAAGTGTCAGATAAATGTTTGCGCTTGCAAATCTCGCAAATGCAATGCTAGCTTGATGATAGATCATAGCAAGCGTTTTAGTAGGTCTGATTTTAAACTAATTTCAATATTGGAAAGTGAGATGAGATAGTATTGAGAATGAGAATCAGAATTTAAAGGGATAGTTCACTCAAAAATGACAATTCTGTCATCGTTTACTCATCCTCACGTTGTTCCAGACTTATTTTCTGTGGAAAAAATACAAAAAGCACAATACAAGTATCCTAAAAGTCCATGTGACTCATGTGCAGTGTTGTTATTGTTAAATAAAATTAAACAAAAACTATTACAAATCATCTTTGTTAATTGAAATAAAGCTAAAAAAGTAAACTCTAGATGAAAAACTTAATAAAAAAATAAATCAAAGTACTAAAATTAGTAAAACCAAAACTGAAATAAAATAAATCTAAATAGAAACATAAAAAAAATCACTAATAAAAGCATAACAAAATTACTAAATCTAAAATTAACATGAAAACTGAATATATATATATATATATATATATATATATATATATATATATATATATCATATAAATATAAGCATATTAATACATACTAATAGTATACAAATAATACTAAAGTAACAGTGCTCATGCGCTAAATTATAATTCTTGTGTATATCTATGTGAGAGTGAAAAAACACAAGTTTAAGTTTCTAGTGATGGATGATTTCGAAACACTGCTTCATGAAGCTTCGAAGCTTTACGAATCTTTTGTTTCGAATCAGTGGTTCGGAGCGTGTATCAAACTGCCAAAGTCACGTGAACCATTGAAATTTCGAAATGTTTCAAAACAATTATGACGTAACGAAGCCTTGTTTACTGACATCACGTGACTTTGGCAGTTTGATACACGCTCCGAACCACTGATTCGAAACAAAAGATTCGTAAAGCTTCGAAGATTCATGAAGCAGTGTTTTGAAATCACCCATCACTAGATTGTTGAATAAAATCGTTATTTTGTTTTTTTTGGCACAAAAATTATTCTTGTTGCTTCATAACATTAAGGTTGAACCACTGCAGTCACATGAACTGTTTTAAATATGTCTTTAGTAGCTTTCTGGGCATTTGAAAGTGTTTAATATCTTGCTGTCAATAGAGGCCTCACTGAGCCATCGGATTTTATCAAAAATATCTTAATTTGTGTTCCGAAGATGAACGAAGGTTTTACAGGTGTGGAGCGACATGAGGGTGAGTAATTAATGACAGAATTTTTGGGTGAACTAACCCTTTAAGCTAATCATATTCAAATCTCACTGAAATTAGCATATATGCAAATAAGGTGCGTAAAAAAATATGCCACATCAGATCTGATGCAAATGATGCCAAATCTCCAAATCGGTGTTGTAACCAACTGCAATGCACCAAATTATGATTATTATTCATATGCATTTTATTATTAGTGCTGGGACAATACTATCAAAGCATCACGATTCGTGGATCGTTTCTGATATTTTCCAAATGCATTGCAAATCGATTCTGAGCTTAGTTTTTAACAGCACGCTCAAATGCTCATGAAGAAGAGCGCTCGTGCATTCGGCTGAATCGTACAATGTATTTGCACCTCAGAATGCTTTTATGATGCGAGATTAATGTAAACAGCCCACTGCAAACACCCTTGTAATTCGCTTCAACCTTTTCGAACTTTATGAATGATTATTTTATAGAAAGTTCAAGTAATGTGTGTAAGGAATTGGAAGCAAGCAGAGTACGGGTGTTTCTAAAGCAGGCAGTGCCATCTGCTGTTGAAAACTGATATCAGAATCGATTCGAGAGAGAATCGCAATACATACGGAAAATATCAGAATCGATCTAGAATCATTTCTCGATTCGCGATGCATTGATGTATTGTCCCAGCCCTAATTAGTATGCACATATTCAAATAGCCTAAAATTAGAATCAAGCACTATAGAAAAGTAAGCAACTTTAAGTGAATATCGACCTATATTCCAGTTACGTTCCTCATACAAAGCTATTGTGTATAGTACACAGAAGGACTACTGCTACGGTGGTGCTTTTTCTGCCATTTTTGGAGCTTGACAGGCCCTATAGTCACCAATTACTTTCATATTATATAAAAAACATCCTGCCAGAATAAATAGAGGGTGAATACATGATGACAGAATTTTCATTTCTGGGTGAACTATCCCTTTAAGCAACTTTAGGAAGCAGCAAGAAACAACAACATTTATCTAAAGAACAGTGAGAGGAGAGAGCGATGTGCAATCCAGTGAGAGTAGCATTTAACATAAGCAAAGCTGGAATTGCTCATACGCATAAAATGAACTTGTCAGTTTCTCTACATCATGACTGATACCAGTAACTCACACCATCCGGCTTATTTGTAACACAGATGAAGATAATCATCATCTCTTGTGGTAATGCTGATGAAAATGACAATAATTATGACGAGAGGGGGTGAGGGTGGGGGGTTGTGGTACTGCCATCCGCAGAAAGAAAAAAGGTAAATACTACAAAAAAAAATTGATGACACATCAGAGTGCTCTATAAATCACTCACTTCCCTTCTTTATTCCGTTTCCTCTAAAACGAAAGAGAGGAAAAGTGCCAGGCGATGAGGGGGTGAACACGACACACTTCACTGGCCATGACTGCACTCCCTGGGAAGAAAAGCAGTCTGTCAGGACCATTATTCAAGATAAAATGCCTTTTTTTTCACCCTCTGATCTAGGACCGGCTGAACCTATTCTTAAAGGAACAGCCCCAGTGGTAAAAAAAAAACAAAAAAACAAAAAACATTACATAAACAAATACATTACACAAAAATACATTTAAAAACACATTTTTATGACTCCAAAAGAAACTTAAACGAAAATATTGACAAATTACTTTTAGTTTTGCATACATAGTATAATTAAAAAAAAAAAAAAAAAAAAAAAAAAAAAATCTTAATAAAGAACCCGAATGCATTAAACATAGAAATGCCAGATATTAATAATATTATTTAAATCATCGACACTACAAAAATAAAAAATAAAATAAAAAAACGTAAAATAAAATAAAAAAATGTAAATAAATAAATAAATAAAAATAGGAATGAAAACAAAATCTAACACTAGAGAATTGTAAAAAAATAAAATAAATAAATAAGCTAAATAAAATAAATAGAATAAAGCACAAATAAATAAATAAATAAATAAATAAATAACAAATAAACAAAAAAAGAAACAGTATTAGTAAATAAAAAAATTGGAATCTAATGCAACAGAAACAAAATTTAAAACTAGAAAACTAAAAAACTGTAAAACAACCAACCAACCAACCAACAAACACACACACAAACAAACAAACAAACAAGTGCACTATAAAAAATAAATAAAAATAAGAAATGGAAACGAAATCTAAAACTAGAAAAAAAAAAAAAAAAAAAAATGAAACCAGCCAAATCAACCAACCTACAAACAAACAAACAAGAAAAAAAAACTCAAATCTAGAACAATGTAAAAATTAATAAATTAAACAAACAAAAAATCTTAAATAAATAGAATAAACAAATAAACAAATAAAGAAACAGTATTGGTAAACAAAAAAATTGGAATCTAATGCAACGGAAAAAAAAAAAAAAAAAAAATATCAACCAACCAACAAACACAAACAAACTAGGGAAAAAAAAAAAAAAAATCAAAACTAGAGCACTGTACAAAATGTATAAAAATAGAAATGGAAACCAAATATAAAACTAAAAAAAAAAAAAAAAAAAAAAATTCTAGAACAATGTAAAAAATAAAATAAACAAACAAAAAAACCTTAAATAAATAAATAGAATAAACCAACCAACCAACCAACCAACCAACAAACAAACAAATAAGTAGTATTAGTAAATAAAAAATGGAATCTAATGGAATGGAAACTAAATCTAAAACTAGAAAGCAGTCAAAAAAATGTTTAAAAAAAAAAAAATCAAACCAACCAACCAACCAACCAACAAACAAACAAACAGGAATATAATGGAATGAAAAGTAATGAAAACAAATGCTAAATTAAAAATAAAATATAAATGAAAAATGAAAAAAATATAAAAACCCTTCTAGTCCTCCCATTATTACTGAATATAACCATCACAGCGCAGACTGTAAAGTCATCATCAATTTTTAATTATAAAGTAATCTGACTTCAATGTATTATTTATACTGGTTCTCTTTAACAATGACTATAAACTAGATAAAGTGACACTTCTGTTATGCCTCAGCAATCAAGGCCATTTTCCTATGGAAGACTTCAGAGCCAGTCTAGCCTGACGTGCCCTGCCCGCTATAGCTTCCAGCATTCTCCCACAGCAAGTGCCTCACATCGTCCAATCACAAACTCATCAGAGCAGTAAAGCTTCATGACAACGCAGACACCATCCCCTCCGCCTGTAAACACAGTCCAAGTCCACTATCATCTGCGCATGAGTTCACATACAAGCTGCGGGCCGCACTCTGAGCAATAAAAGAGCAGCAAGAAGATGCTGCAAATTCTGAGACGGTTCCTGATGGAGACAAAATGAGAGGGTCAGTCTATTCAAGTTAAATTTGCTGGGTCCTTCTGCATTTGTTGGGGAGTTAATCTGATATATGGCCATAGGCTGAATCTATTTGCGTAAGAGCCTCTGCCCTTGGCTCATAGATCAGTCAAGCAGCCCATGCTTGCTCTGTACCTTCTGTAATGGATGACTGCAGAAAGAAGCAATGCAGGTGCACCTTAAGAAACCCTAAACTGGGGAACAAGCCACGGCAGGGAAGTTAGGCCGTGAGGCAGGTTATAAATATTTGCTCCGGCCATTCTTCTTCCAGTATCAAAGAGCACCTCCAGCAGGGTTGAGGAGAAATGGATACATGTAACAGTGATATACTTTATTTTAGTGTCCTTGTTACATATGTCACATGTAATTACTACACTAATAACGGTAAATTACAAATAATTATATGCAACTAACCCTAAACCAAACCCTTATCCTAACCCTAACCCTATGATACACTGTAAGCCCAAATAAGTTAGCAAAACTCAAAAAAATTGAGGTAATCAGTTGCCTCAAAATTTTTAAGTTAAGAAATTCAAAGTTTAAGCCAGAAGAACTGGCAGATTTTTATTTTTTAATTGTTCTTAACTTGAAATGTTTGAGTACACTAATTCATACATTTAACTTGAGGTTACTTTTCATGTAACCTCAATGTGAACATTTTTATTAGTGTAAACTTAGCTAGGTATAACAAGCTACAACACTTAATTTTAGCATTTACTCTCCCTTTCGAGTGTCATGGGTAAAGCATGCTGGGAAATAAAAATCCCAGCCCAGTTTCAGTTAAACTTAAGTTCTTCTAAATTAAAAGGAATAAGTTCATAAAACTCAAGACAATGAAACAGTTCAGTTTACTTAAAATATATCAGTTCTGTGAACTGTGAAGAAAAAGAAAGTGCTAAATACTCATAAAAGTTCATGTGACTGAACTAATTTGTTTAATTTAAGGTTGTCCTACTCAAACCAATTAATTATTTTGAGTGTTAGGGTTTACAGTGTAAGTACATGTTGTTAATTAACATTACTTAGTACTTAAATGTATGATTACACTGTAACAAGGACACCTTTAAATAAAGTGTAACCAAATATCCAAATATTTTATATTTTACTGTTACATGTGTTAGTATTTTATGTTCTGTTAAGGGATAGTTCACCCAAAAAAGTAAAGCTATCATCATTTACTCACCCTCATGTAGTTCTAAACCCGATGACGTTTGGATCACAAAAGAAGATATTTTAAAGAATGTTTCAAACATGTTTTCTCCATATAATGGAAGTAAATGGGGTCCAAAACAACACTGAGATTTTAAAAGTATCTTCTTTTGTGATCAACAAGAAGAAAAATGAGCATCATAAAAGTAATTTACTGATTTTAATTCAAACATGATGTTGACTAAAATATGACGACGAAAGGGAAGAAAAAAATGTAATCAAAAAGACAGAAGGAATGATTTTCATGTAATTTTCAAATAAAAATTACATGCCGTTTTAGTCCTAATTAAATCAACATCGACTAAAATTAAATCAACATGACATGATGAAAGACTTTAAAGGATATTTTTGTCAAAAGAAAAAAACTATGACTAAAAAAAATGTAAAAATGAATAGCAACTGAACTGCCGTCTACTTCAAAAGATTACATTTTTATTCAACAGTTCAATAAACAAGAAGCTTATATGGAGTTTACCAGTGGCGTGCACAGACCTCCGCGAGGGCAGGGGCGCAATCGCGTTCCGGGGGGTGGATTGGTCTCCCTCGGTAGAAATCGCGTTCCGGGGGGGAGAAATGGGAACGCGGGGGCACCACGATGCGACCGCAAAGGGCACGTTCACTTTCGCGATCAAAGGGGCAGGGGCTCAAGCCCCAAAGTTCTAAAAGAAGACAAAGAATCAAGCTTTGTGTGTTGACTTTGAGCTCTTGACTCTGCATCACTCACATGATCTGGTCTGAAATGCCGCAAACACACAAGCAGAGCGATACAAACAGTGCTGAATATGCTACAAATGACATTTAACAGCCTGTACTGAAATATATTTCAAAAACAGCCCTCCATGACTTCCAGCATGTGTCTGAGAAAGAAAGATGGGTTGTGTGCGAGCGACTCTAGATGAGAGTGAGCAAGCAGAGATGAAACAGATGGAGAGTGATAGTGGTGTTCAGGGAAGAAGGGTGGCAGAGACCTAGTGAAAGAGAGCCGGTCTTTTTTGAGCCGGCTTTCTATGTGAGAGGAGGCCTGTCTGAAGAGGTTATTTATTTTTCATCTAGAAATGGAAAGTGAAGAGTGATGTGGAGAGAGCCCCAGTGGAATTACACTGAGACTGTTGAGACGACGGAGACTCCCGGGATTATTCGCTCCTGCTCTCGGACGTCTTGATCTCAAGGAGGGAACTGTTGCTCGATGTCTCTCATCTTAAATAGTTGCGCTTTCTCAAAGCCTCCTCAATAGGTGTCCTCCTTCTCATTTCAAACTCAATTATAGCACCAAGTGAAAGCTCTGGTGCTCCATAATCAATCCACAGTCCCATCAGGCCTCAGGAACGTGCGCTCCGTGGGATGGCTCATTAAGGGCCCACTAGTACACTTTGCCTTATTATGGGAAAACCTAGTTCTTGTTGCCTCCCGCATGGCTTGGTCTCACAGAGCAAAATCGAGTACTTTTCCTGGTTAGTGGCAATATCTACTGCTAATTCTGTTTGCATACAGCTGAATTAGTGGGTGTTCTTTCAGCTATGGGCACTTTTATGTCCCACAGGTTGATTTTTATTACAGATTGAGTTCTTTATCCTTTTTAGGCAACACTATTTCGATAGTCCACTTTAGACATTCTACTGACTATAAGTAACTTTGCAACTACATGTCAAATAACTCTCATTAGAGTATTAGTAGACTGTCTGCTTAATTTGTGCTAACACTTTATTCTGATGGTCCCCCAACAGACCATTCAATACTAACTACAAGTAACTTTGCAACTACATGTCAACTACCAGTCAGTAGAATATTAGTAGACCGTTTGCTTAATATCTGCTAACACTTTATTTTGATGATCCCCCAACAGACCATTCAATACTAACTACAAGTAACTTTGCAACTACATGTCAACTACCAGTCATTAGAGTATTATTAGACCGTTTGCTTAATATCTGCTAACACTTTATTTTGATGATCCCCCAACAGACCATTCAATACTAACTACAAGTAATTTTGCAACTACATGTCAACTACCAGTCATTAAAGTTTTAGTAGACTGTCTGCTTAATATCTGCTAACACTTTATTCTGATGGTCCCCCAACAGACCATTCAATACTAACTACAAGTAACTTTGCAACTACATGTCAACTACCAGTCATTAGAGTATTAGTAGGCTGTCTGCTTAATATCTGCTAACACTTTATTTTGATGGTCCCCCAACAGACCATTCAATACTAACCACAAGTAATTTTGCAACTACATGTCAACTACCAGTCATTAGAGTTTTAGTAGACTGTCTGCTTAATATTTGCTAACACTTTATTTTGATGGTCCCCCAACAGACCATTCAGTACTAACTACAAGTAACTTTGCAACTACATGTCAACTACCAGTCATTAGAGTATTAGTAGGCTGTCTGCTTAATATCTGCTAACACTTTATTTTGATGGTCCCCCAACATACCATTCAATACTAACTATAAGTAACTTTGCAACTACATGTCAACTACCAGTCATTAGATTATTAGCAGAGTATTAGTAGACTGTCTGCTTAATATCTGCTAACACTTTATTTTGATGGTCCCCCAACATACCATTCAATACTAACTATAAGTAACTTTGCAACTACATGTCAACTACCAGTCATTAGATTATTAGCAGAGTATTAGTAGACTGTCTGCTTAATATCTGCTAACACTTTATTTTGATGGTCCCCCAACATACCATTCAGTACTAACTACAAGTAATTTTGCAACTACATGTCAACTACCAGTCAGTAGAATATTAGTAGACCGTTTGCTTAATATCTGCTAACACTTTATTTTGATGGTCCCCCAACAGACCATTCAATACTAACTACAAGTAATTTTGCAACTACATGTCAACTACCAGTCAGTAGAGTATTAGTAGACCGTTTGCTTAATATCTGCTAACACTTTATTTTGATGGTCCCCCAACAGACCATTCAATACTAACTACAAGTAATTTTGCAACTACATGTCAACTACCAGTCAGTAGAGTATTAGTAGACCGTTTGCTTAATATCTGCTAACACTTTATTTTGATGATCCCCCAACAGACCATTCAATACTAACTACAAGTAACTTTGCAACTACATGTCAACTACCAGTCATTAGAGTATTAGTAGACTGTCTGCTTAATTTGTGCTAACACTTTATTCTGATGGTCCCCCAACAGACCATTCAATACTAACTACAAGTAACTTTGCAACTACATGTCAACTACCAGTCAGTAGAATATTAGTAGACCGTTTGCTTAATATCTGCTAACACTTTATTCTGATGGTCCCCCAACAGACCATTCAATACTAACTACAAGTAACTTTGCAACTACATGTCAACTACCAGTCAGTAGAATATTAGTAGACCGTTTGCTTAATATCTGCTAACACTTTATTTTGATGATCCCCCAACAGACCATTCAATACTAACTACAAGTAACTTTGCAACTACATGTCAACTACCAGTCATTAGAGTATTAGTAGACTGTCTGCTTAATATCTGCTAAAACTTTATTTTGATGGTTCCTCAACAGACATTCTACTTACTATAAGTAACTTTGCAACTACATGTCAACTTATTCTATTAAACCTAACCCTAACCTAACAGTAAACTAATACTCTAATGAAAGTTAGTTTGTCCATCGAAAGTGGACCATCAAAGTGAGTGTAACCTTGATTTTTGTTATGTCTTTCAGATATAGATAATATTTACCCTTCTCCCAGACATTCAATCTCAAGATATGATACTGATCAAAATATTTATTAAAAAAAACCTTTCTATTCATTAAAGAATCCAGAAAAAAAATCACGGTTTCCACAAAAATGTTAAGCAGCACAACTATTTTCAACATTGATAATAACAATATTATTAATATAAATAATATAATATTATTATAATGTTCCAATCAGCATATTAGAATGATTTCTGAAGGATCCTGTGACACTGAAGACTGGAGTAATGATGCTGATAATTCAGTTTTGCCAACACAGGAATAAATTACATTTTAAAATATTTAAAACTGTAATAATATTTAATGATATTACATTTGTTTAATGAATTTCTAAACGCATAAATGCAGCCTTGGTGAGCATAAGAGACTTTTTTTTTTTTAAAAGATCTTACTGACCCCAAACTTTTGAACGGTAGTGTACACTTTTGGACATTGTTAGTAGACAAACTCAATAAACTAGTTAGAGTGTTAAAAGTGTGTTCTGAATGACTTGATGTTCTACAAGTCCAAAGAACCACAATTGGCCAAAGTTGAAGAAACTCCCAAAAACAAACGAAAGTCCATTGAGCGACACCAAGGGGTTTAACTAGCTTGGTGTCTTTACTCGCCGCCACTTTTAATGAGCAAAAATGTCAAATTCTTTCACAGGAAAGATCTCATCTGGGAGGTTCTGGAGAGTAGCGGAAAAAGTAATATGCTAAAAATAAGCGGCGCAGCCCTACCCAGCACCAAGGAACTTTCCCTGTAGTAATCAAGCAAGTTCTGAGCTTAAGTTTACCAAGGGAGAATAATTAAGGTGACACCGGTGCTGCTTTGGTACATCCTCTTGCAAACTCTCACCTGATGATGGTGTTGGGTCCTTTGCTTTCTGTCGGCGCCCGTGGCGACTACGTGTCGACACTCAGGTCCCCTTGCACGTAGCCGCCAGAGCCGAGGGGACTCGGATATGTAACATGGCCTCATTTTGCTCGTTCGGCAGAGGCGGCGTGGTGCTACACCATGAGGAGCACAGAGCAGGCGGCCTTGATTATTTCCTCAAATAGAAACATGTCCACTGGCCGCTAATCTGCTCGGCAGTGCCAGAGCGGGTGCAGGCATTCAGAGCGCAACAAAGGAAGTGGGCAAAATCAAATGTTCACACCTCTGTTATTCCCTCCTTTCTCTTCCACTCACGTTCCTCTTCAAGGAATATTCTGGGGGGTAAGTACAAGTTAAGCTTAATCGACAACACTTGTGGTTGTGTGATTACTTAATATTATTTTATATTTAATATTAATTATATTTAATATAATCTGAATTAGTCAATATATTAGTTTAATATTAGTTAGAATATTCCCTCCACCTGCCGCCACCCTTCTCCATCCAGTCGGCAGAGGAGGGGAACTGCTGAAGAAGCAGTCCATGGCAATTAGGCCTTAGAGTGCACTTTATTTTGGTCCACACTGCCAAATTAGGTTATATAATAAATGAGAAAGAAAGGGCGAGAGAGAGAAACAGAAAAACGGCATATAGAGAACAGATGAAGTCTAAATTTAAACCCCACTCAACATGAGTCACTGCCCCCAATGCTTTGGGCTAGCCGGGGTCTCGCTGTAGTCTTAAAGTTGTTGCGGTGAATGCGCTCTCGTAGACATCCACCATAAGTCACATGATGCACCATCTCACCCTAGACCACCTCTAAGAAAGGATTTGAATTCAGAATGGCCAATAGCTAGCTTCCATGTCATCTTTTTTCCTGCCAACAGATGCACTATGAGCTTAATGGACCTCAGCTCACACAACACTTCTGAAAAGGTGCAGAAAAGCCTTCACAAATTAACAACAGCATTAACTAAAACCTTCAACGGTGTGAGCTGAATGCCACAAGCACAGAAAAGAGTGTAATACAAGCAGGAAAGGTGTGACTATATAAACAAAGCTACAAAAAGAAGTATGGTGCAAAATACCACACTTAACTCTTAACTGCTTTGAACGCACACCATATACCTAAGATAATCAATCATTTCAGTTGGTGACAGAGCATGTTGTATTTGTCTAGTTTGTCCGCAGCTGGGTATGAGTTAAAAATCTAAAACACATAAAGACAGGATTCAGCTTTGAGAAAATACCTTCGAAACTTGCTGGCCATTGTATCACCTGTGTGGTCAGCAACTCAGCAGAGCCAATCTCGAATTGGATTTTAATAGATTTTGTGTCCGCTTCCCAGAACTGCAGCATTTTCAGTCTCTCTCGTATTTCCCTTCCACCTCTCTATCTCCGTCTCGCAAAGGAATGGCCTCTCTACCATGGTTTGGATATTAACAGTTACCCCAACACACTTCACCCTAGAAAGCACTTGCTTTTACATAACTGTTTTAATAATTGAGCAGACGCTCTTGTGCTTTGCCTCTCCAATCGCCCTGTCAGTCCTGCGTGTGACATCGAAACAATAATAAGCAGGTTTGCAGGGTTATTTTTAGAAATCGGGGGAAGTGGGAGACGAGATAAAAACGCAAATGAGTCACTGCCTCTCCACATGCTTGTATTCAAGAATGGCATGGCCTAAATCCCAGTTAAACTCTTATCGGAAGTTCGCGTTTGAATCTCGTACATGCTAATGGAATGGAAAGGCAGATCTAATGGAGTGTTCTGATCTTCACGAGCGAATAAACCATCTAAAACAGAATATCACTCTTCAGATTTTGCTCTTGAAACGCAAGTAATCCTCAGCATCAGAGAAGCTAATCCGAGTCCTTTTTGTCAGCTAATTAGACAGGCAGAAATAGGCATTGCACTTCCGGGCAAAAAAAAACTCTCACATGTTTGGAAGAATAAAACAGCTAGACATGTTTGGAAATTTGTTAGTCTCTATCCTGGTCAACAGCCTAAAAGCCTTAGCGGAAACATACGCTACGCGAGCAAGCAAACACAAATGCTAACAGCAACAAATTTGAAGCATGTGTGTGAAGAGATTCAGTTGCTCAGTTGGTCACACTTTATATTAGGTGTCTGTAACTACATAAAAAAAGTAAAATGTACTGATCGTGTTCATATTGTATTGCAAAACACATTTGCTGCTACTGAGGTGGGATTAAGGTTAGGGACAGGTTTGGTGGTATGGGTAGGCTTAAGGGTGTGTTAAGGTATAAGGGAAGGCTCAACATTGTAATTATAGATGTAATTACAGACATTAATTACAGCTGTAATTACATGCAGGTATTTTTTAAAAATATAAGTGCAATGTAAAAACATGTATGTACACAATAAGTGCTTTGTATCAAATGATTAATTTAAATGTTAGTACATAGTTAAAGACACCTAATATAAAGTGGGACGAATCAGTTTTGTTTAGAACAAGCCTATGAGTAGCAGTGTTGCCAAGTCCGCAGTTTTCCCACAGAATTTGGCTACTTTAACAGTGTTGCCGCAGGTTGTTTTTCATGTCCGCGGGTTGAAGCGACTCCAATAACGTGATATTTAGCCACTGGAATGCTAATTTTACCAGGGGAACCCTGTGGATTTTACCCCACGGGACACGATTTTTTACCGGGGGACCCCCTTGAAACGCGACTGGGTTAGTTTTGGGCTAGTTTTGAGTAGCAATTGGGCAGGATTTGTTGCGAAAACCTGGCAACCCTGATGAGTAGTGCTCACTTTCAACAGTGCACAAATGGTGTACCATTAGGTGGAATCACAGTGTTATCCATAATGCAGTTTTTCATGCGTCATAACAAATCTGCAGCGTTGAAACCCAACAATGGTTCTGATTGGTTTGTGGACATGAGGGAAAAACAATACTAAATGTTAGGGCTAGGACAATATATCTGATATTTCTGATATTTTCCAAATACATCGCAAATCGATTCTGAGTTTAGTTTTTAACAGCAAATGGCAATCTAGGCTATTTTTAACTGCATGCTCAAATGCTCACAAAGAAGAGCGCTCGTGCGTTCGGCTGAGTCTGAGAATGTATATGCACCTCAGAATGCTTTTATGATGCAAGATTAATGTAAACAACCCACTGCAAACACCCTTGTAATTCGCTTCAACCTTTTCGAACTTTATGATTATTTTATAGAAGGTTCAAGTGGTGTAAGGAATTGGAAGGAAGCAGAGTACGGCTGTTTCTAAAGCATGCAGTGCCATCTGCTGTTGAAAACAGACCAGAATCAATTCGAGAGAGAACTGCGATACATACAGAAAAGATCAGAATCGATCCAGAATCATTTCTTGATTCACGATGCATCAATGTATTGTCCCAGCCCTAATAAACGTTACCAATAAAACGCAACTAAGCATATAATCAAGCCTAGTTAGGATAGTGAAATAAATAGGCTTATCAAAATGTAAATGCTTTCCATATATTTGGTTGATTTTGTTTTTCTGCTTTCATTGTAATTTTAGTAAAAAAATTTTAGTAATTTTTTGTGTTTATGTTTTTTTGTTTTTGCTTTTAAATGTCTATATAGTTTTTTATTTCTGTTTTAGTTATTTTAGTACATCAGGTTAAGCTAAAGCTTGGAAACTAGATGAAATAAAATAAGTTTACATTTTTTATATATTCATTTTTTATTTCAGTTAACATTTATTTCAAGTAATGAAGATGTTTTTATGGTTTTAGGTTTAGTTAACTATAATAACCCTTATACTTGTAAAATATATTGAAAAATGTGTCAAATAATGTTCTTAGTCTTTCCTTCCTGTGACAAGATACAGTAGTTTACTATGAATTAAATTAAATAAAGTTTATTGTGTAAACAAAATAACAATAATGACCAGTAAAAAATAATAATTATAAACCATCCCGAAATACACCGTGACTCTTATTCTGAAATGTCTGCAGTCTGCACTGTAGCAGTAGCAGGCTGCTCATTTAAGTTCAGATGAGGGAGATAAAATATGCATTCTTACAACCGTCTAAAACGCATTACCATATAAACATGGTGTAGTAAACATTGTCATAATTCATCAACATTAGCTCATGAGCAATCGCTTGGCATAAATGTGCGTTATTCATTAATTGTGAAGCAGTCTGAAGTGCTACTGGGCGAGCCTGTAGAGCGCGCAACAGCGCCGCTTTTCCCGCGGTTAGATCAGCACGTTACATTTCAAATGTGTGCATCTTCCACACAGGACAGCAGTCCTGACTGGATATCTTCCCAAATCGTCCCTCTCTATTATTTTCATCTCGTTTTTATTCGTTGATGAAAATTAGAGTAGATTTTAGTCATAGTTTTAGTCATTCAAAACGCATTTTTATTTAGTCATCATCTCGTTTTCGTCCGTGAAAAAATGTCGTTGACGAAAATTATGACGAAAATTATTCGTCAACGAAATTAACACTGGCCAGGTGAAATCACCTTTACTGTTGTTTGACGTATACATACATTTTTGAGGAATACATTTCATTCCACTTGATTTCCAATGGAAAATCTGAGACTTGAAGCAAAACCAGTTGAGAATGCACACAAAAATAACAAATATCATGACAATTTTGTAGGCCAATTTACACTGCACCGACAGATGCAGACCAATGCCGATAGTCACCGGATTACAGCACGTCACTTCTCAGACATTCTAAATCCGATTCAACATGTTCATTCGACGAAAACAAGCTCAGACAGATGCCAACAGACCCTGACAGGGGTAACACACTGATCCGACAAAACCCGGCATGGCGTGAGTTGGCCTTTAAGGCCCGTTCACACCAACCTGATCTCATGGAAAAATGTACCTGTGGGAACATTTTTGCAAAACGCAAAATACATACCAATACGTACACATCACTACAGTTTCCAACAGAAATGTACACTAGAGGCAGTAAAACAGCAAGCACTTTTAATCGTTTTCATACACAGTTATGATTACAGGGTCAGATTATGGATTAATAAAGACTTGTTTTCACGTCTCCTTGCACAATATTATGTTATGATCACAAAACACTTTTTACCAAAGTGCATGATTTGTAAACAAATACATTTTGGACTTTGCATCACTTAACCAGCTCCATATGTTTTTTTTTCTTTTGCTTTTCTGACGTAACAAGCTTGTATGGAATTGTACTTAGGATGCGGAAGCCTTGGGTATGAAAAAAAATATTCTGAAAGTGATTCCAATGACATCGTTCCTCTGCTTAGTTATTGTTATAGTTGTGGTGTGGACTCTGCTATTCTTTTATATTTGGAATGATTTTTAGAACTATATAATTATCATTATAGTTATCGTCCCTCGTGTGAACGGGCCTTCACGGTGTACCTGTAATGCTAGCTTTTAAAAAATAAAATTTATATATAAGCAAGGAAAAAAACAGACTACTTTTTTTGTTTTTTTAACATGATGCCACCATGTACTATTTCTGGCCTGAGAGAGTGCACTGATCCATGACGTCTCTCTTCTAAATGACAGCCTGTTTGAAAACTAAAAGCACAGTGCCTCCATTTCACAAAGAAAACCTCAGCGTCTGCCTTTCTCAAACCTTCCCAAACATTGCTACCCACCTTTCATGCTTATTTTATAGTTTTATAAGTGTCCGTTTGCTGGCGTCTCCATTTGCTGAAGCTGTGGTCCTCTGAGGCAAACGCCACCTTTTCCACAACACAAGAGACGCCCGCAGGAGCTGCGACCAGCGAGCGAGACATCCATCAACGCCGGGCCAATTCCCCATATGCATGCGTATAAATTACAGTATACACGCTGCCTCCCTGCTTGGCCTGCAGCTCTGCGGGAGGCATGAGGACGGAGAAGAGAGAGATAGAGAGTGCTTATCTTAATGAAAATGGTGGAACACTGCCCTGATTATAGCTGCACCGAGTGGCCTGAGAAAGACAGGGGGAACAGGAAGGAGACAGAATGATTGCACAGGAGGCTCTTGGTCATCCTGTCTGTGGTTTTGTGAAAGGGGTGATTAAGAGCAATGAACGTATTTGAATATTTTATCTGTTGAATGAATCAGTTGAAGCTGTTCAGAACAGTCTGAATCATGTGTTCATAGATCGGACTGAATCGGTCCGAGCAGTTCTCGAGTCAATAACTCCAGGGCTCAACAACAAGGATGGCACGACAGTTCAGCTAACGGAACAATTAATGGAACAAGTAATCTTCTACATACATTTTTTTATGGCTTGCAAACGTAAACATTTCAATATTTAGATAAGAAATCAGCAGAATCTACAACAACGTTATCCAGCTGGCTATAGATAGATGACATTTTGTCAAAACTGCTAATATAAACACACTACCATTCAAAGGTTTGGGGTCAGTAAGATTGATTGATTGATTGATTTGATTTGATTTGATTGATTTGTTGGTTGGTTTGTTAGTTGATTGGTTGGTTGATTTATTGATTGATTGGTTGGTTGGTTGGTTTAGATGGTTGGTTGATTGATTGATTTGATTGATTTGTTGGTTAGTTGATTGGCTGGTTGATTGGTTGGATTGGTTGGTTGATTTGATTGATTTGTTGGTTGATTGGTTAGTTGATTGGTTGGTTGATTGATTGATTGGTTGGTTTGTGGTTTGGTTGGTTGATTGATTGATTGATTTTTAGGAAGGGGGGGGGATATTAATGAAATATTAATGGCTGCTGAAAATTCAGCTTTGCCATCACAGGAATAAATGACAAAAAATACATTTTAAAATACATTAAAGTATTAAATTGTGATAACATTTCACAATATTACTATTTTTAGTGTTTTTTTGGATCAAATAAATGTATATATATATTTGGGCTGTAAAATTGATTAATTGCGATTAATTGCATTTAACATAAAAGTTTCAGTTTTCATATATGTGTGTAAATTATATATATATATATATATATATATATATATATATATATACACACACATACACACACACACACATACATACATACACACAGCCATATATATATATATATATATATATATATATATATTAGATGCGATTAATCGCGACATATCTTTCGACTTGTAATGAGCCAAGTTAACAACTCAACCAACTTTTTCAGCATGCCCAACTGAAAATAATCTAAGAACTCATTTGCATTTGGAATAAACTGAGGATCAAACTGACTAGACAAAAACAAAGGTACCTTAATAACCAAATAGCAGAAATGTTACAAATAAAATGTACTGAAAAAATGTGTATGGTCCAGTTCTCACATTCAAGATCACTGGAGGAGAAGGTTATCAGTAAATAATTATTTTAATTCCTGTTTATTTATCACAAATAATATTGTTTGTCTTCAGCAGTCGTCACAACTACTTTTATGGTTCTTTTGCATCATCTTTAAAATTCTAATTTTCATTAATTGTAAAGAGCGACCAGCACAGTCTTCAAAATGTCCTCTTTTTGTGTTCTATGGAAGAAAGAAAGTTAAGTAAGTTTAGAAAGACATAAAGCTGAGTAAATAATGACAGAATTTTTATTTTTAGTTGAAGTAATGCCATGCCATTTTGATTCCTAAGATGTAATGTGTAGTAGTTTGTTTCAGAATATGCTAACACCGCACAATAAAGGGTTAAAAAGATGGCATTCTGTTGTGCCCTGACAGTGCACAGCTGTGAGGAGATTCTTCGTTGTTGGGCTGGAGTCCTAGAGGACTGATTAGCCCAAAAGATCTTTATATAGACAGTGAAGGAGGGTGGTACATGGAGAAAGAGTGAGAGAGAGAGATGGAGGGGGCAGGGAGGGGTCTTCATTTCGGTCCACAGAGACACTTTACCTCGCCGCATCCGAGGAGCGAGCGAGCGTTTAGCAATCTGTCTCATAATTAATCATGCGCCCTAATCAGTCATGGCTGCCGGATCTGCGCATGATAGATTTTCCACCCGAGTCCCTCATCACTGTCTCTGGAAAAAAAAAAAAAAAATACACTCTGAAAATCTCCCACACTGCCATCCTTGTTCAATCGGCCTCTTCTTTTCCATGTTATTATGTCTAACAGTTGGGAATCTGATCCTGGATACCATCTTTGGGGACGCTGGTCTAATCCGATTAAAAGTAGGGAGATTAAAAGCTGCGATATGTTTGCAGCTGCTTTAAAGATGTCCGTGATGATTCAGAGTAAAAATGTATTACGTAGAAATAAAGGAGAAAGAGATGACGAGAACCAGATCTATTTCCTGGAGTCGG
Source organism: Mylopharyngodon piceus (assembly GCA_039654765.1). Taxonomy (NCBI): domain Eukaryota; kingdom Metazoa; phylum Chordata; class Actinopteri; order Cypriniformes; family Xenocyprididae; genus Mylopharyngodon; species Mylopharyngodon piceus. Next base: position 14,108,020 of record CM077459.1, on the reverse strand, counting down.
TATTGAGAACCTGGTGTGATTTGGTCCTATAAGGTACTTATCAGGTCCTACAAAGTAAAGTATGAAGTGCACTACTGTACAAATCCGATTAGCTATCTCGAATGGGGATGAGCATGAGGATCCTACTTGAAAGTAACAGCATGTCAACACAATAATTGCATTACTTAAAGGGGTAGTTGATTATTTTAGTTGGTGTGTAATGTTGCTGTTTGAGCATAAACAACATCTGCAAAGTTACGACGCTCAAAGTTCAATGCAAAGGGAGATATTTTCTTTTACAGAAATCGCTTTTTAAGGACTACAACAATATACTGGTAGGGACTACAACGAGCCTCTTTCCGGGTTGGTGACATCACAAACCCCAAAATTTACATAAACCCTGCCCCCGACAACATGCAACAAAGGGGGTGAGGCCATGTTGGGCTGCTTTAGAGAAGAGGAAGAGTTGTTGTACATGTTGTTGCCATGTTGTCATTTTATGTCGGACTGCTTCACAAATGAGGGTCAATTCAACGCTGGATTTGCACAAAAGATAAACATGACGACACATGCTAGTCGATGAGTTGAAGATGCATTCTAAAAGTTGTAACTTCTTCCTGAGTCTCTCCATCAGTGTCCGACTCCGGTTTGAACAATGTAAGGCTGAACACCGTTACTGACAATCCTCATTTGGCTGCGAGAGATTCTCCAGCTTTGTTGTTGTTGAGCAACTGAAGTGCTAGCTGTTAAAACTTCGCCCTCTTTTGGAAAGGGGGCCGGGAGCAGCAGCTCATTTGCATTTAAAGGGACACACAAAAAAAGGTGTGTTTTTGCTCACACCCAAATAGGGGCAAATTTGACAAGCTATAAAAAATTATCTGTCGGGTATTTTGAGCTGAAATACTTATACTACATCTTGTGAAAAGGGGCATAATAAGTCCCCTTTAAAGTCAGCATGAAACAGAAGTTGAAATAGTCTTTTCTTCTCTATTGTGACGGGAAATGTAGGGCGAGACTTGATTTTGTCCATTGGGAATTGATTGGATGGTTGTGGTTTGCTACTGGTGGATCTAATGTGAGTGACAGGTTGCCCCGCCCTCGCGCCAGTAAACACATCATCAAAGAAAAGAAGAGATGTTGCTGCAAGAGGGAGTGGAAGGTATTTTAATTAAAGTTTACGAGGGCACATGAATTAAAAAAATTATAAAGACTACTTTTCGAAGAATGTTTCAAATGCTTTTGTTCATATTAAGAAAGTCAGTGGGACCGAAACATTCAAGCTCCAAAAACAACATAAAGGTTACATCAAATTAATTCATACGAGGCTTCTGAAGCGACACAATCACTTTGATGAACAGGTCAAACTGTATATTTACTATCAAATCAGAAAAGTCATGACGTCTGAGGTTTTTGTGTCACAATTCAATTAATTTTTAAATGAAAATATGACCAAAAATGAAATCAAATAGTGCATAAACTACTATTTCTATAACACTGGTCAAACTCCAAAATGTGAGGGGAAAATCAAGATATACAAATCAAATACAGGCAAAAAAAGTCACACGAGAGGATGTAGTACCTTCACGCCACTGTGATTGGCTGATTATCCTGTCAATGCAATAATGACCGCTTCTCGTGTTTGCAAATTGGCCGGAATGAGTCAAACTGGCGGAAATGGACAGACTAATTACAAACTGAACAACTCACCTAGACAACTGAGTCAACAACGGTGATGAAGAGAAGCACTTTACTTCATTTCATTGGGAAGGTCAAAGATCGTCTGGGCAGAGATAATTCAAGTGAATAGGTGAATCATCTGAATGAACCAATTCACTAAAATAAACCAGACTTCCTAACACTAAACGTGTGAGGAAAAAGAGGACAGAAGAGCATGTAAAACAACAACAACAACAGAGTTGTTCACGTTATACAGCTTCTTGTTGGAAAAGGTATCTTGTTACTGAAAAAGATTTTTATGACACTAACGAGCTACTGTCACACTAGTAAAAAATGTAGGTATGTTCACTACTTTTAGTTAAAAACTCCCAACACTTTTTTGTGAGTGTATATCTGTCTCTTTGTACACGCATCTTAGTATTTGTATATAAATGTGTGTCAGTCAATATGCTACTTTCCTCTCATCTCACTGTGCCTAAGGGACACTGTGGAGGAACTGAGCAGAACGTGACTTTAATTGAACAGGAACTGTGCTGAGGAGCAAAAGGACCGCCTCAGTAGGGGCAGAGTGATGTGCAGACTGAGAGAAAAACAGCTTTGTACACCCAATTACATGACATTCAACACAAGACATACAGATTAGACACAAGAATACAGCGCTGAAAGTGGGTAAAACAGATTAAAAATAGACAATGTAAATTGGAAAATGTTATAAGAAAGAAAAACAAAGAAAGAGAGGCATGAAATGTTAGGGATGGCATACTAAGTACTGGTTTTGTAAGAAATAAGGGTAACACTTTACTTAAAGCCTTATATATATATATATATATATATATGCATGTACCTTATGCATTATATGCTATCATGAAAACTGTTATAATACTTATCTATTCCTTGAACACACCTTTGGAAAGTATAATGCATTAAAACATGACAAACAATTCATAAAATATATATGAAATTGAATGAAATTGAAATTAATTAAATAAAATAAATATGTCTCAATAAAAGTAATGAATATAAATATGCAAATAAATAGGAAAAATAAATAAATAAATATTTATAAATAAATAAAAATATATATATTTGTATAAATATTTATAAATAAATACAAAATAGGTATATAAATAAGTAACTAAAATATATATAATGTAAACATAAAAATACATACAAATAATAAAGACATTAAAAAATTAATTAAATAAAAATAAATGTCTCAAAAATAATGAATAAATATGCAAATAAATTTATATATAAATAAAAAATATATATTTGTATATTTGTATGTCTAAAAAGTAATGAATATAAATATGCAAATAAATAGGAAAAATAAATATTTATATAAATTAATAAAAATATATTTGTATAAATATTTATGAATAAATACAAAAATAGCATGTAAATATAACTAAAATAACTAAAAAGCTGTAATGTAAACAAAATACATACAAATAATAAAGAAATTAAAATTAATTAAATAAAAATGTCTAAATAAATGTAATGGATATCAATATGTAAAGAAACAGAAAAATAATAAATAAATAAAATAAACATTTACTAATATTTTCTTTTTGGATGCCACTCACAGATGTTATTTAGTAAGTTTATGAGACAACAATGTAGCATACAACTATCTGAATAATAAACTGTAACTGTACAGCATACTGTTTCACATGTACAATTCATATGGCGATGTTATAGTCAGAGAGAAACTGAGGACAGAATGCAATAGAAAGGGAAAAAGCAAAAAGCTGTTCTAAAGTCTGGAGTCGAGGAAAAAACAGGGATTCTTTTCTTGGCCTGGTCCGAGGCAGCCCAGCAAGGAGGCGTGTGTTTGGAGTCTAGCAGAGACCCTGAGGTGAGCGTTACCCCGCTCGGCCTCTCAGACCCGCAGTGCTCCTCCACAGGGAGGTCTTTGAATAGAAAGCCTGCGGTTTCCCTCAGTACAAGGGGGTCTTTGATAATGCCACTACGGAAGCCTATAGGGGCCTAAAGGACAAATAGAAACACATGCCAATTATGCTCGTTCATTGACTACAAATGAGACCGGTCAGACTACACTCTGTAGTCGTGTATTCAGACTCACGAATAAGAGAAAAAAAAACACCTCCCCAAAGGTGGAAAGCCACGCATGAGAGAAGATAAACATGCTGTTTTTGTAATAGTGTTTCCTGAAAAACTTCATGTGCCTTTTGAAAACGAATGATGAAAACAGCAACAAAGAGCCTTAGGGACGTACAATGTTGGAGAGTTATTGATGCGGAGAAAGACCGCGAGGCTTAGCATCAGATAAAGAACGCTGCTGCGTACGGTACCGAGCAAGGTTCACTGTGTGGCCTTATTATGGGCATACAAGTGTTTATGTGTGTGTGTTTGCCAGAGAGACCCACCACAGGGCTGTCGACTCAGCGTCGCTGAGGGCAAAGGGCTGTTTGGTTCTCGCTTTAACCTCAACCTGCAGGAAAACAACACAACTTTTCCAGCTGACTCAGCAGGATGTGGCCCTGCTGTTATGCCACTGTAAATCGATATTCAATAAAGCTGCATGATTGCTATATGCATCACAATTTGAATGATGAATATTTAAGAGATTTTGATGAACAAGGTCACTCACCCTTCGACGTCAATAAGTTAGGTTGTGCATTTGTTTATAATTTTAGCAAATTCAATTGCTTTTTGTCAAAGTGACGCCCTATAGTGTTAATCTTGTCAGCACTATTACTGACAAAAATGTTCAAATACAAAGGTTTTTGTAGTCAATAACGTTAATAAGAAAATTTTGCATCATGATAATGAAAGTTTTAATTAAAATATAATATAGAATAAGGTTTTTAAAAGTGTTAAAAACATAATGGAGATATAATTAATTCTGTTAGAAAAGTTTTATTAAGTGTTAACAATGTGATTGTGTGGTTTTTATAATCAGTTAACACTGCTTTTGTCATTTTTCACAAGAGGGACAAAATTTGTCTCCAAAAAAGTCATTCGGTTTAACCAAAATTTCGGTTTTACCGAATGACACTTTTGGTTATACTGAATAACGATATTTTCAATAAATGCTAACAGGCTGATATCTAGCTAGCTAGCAAAAGAACAATCAAACATTTTATATTTAGCACAAGTTACATTATAATATTACAACATTTTCCATGTTTTATAGCGGTTGTACCGAATGACCTGATGTTTCGGGACATGCGTATGAGCAAGTGAAAACATGAATTTTTCAAATAGTTAAAAGAGTGTTAGTTACTTTGCTTCATGGCCATGTGGTCCTTTGCAGGTGTCTGAATGATGTCACATCCTGTCACATGATATTGAACGCATGACTTGATCAAAAAAGGTCCCTTTATTCGGTTACTCCGAATGACATCAATGAAATTCATTTTTCCGGACATTCTTTCTCATAACAAAGCAACGACTTCTGCACATAATTTTAATAGCGTTTTGCACTATGTTGATATATGATGTTATAAAATCATGCCAGAATAAAAAAATATATATATATTTATTACATTTTAAGATATTTTAATCATAAATGAATAGGCTGTATTGGCCTTTGGACGGTTAAACCGAATTAGACATTTCAAAAATACCTTTATATGTAGCAAAATATAATTAAAACTTTTGGATTCGATAAAAGAGATCTAGTTGTACTACCTTACATACTTTGGATGTCATATCTTTGTTTTTATTATTATTAAGGCCTCTGGACAAAAAAATGACCCGTCACTTCATTGACCCAAATACACTGTTTCCGTAATAACACACTAAAACGCATCTAACAACATGGAAAATGAATATCCATAAAGCATAAAAATTCACAACACTGTACAACAGTGGTTAATATAATTAATTCATATAATTGATATGAAATATTTGAATATTTCTTTAATTTTGCACATAAACTTTTTTCATTAACTAAATGTTATTTTGAAAATGTGAAATGTGATTAGAATTAAATGCAGTTTTAGTCAAAATTAAAAATTAATAAATATAACATGAAAAAATAGATACTTTTTTCAAAAGCTATGACTAAAACAAAAACAAAAAGGTTCAAATTATTTTAAAAAGTTAAAACATTTAAGTGAAAGAAGCATAAATTAATATAATCTAATTTATGTGAAATGTTTGAATATTGGGTTCAATTTTGCAAATAAATGTGAACTATAATGTAAACTAAATGTTATTTTAGAACGTGAAATAAAATTAGATGCCATTTTAGTCAAAATTAAAAAGTAATGAGTACGACAAAATATTGAGTAAAACAAAAAACTAAATAAAGTAAATATAGCGCTGCATATACACCGATCAGGCATAACATTATCACCACCTTCCTAATATCGTGTTGGTTGTCTGACTATGACTAAATTGAGTACGACAGCACTCTTGCTCATTTGAGTCTGCTTAATTGTTGAAACTTTCACCATTTTGATATGTAGAAAACACCATTCTGTATATTTTTAGCTTGCCAAGTGAAACCAACACCTCCAGCTGAATGCCTGTGCACTGCGGGGGCTGCTGGGAAGATTTTCGGCTCAAACTAAATGACAGTCGCCTCTGGAGGGTTGGGTCACCAGCACACAAGGAGGAAAAAAGAGCAAGAGTGACTTTGGGGGAGAAAACACTTCAATCAATTACGGTCCATTTGCATTTCCAACACTTATAGGTAGCACTTCATACTATTAGAGTAATTTATACAACTTATACGGCTCATTTGCAGATTGATAGCTGCCATTCCTTAACTGCGCATAATGAACGTCTCATCAAAGGGGCTAAAGTCACCGCACTGGATCTGACGGTGTAGTACCGGCCCACTTTCCGTCTTCATCAAGACTTAATTTGCTCTCACCAAGTCACAGCCCCCAGATAGCTTCTCCTGCCTGCTTAAATGCATAATTTGCTTCTCTTGGAGATAAAACAGTTTGGGTTAGTCACCAAATTGGGAAAGCGGAAGCAAGTGAGCAAACCGGGATTAAAGAACAGCAGGGGCGAAGTAAGTTGGCTTGTGTTAAAAACAGCTCTGGGATCAGTGAGCCAGATGTTAGTGCTCTATTTGAATATGTTTTGTTCAATGGTTTATGTGGCAGTTTGCACAGAGGACCATTTTGTATCTAGCCTATTGCTTCAGACAGGTGACTGTTATGAATAATTGATCAGTAGTTTAACTCATTTTGCTTTAGAACCCAGATTTTACATTGGACATCAAGTGTCTTTTTAAATGGGGAGGTTCACGCAACAATGAAAATTCTGTCATTATTTACTCACCCTAATGTTTTTTTCCGAGCCTGTAGACCTTTTTTCTTCTGCGGAACACAAAAGAATATATTTTGCAGAACGTGTCCAACTGTTTTTGCCCATAATGAAAGTCAATGGGGTCTTCCACAGAAGAAAGAAAGTCATACAGGTTTGGAACGACGTGAGGGTGAACTCTCCTTTTAAAAATCAAACCAAATATTTTTATTACTCGCACTGTGTTATCCACAACCTTTTTTTTCTGTAATAGATTTATTTTATGTGTAGTATTACTTTCAAATTAAGTATTAATTCTAAGAACGCCCTGTTCGTTCTGTCTCTCCTGACCCAGGAAAAATCCAGCCATAAATAGATATCTCTATTCTTATTAATATTTCATCTCAAAATAACTGTCACTCATAGCTCATTATAGTCTATGGGTATGGCCTACATTCAGGACGAGTACAAGATCTGGCACTGATCATAGACTGCGCTCACATCAAAATCAAATTGGGGTCATTTGCCTATAAAGAACATGAATCTAGGAATCGCTCTTTATGCATAAATGGCTCCTTAGCCTCTGTCTTCCCACCTGAACATTTGTTTTATCACACTGTACAAATCGCAGAAACTGATACACTCAGAATCAATGAGGCATTAAGCTAAGCGCACACTGTAAGTCACTCATCTTTTAACTCTGTGGAACAAAAAAAAAAAAAAAAACAGACACCGAGAAGGAACTGACACTCTTTTAGCGCAGATGCTATGACACATTTCAAGCTTGTTCAAAATCTGGCTAACCAGTTTTTAGGTCTGCATTGTTTCTGTGAAGAAAAAGACCAATGGAATTGTGTGAGGAAAGAGCACAAATGGAGGGCAAGGTAGTGGGAGGTGGAACCAACGACAACAACAAAAAAATGCTATCTAGCTAAAAATGCTAGCTAGCTACAAGCCAAGTCCCTCCAACCGCTCTCACCTATATTTTTAAAGCTCTTTTTCCCGCTCTATTGTGTAAGAACCATTGTTAGGTAGTGAGGTTGACTAATATTTCTATTTTTAGTTTTGATACTTTTAGCAGTGGTTCTTTAATTAGCATGCTAATCGTTTGCAGCAGTTAGCACAAAGTCCTCTCAGAAAAGTTGCATTGGCATCTTTCAGCTTCCTTACAATGATAAGTTGACTAGTTGTTCAGGTAATCCACTGACTATTCATTGTGTATGTTGTGCATCATGACGTTAACAACACGAACACAAAAAAACACAAAACTGTTAGTCAAGAAATACACCAGGCGACGATTGCTCCTGTCAATTACCTTTAAAGGGATAGTTCACCTAAAAATGAAAATGCTGTCATCATTTACTCACCCTCAAGCTGTTCCAAACCTGTATGAATTTCTTTATTCTGCTGAACACAAAAGATATTTTAAAGATTGTCGGCAACCAAACAGTTGATGGGCATCATTGACTTCCATAGTATGTCAATGTGGCCCATCAACTGTTTGGTTATTCTTCAAAATATCTTCTGTTGTGTTCAGCAGAAGAAAGAAATTCATACAGGTTTGGAACAGCTTGAGGGTGAGTAAATGATGACAGAATTTTCATTTTGGGGTGAACTATCCCTTTAAAGCAAGACCATTTGCTCAACGGCCATCTTGGTTTTGCCTCCAGGCAGCTATGTTCTACATAACTAATACAACTACAGTCTATTTCAGGAATTGCCTAACCTTTTTTGTCAGCTAAACCCCTTTGACATAAAATATTTATTTGAAGCACCCCCTGAGATTTTAAGTTAATCTTTCAATAATTTAACATGTAGATTTGAAAATGAACAAAGACATTTGCTTTCCCGTTTCAACCCTTTTCCTGTCTAACTGAACCACAAGGGCCATTTGGAATTCCTAAAGGCACAAGAGGTGCTGATAGTGGTCAAGGTCTGTAGGCCAAGATGTGTGTACATTGGGGGTCTGCTTATTGTCACACCTTTAGTAAGGGTTAGGGGGAACTGTAATCTTCTGATTGGTCAGTTTAAATGTCTTAAACATTTGGGTTTCAGGCACATGGTCAAGGAAGGGATAAAAGAAGATTGTAACTGTTGCTCTGTCTCTTCTTCTCGTTGGCTCTTTTCTCTTTCTCTAGCTCTAGTCTTGTAACTCTGCTTCTAGACTCTTCTCTTTTCTAAAGCTTCTCTCTCTCTCTCTCTCTCTCTCTCTCTCTCTTTTTATTTGTTTTATTTTGCTTGTTTTTACAAATATTTTTGCCTCCCATTTTTCCCCATTTCCCATTAATGTCTTATAGGGGTCAAATTGACCCATGGGGGAAGGACTGGTTACTATTTTTTATCACAACCACAAAATCCCCTTGAATTTAGTCAGTTTGTTTGTGTGTATTCCAATTTCAAGTGCAACAAAACTCTCAAGGTCTTGGACCACTCAATTTTTAAAAAATAAAGAAAATTATGTTAATCTAATGAGGATTTATAACGTTTCTAATATTATTTTTATATGTAGGATTTCTGATATCAGTCACATCATGCCAAACTATTCTGTCCTCCTGTGGCGAATGGTCTGGCACACAACGCGGGGCACCAACATATGCTTCCTCCTCGGCATCATCCACCCCCTTCAGACACCTTCATTCATCCAGCAACAACAGGAGGTGTAATGGTGGACAGTGGTAGAAAAGGGAGCAGATTCATTGTGGGACAGAAAGAGACATGTGCCAACAAGGAATCACGGGACAATCAAAAACAAAAGGATGCAGAGTAGTGATGAAGAGGGAAGCATGATGAGCGATGACAGGCCAAACCAGGCGAGAGGGAGGAGAAGTGAGAGAGGAAGTGTAAAAGACAGGAAAGGAGAGAGAGTGTCAAGGTGAGAAGGAAAGAGAATTGGACACAGTGGAGTGTGTCCACAGTTGTAACACATCATATCTCACTCTACATCTCAACAGCTTCCTAAGGCCCAAGAGTACTAAGCCAAAGAGGTGTGGGGGTCTTTGGTAAAGAAAGAGAGAGAGAGAGCGAGAAAGATACTGGACCCTCGTACCATGGAGTGGTCAATTGTTAGCAATAAGAGATAACGCTTATTTTATTTTCAACCTAATACCTACTAATATCAAGTCCAATTTCAGAGATATTGATAACTCTAAAAACAGAAAAAATACAATTTCTAAAATAAAGTCAGTAATTATAGACATTTTATTCATCCAAGAATTCATTCAAGCCGCCTTGAAGATTAAACTTACTTCCAAAAGTAAGCATCATCATCATATGAATTGCAAAACTAAATACTGTTATCAAACAGGTTTCCTGTACACTCATTGGTCAAACAAACAAATAGCCCCACCCCAGACTCACGCTATTGGTTGAGCCAGTGCTGCCATGTTGGAATGTTTGGAATACTCAAACTAACAGTAGCGATAAAAGATACTGCTTATTATTTCATTTTCAATCTAATACTAAGTAATATCAAGTCCAATTTCACAGATACTGATAACGCCTAAAACTGAAAAATACAATTTCGAAAATAAAGTTGGTAATTATAGACATTTTATTCATCCAAGCTGCCTAGAAGTTTAAGCTTACTTCCAAAAAAGCTTTCTGCGAAATTAGCATCATCATACAAATTGCTAAAGATTGTTTTCAAACTCCTACTGCCTGTCATTGGTTAAACAAACAGATAGCCCCGCCCCAAACTCATGCTATTGGTTGAGCCAGTGCTGCTATATTGGACTAGTTGGGATACTCAAACTAATAGTAGTAATAAGAGATACCACTGACTTTATTTTCAAACTTATACCAAGTAATAGGTCTAACTCTAAAACTGAAAAAAATATGATTTCTAAAATAAAGTGGGTTATTATAGATATTTTACTAATTATATCTCATTACATTATATTTGAGAGCCATCATTTTAACATTTACAGGTATAAATGGAAAGCTATGATATAAAGCTATTATTATTATATGATCAGGCTTCTAACAACTTTTATTGTAAATATACAACATCACACATACCCAATATAATAACTATATATATATATATATACACTATATATATATACATATATATATATATACAGTATATATATATATACATATATATATATATATATATACACTATATATATATGCGTGTGTGTTTGAGGATATGTCCTCTCAATACAACATCAATATTAAAAATAATCAATAATTTCAAATAATATTGAAAATAACAAAACATATCCATACTAATAGCAAAAAAGAGAAAATATAAGAGAAAATACAGGTTTTTGTCTACAAGTTAACATTTCCGATCTATGTGACATCAGAAGTGGAACCAAAATTTCGCCTTTTTCTTCCTTTTAAATAAAAGTGCACTGATGAATTGTGCAAAACGACAGTGTGTTTCTATGTGTCTCTGACTTTCTAAGTCTCTAATGACATTTAGAAATAAACTAGATCATGTGACAAAATATGAATAATGACTGGTCTTCACATGCACACGCTCACACTTCACCACAAAACCCTTGTACATGCACATCTCTCTTACCCCACGACCACCAGGAGAACAAGACTCCAGAGAAGCAGAAATTAGATTAGATTAAATTAGACGGCTATCTATTAAACTGGCACAAATAGATCTCCTCAATGCTATTATAAAAGACCTGACTTATGTATGCTAGCCTGCTAGCGCTATCATTACATCATAATCTAGCATATACACACATCTGACTGGGCCTTTTTAGATCAATTTTATGCTTTCCTTACAAGTTTATCTGATGCATATTAATCAGCAAGGAGAGCAGATTTTGGCAACAGACTCTGTTTTCCCTTTCAAATTTCTACTCGGAAACTTTTGCCCATTAGCATTCACATGTGAGCGTCTAATGCAGCATGAAGCAGATGATGTATGCTAGGCTAACGTTAACGTCTGAATATCAAAACGTGCTTCGCTGTGCTGGAGTGATGAAGCACTGTGGCTAAGGGGCTCGCTGTTTTTCGAACTCTATAAAATGGGATGGGAATCGTCCTTTCCGAGTCTAAATGACACCAGCTGTGCTTTAATGGACCTGAATGGACACATCTCAGGTGCGGTGGGATGTTGTTATTGCCTGGAGCTCTGTTTCTGGCTGGATGGATGCCTTTATCTTTAAGCCCATATAAAAACATCGGGGGTAGATAGTAATCGTATTGCAGCATCAGGAGGATAGCTTGAAAGTTTAAGTCAATGTAATTCAATCAAAATGTCATGAACCTTCCATACTGTATATCTCAAAGTGGTGAGGAAATGCAATAAACCCTTTCACAAAAGACTAGCGCTCGACCAATATGGTTTTTCAATGGCGATACGAGTATATAGAGACCCGGGTGGCTGATAGGAGGATCTACTATAGTTTTCATTTTTCTTAATACAATTTTTAGCTAAACAATGAATGTGAAACGTTATCCAAGCAGAAACGGTTAACGGCCAATGTGATAATTTCGCAAATCCTGGTCAGTACTACAAAAAGTATCCTGTGTACATTTACAAATACACACATCGGCAAACTTTTGCCCAAAGTCTCAGGGCAAGCCAGGATTTGTGGAGACCTGATGTGAACTCACTTGACTCAGCACCCAATTGTTAAAGAATAACTGTTGTCATCAGAGTCTGAGTTGCCTTCTCGCTCCTTTCATCTCTGTTTACCACAGAAACTATTCTCTGAACTCAACCAAAAATATTGTGGGCAGAAACATACAGCAGCTTTTCTTGACAAGTCTTCAGATGACTTTCAGGAATACATGGGCTGCTCTGAATAATTCCCTGTTCATATTGACAGCGATTTCAGGTTGCTAGGTCAGTGTACTTTTGGTCACTAGTGGGCGTTCTTGCTGCTGACAGTCCTGATATTATTGTTGTGCTGCGTAACTGCATTTAGCTGAAATATTATATATAATTCACTTTTCTGTCAGTTTCAATAAGTATAGCATCTATCTATCTATCTATCTATCTATCTATCTGTTTGTTCATCTGTTTCTCTGTCCATCAATCTATCTTCCCATCCATCATTTGTTAATTTGTACATCTATTTGGCTATTTATCCAATCAATCAATCGATCGATCGATCGATCAATCAATCCAATTTGTGTATCTATTCATGTCTATTTACCTATCATTTTGTCTATCTCTCCATCCATTCATCTGTCCATCCATCTGTCCGTCCATCCGTCAATGTGTCCATCTATCCGTTCGTCTGTTTGCTTGTATGTCCATCTATGTAAAATTCAATTTGTCTGTCCATCCATCCATCCATGTATTTGTCAATTTGTACATCTATCATCTATTTGCCTGTCCATCCGGTTTGTGAATCTATTCACATGTCTATCTACCTATCAATATGTCTATCTCTCCATCTGTCCATCCATCCATCCGTCCATTTGTCCATCCATCCTTCCATCCATCCATCCATCCATCCATCCGTCCATTTGTCAATTTGTATATCTATCATCTATTTGTCTATCCATCCGGTTTGTGAATCTATTCACGTCTATCTACCTATCAATTTATCTATCTCTCCGTCTGTCCATCCATCCATCCATACGCCACTTTTGTCCATCTATCCTTTGTTTGTTTGTCTGAATATCCATCTATGTATCATTCAATTCATATATCAAATCATATGTCTCTCTAACTATCAATTTGTCTATCCATCCATCCATCCATCCAGTTTATCCTTCTATCCTTCATCTGTTTGTCTGTATATTCATCTATGTATCATTCAATGTGTATCTAATCATATGTCTCTCATATGTGCCTCATATGTGCCTATCTATTTGTCCATCTGTCTATCCATCCATCCATGACTTCTGCCTATAAAGTCTGTAAACCTTCCCAGAGTTTTCAAGGCTTTGCCAAGCAAACATGCAGAGTTTTCTACTTAAAAGAACAGTTATGTGAAATTAACTTCCAAACCTTCCATTTTGCAATTCTGCATCCCATTTGGTAAGCCAACTCAGATTCAGGAACTGAATTGGAAATCAAAAGCCATTCTCAGTTCAATTCTGAATGGTTTCAGGTCACTTTGTTGCTACAAACATCTTTGTCAGTGTGAATGTCCTTTAACTTTGGTACCAGTTCGGGAAGAGCCTGACACTTGAACACCACTCTATTAAGAATCCTCAGTCGATCAGTTTCGCAGCCACACCTTGAAGAGCGACAACAACCGTTTACGGCTCTCATGCGGAATGATGTACTCACGATTAAAGTGTATCAAAACCAAGACGGGCTTGGTGGTGTCCGCAAAAGCCTCTCTATATGTAAATAAGCAAAGCCAGCGTCGGTGCACAGCAGAAAAAAACTTGTCTTATTCAGCGGCAGAAGGCTGCACAGGCTGATCCAGTCATTATTTGAGGCAGAGAGGTTTTCTGCACAAGCCCTTTGTGAGAGGAAATTGCATTAATGAACTCTGATAAGAACAATCAACTCCAGCGGCTCTTATTTTATTCTGCTCTCTCAAATAACCTATTAAATGTAGATTCTCCCAGGCTTCATCATTAACAACTCCCTCTCTCTCTCTTTCTCTCTCCTATGACAGGAGGACAACTGAACCTCACCTCAGTTAAACAGGTGCTTTAGTAGCAGAGGAACCAGGTGAGCTGCAATCCGTCACCTCCTCTGCTGCTAGCTTTAACCTTTCAATTTAGCAGCAGAATTAATATGGCCAGTTCCGCACCGCCTTGAACAGATGCCTCACAGGTGCAACCCAGAAAGGGAGACTGTCCCGGGCACAGTTTGCACACACACATACACGGACACACCTGTAGTGCACGTTATTGGCCACAGGTACGGCTCGTCTCTGCCCAGCTGCAGGCCTCCGCAGAGGTTGGCTGACGTCAACCCGGCTGTGACTCAAGTTACAGGCTGATTCAGGTCATTTTCTTTTAGCTGAGCTTAGATTTGGGTTGGGTTGGGTGGGGGAGTTTACCCCTCATTATTGAGTCATGAGGCCTGCTTTAGCTATGTTTTTTAAGGACATGCTGCCTTTGCCACAGATCTGAGCACGGCTGACTAGACCAGGGGTTTTCAAATTTTTGGATGCCAGGGACCCCAAACAAGGTGATTTTCTCTATGAAGGAGTCTCCAATTTTCTGAAATAATAAGGCAGCTATATATTTTTAAATGTGAAGACCCATTTTACACTGTGTAAAATAAAAATAGGTGTAAATATGTATAAATTATTATCTGGAAAATATTTATTATCAATTATGATGTACCTTCAGAGAAATATTCCTATTCCTACTCGAACAAGCGTATCTGGCATGGGAGGCGCGCTAACAAGGACGCTATTCTCTAGTGTCAGTCGCTAGTGCGCCACTTGAGATCAGGGGAGTGGGAGGTTTACACGCACAGATCTTACTAGCTTGCTTCCGTTACACTCACCCCCCTAAACCTCACTCCTATCCAGGTAACAGCACCAATGTAACCCCTCCAGTCCTACTCGCCCCGCTCCGAGCAGGACTCGAACCGGCGTCTCTGGAATGGGAGGCACGCTAACAAGGACGCTAAAGACCACAGTCTCTAGCGTTAGTCTCTAGTGCGCCTCTTGAGATCAGGGGAGTGGGAGAGGTTTACACGCACAGATCTTACTAGCTTGCTTCTGTTACACTCACCCCCCTAAACCTCACTCCTATCTGGGTCACGGCACCAATTGTAACCCCTCCAGTACTACTCTCCCCGCTCCGAGCGGGACTTGAACCGGCGTCTCTGGCATGGGAGGCGCGCTAACAAGGACGCTAAAGACCACAGTCTCTAGCGTTAGTCTCTAGTGCGCCTCTTGAGATCAGGGGAGTGGGAGAGGTTTACACGCACAGATCTTACTAGCTTGCTTCCGTTACACTCACCCCCATAAACCTCACTCCTATCAGGGTCACGGCACCAATGTAACCCCTCCGGTCCTACACGCCCACTCTGAGCAGCACTCACCGCTCTGAGAGGGATTTGAACCTACGTTTTTCGGCATGGGAGGATGGTACGCTAACAAGGACGCTAAAGACCTCAGTCTCTAGCGTCAGTCGCTAGTGCACCTCTTGAGATCAGGAGAGTGGGAGAGGTTTACACACAGTTCTTACTAGCTTGCTTTGTTACACTCACCCCCCTAAACCTCACTCCTATCTGGGTCACGGCACCAATGTAACCTCTCCGGTCCTACTCGCTGCACTCCGAGCAGGACTCGCCGCTCTGAGAGGGATTCGAACCAGCATTTTTTGGCATGGGAGGCGGGCGTGCTAACAAGGACGCTAAAGAACGCAGTCTCTAGCGTCAGTTGCTAGTGCACCTCTTGAGAGGTGGGGAGTGGGAGAGGTTTACACGCACAGCTCTTACTAGCTTGCTTCTGTTACACTCACCCCCTAAACCTCACTCCTATCCGGGTCACGACACTAGTGTAACCCATCCGGTCCTACACGCCCCACTCCGAGCAGGACGCGCCTTTCTGAGCGGGATTCGAACCAGCATCTCTGACATGGGAGGTGGGCACGCTAACAAGGACGCTAAAGACCGCAGTCTCTAGCGTCAGTCGCTAGTGCACCACTTGAGATCAGGGGAATGAGGTTTACACACACATCTTACTAGCTTTCTTCCGTTACACTATAACTATAATAACTATATAGTTTTTATTAGAATAATTTTATATAGAATCATTCCATTTTATGATGGTAATTTTATATATATATATATATATATATTTTTTTTTTTTTTTCTCCCCATCTGCATTACCCAGGATGTGTGGGTGGGGGTAACAGTGTCTGTCCAGCACGTCAAGATGGCCGTTTTATGATGTCGGGCAGATTATTCCAGAAGACTGATGGGGCAAGGCAGAGTGCTGATTGATTAGGGCATCGACTGGAGAAATGTGCTGTGCTCATCCCGTAGGAGGGGCTGTGAATGAGAGACCACTCGAGAAAAACACACACGCTCACACTTCAAGACACTCAGGTCAAAGAGAAGGAGATTAATGAAAGGTCAATCTGAGTGTGTGTGAAAGGGGCTGGGGTGAAATGTACATGCAGCAAAAATGGACAGAACAGACCTGCTAAAGGGATAGCTCATCCAAAAATGAAAAATCTGTCATTATTTACTCTCCTCATGTCGTTACAAACTTTCCAATGACTGACTTTTTCATGGAACACAAAAGGAGAGATTTTAAAGCCTGAATTTCATTCAATTACTTTCAAACTTCAAAAGGAGCACAAAAGCATTATTAAAGTAGACTATTTGACACACTCTTCTGAAGCCATACGATTGCTTAGTGTGGTACAGTAAATAAGACTGAAAATCTTGAGATCCACTTATCTTTCCATGCTCTGTTTCTGAGAAAAGTACAAGTAGTGATGTCTAATTGGTGAATAAATTCTTTCTTTTGAGTCAGAACTTTTCAATTAATCAGATGATCCATTTGAATGATTCATTCACAAATCACACCGATCTGCACTTAAAGATCTGGTTCATTTGTTTGTTCCTCACACAAAGCTATCATAAAACTTCAGAAGACTTGAAATAGTTGTATGGGCACTTTATGGTGGGTTAGCATTTCTTTTGAAGCTTTAAATTTTCAGTCATTTTCATTGCAAATGCACATGAAAGAAAAAAAAAATCTTTAAAATCTCTCCATTTTTGTTCTATGCAGTTTTATTTTAGTATCTTAGAGATTTTTATTAATATTTTGTTGTTGTTTATTTTATTTTTGTTTTCATTTTTATTTTAGTTTAGGTTTTAGTCAGATTTGTTGTTTTTTTGTCATTTTTTATAGTTTTTTTAAATGTCTAGTTTTTTTAGTTTTTTATTTCAGTTTTAGTATTAGTTATTTAGTACATCAAGTTAAACTGAATGAAAATGAGAAATGTTGCCTTGAAAGAAGATGAAGAATGTGGGTAACTAAACATAGTATGACCAAAAAAAAAAAAAATTCCTGACAACATTTTTTTGTTGTTTATTAATTTATTAACTATCACTTTAAGGATAAAGTCTTTTTTGTATGAACTATCCTTATAACATTTGCCTGTTCACCAGTGTAAGAACTAGCACATCAAAGCTGGTGCAAACCTCTAAAACGCAGCTTAACTCAAGATCCTGAAGAGAGAGTTTTAGAAGTCTTGAAATGATTGTTTAAAAGCTCTGAGATGTGTTATTGTGTTATATATTGTCATATACTGTACTCTCTAAAGCAAGGTCGACCGGCCCGTTTGCTCAAACCAGTGCAGTGAATACAAAATACCTGGCATTTGCTGACGGCTGAATTCTGACATAGAAAACCCACTTGCTTTAAGACAGAAAAAAAAAAAAAAGAGACAAAAACATCAATTCAATGCCATCCTCGCCACAACTCCAGCTCATCAATCAATACACATACCTACATAACCTCCCGTACATGGCCTTGGAGTTTGACTCCCGGGAAAGAAATCTCTATGCTGTGACATGGAAGATTTAGACAATGAAGAGTGAGGTAGCGCGTCAAGCAGGGTTCTCTCGCAGTTTAATCTGCCTTTCACACTAAACCAAATCCCCTGGGAGACATTGTACCTTGGGGCGCAAAAAAAAAATTGACAGATGGGTTGCATTATTGATAGCAGTCTCCAGCAGTTTAAGAAATGAATGCTAATTCACGCCCAAGCTGGGTTTTACACAAGCTAATCTCCCTGATTTCAAAGTGTTTATTATGTATAGCAAAGAGTGCGAATTGCAGAACTGACGGATAAAGCTTGGGATTCACATGGTTTTAGGGAGATACTGTACACATTTAGGTTGGGCAAAATTCACAATTGAAGAACTGGCTCCCTTACAATTCTCAAGTTTGAATTTGAACTGAATTCGCCACATTTCAAAGGAAGTTGATTTGGAATTTGAATTGGAATGACAGGAAGAAACATTTAATGAACTATAATTCAAAGAGGGCTGGGCAACAAACACAAGCTCCTCCGACATTTCTCTTTAAAGTTTCTTGTTTTACACTTCTAATTTGTGACCGGTGTTTTGTTTTGCTCTATCCTCTGCGTTTCCACATTCGTCATTACGTCATGCGTCGGGTTAGAGGTCACTCTTCCACCAGAACGATTGTTACCGGAAGCTAGTGATTACAGGATTACTTTTATGGATTACTTTTATGGACATGGATTACTTTTATGATGGATGGATGCACTTTTTTGGGCTTTAAAGGAAAATGGCACCATTCACAACCATTATAAAGCTTGGAAGAGTCAGGATATTTTTAATGTAACTCCGATGGCTGGAAGAAGAAAGTCATATACACCTAGGATGGCTTGAGGGTGAGTAAATTATGGGATAATTTTCATTTTTGGGGGGAACTGTCCTTTTAAAATTAGTTATGGTTTAACTTAATAATTAACAATAATTGAACTTTACAGTTATATGAACTTTAAAATCATTTTAAAACTTACTTTATTACATTCAGAATCTAATTACCATTCAACTGCATTCAAATTCTATTCAGATCTAAAAAGCATTTTCAATTCAGTTCTGAATTATGCACAATCCTGGTACATGTAATGTATGTTACATCTCTAGAGCTTTATTTATTTATTTTATGCTGAAGTTCTGTTCATTAAATCTTCCTACAAAGGTGATTCTCAATGGAAAAGGACAAAGAGAGAGACTAGATTTACATCTCAAGGAAGTGGCTTTATTTTAACCATGATTAATCCCTGTTCAAGCCTCACTTTGTAGAAGCCACCCAAGAGACACATGGGATATTACCACTGTCACACTCGAACAATAAAATAAACAAGCCCTGAGTTGCACACGTTTCCAGAAATCCATCAGCACGCCCCATAAATACTACTGATCTGAAACCCAGATTTCTTTTGGGGCTTGAAAAACAATGTCGTTCATCAATTACGGGACAACATAACCGTTTTAATAAATCTCAAAAATCTCACCCGAGGCAATTCCACAAATCATTTACAATGTGAACCTCGATCTTAATGTTGGGCAATAAATGTATTGACATCTGCATTTTATGACTGACCTAAAAAAAAACTCGATAAATGGATGTTCTGTCTTTCCCAGCAGTTCCCATGCTGGGAAGAACGAGTAGAAAAGTTTGGAAGATGTACGGAGTGAAGAATGGAGCGTCTCCGCAGAAACATGAATCACGCTGCATCATTCACCAACAAACAAATGTCATCTCTCCACCCAACCCGGCAGCTTCATCATGCTAAAGCTCCTGACAGCAAAGGAACATAAAATGAGCGGCCCAATTCGTCTCCCCAAGGCAAAATCACTCCATCATTCCTCTACTACTTTTTTTTCTCCCTCCATCAAGTGCCTGGAAGAGAGCGAAGATAAAAAAAAAAAATCCGTTCACCTCAGTGAATAGGGGCAGGTGCTTGAAGGTGTGAATGCGATGAAGGCTTTGTTTCTATTCGGTTGTTAACAAGACAAACGTTGGCGCTGTTTACGGCAACTTACTATTCTTACTCCCTGTGTCATTATTAGATTTGACACTCTGGAATAATCTAAATACAGTTCTGCATGTTCATTTGCAACACCATTTATCCTATTTGCGATCAGATCCGTACACGTAACTCAGCTTTTTAATGTTTTTTTAAGGGATAGTTCAGCCACAAATGAAAATCCTGACATAATTTACTCACCTTCATGTTGTTCCAAACCTGTATGACTTGCTTTCTTATGTTTGTGGAAAAAAAGAAAAGATTTTTAATAAAATAATTTTAAGAATACGGCAGTTGTTGACCACACTGTTACCATAACTTAAATAAATGCATGGTTGCAAGTTAAAAATTCTAATTTATTGAACCTTTTAAGTTGCAAACATTATTTTGTTGAGTTCTGTTGACATAATAATGTTAATCATTACATCAACTTAATATCGTCTGTAATTTAAACTCAAATTTCTGCATTAATTGGCTTTTTTTTTAAAATTAGGTTGTAGTAACTTAATGAAATTGTCTTGATAACTTTGGAAATTAGGCAGTGGATTTCTAGTTCCCAGCATGCTTTGCATACGACTGGATAAAGAGAATAAATGTTGAAATTAAGTGTTAATTTATTTGTTTTAGTGAAGGGAAAGACCTGTTTAAGTTCTTCTAACTCAGTGTAGCTTGTTGGTTGAACGTAAATTCACTCAAAGTTGTCATAACGCAAAGAAATTGATGCAAACTGTTGCGTCAATGTATTTATTTATTTATTTGAGCCAACACATCATTTTTTACAGTGCATACAATGAAAGTCCCCCCCCCCCCCCCCAAAAAAAAAAATATTTTTCCCACCAAAAATACACAACCATTCAAAAGTTTGAAGTTGTGAAGATTTTTAATGCTTTTAAAAGAAGTCTCTAATGTTCCCCAAGGCTGCATTTTTTATTTTATTTTATATGAAATATTATTATTATTAATTTATTCCTGTAATTGCAAAGCTGATTTAGTGTTCAAGAAAGATTTATTTTATTATTATCATCAATATTATGTTGAAAACAGCTGTGCTGCTTAATATTTTTGTGGAAACTGTGATACATTTTGTCTTCAGGATTCTTTGATGAACAAAGTTCAAAGAAACAGAATTTATTTGAAACAGAAATATTTTGTAAAGAATTAATAAAAGTCTTTACTGTCACTGTTTTCATCAATTTAAGGCATCCTTACTAAATTAGTTTCTTTAAAAAAATATTTGGTTACACTTTACTTTAAGGTGACGTAGTTACATTGTAATTACTCAAATAAGTACTGAGTAATATTAATTAACTACATGTACTTATTATAGTGTTACGGTTAGGGTTAGGGTTGGGTTTGGTGTTAGTTACTTGTAATTATGCATAATTTACTGTGATTACTATAGTAAGTACAAGTAGTAACATGCAACTACGTCACCTACGTCACCGTCTCTTTTCAAAGAAAAAAAAAAAAATCATACAGGTTTCGAATGACAGGAGGGTGAGTAAATGATGACAAAATGTTCATTTTTTACATGTCTACAACCTCCTGTATACGTAAGATCTATGTATATAACAGCTCTGCAAAGGGTTCTTGTGTTAACGCAGGCCTCTAAGCTTCGGATTGGGCGTCCGGCCAACAGGAAGCTCTCCCAAAGGGTGACGGTGAGTGGGCGGCCATGCACTGGCTGCTTCGAAGGGACAAAATGGAGTTCGTCAGACAGATGGATATAATTCAGTCATTACACACACACACACACACACACACACACACACACACACACTGGGGCTCCAATTCATTCCACTCAGCTTTCAGAAAAATGATGTACTTCAACTCGTGAACTCAAAACATCAAGCAGAACTAGAGCTTCACGTTCTTGATCTTAAAAAGGTGTTGAAACTTGAGATTTGGTTCTTGAGAAGTAACAGACTGCAATGTAGCTCTATGCACTATGAGCTGGTGTCTTCAGAACAAGTAAGCACAGATTACAGTCAAAGATTGCCTGACTTCTGCTTTAAAGGTCAACCTGGTCAACTTCTTCAGATCACACATTCACACAGCATAAGCTGTTGGCTGTAGCCTCATTTATCAGTTCCTTTTCAAACTAATACATATCAACTGCGATGCTGACCATTTCCTGGATTGCTGTTCATCACAGATTAAAAAGTAGAACTTCTTCTCTGACTTCTCTGCCAAGGTTTTATTGACTTGTTACACATGATAATGAAGTCAAAAAGAAAACCGCTGGTACCTGTGATACAAGGCACAGATAATCGTTTTCCTCGGGTAGAGAGGACAGTTAATTATGACTGACAGCTATGACCTCGGAATATGCCGCATGGCTAATCTAGGCACGTTTGTTCAAGTCTATCCGCTTAAAACGGATCTCTTCGATATTATCCTGATGTAGATGCTTTCCTTTCCTGCAAGAATGTAATCCACACTTCAATATGGTTGACTATAAAAATAATTTTTCACGAGGCAGAGCAACATAAGGA
>CM077459.1:13986653-14084712 GCA_039654765.1 Mylopharyngodon piceus | reverse complement strand
TTGGCGTTTACCACCACAGATTTGGGTTTTCACATTCAGCCAGTACGCATCTAGATGGGTTTTATCCCTGAGATGGACCATTCCCTGCATCTTCTTCATCTCAATCTTCAACAGACCATAAACGCAGACAGCTGATGGTCTTATTCCACAGTCATGGTTTAAAACGGAACTTTTCTTCCCCCTTTACGCACCCGATCTGATTAGATTTCTACTCACAGCCCAGTGCGGATTTCAAGATGCTTATTTCCTTGAAATGTGATAATGTCCTACGGAATGCCTTGCGAGAGAAAGCCTCGCGCAAATATTCGTATATCACATCATATCCAAGACGATCAGCATCATCTGGAAAGGAGAAAAAGGACAAAATCTTCCAAGTTTCTATTTTCTTTTCAGGAAAGTGGATGAAAATGCGCCAAATGTGAGTCAAATCATCCCTTTCTTAGTTAGTTGATTTATTAATACAATAACCACCGTCGTAGTTCCTTTTCAAATGCGTATAAACTTGTCAGAGGCGAGGTATTCATCAAGAGCTACATCCCACCAGATACTCAATACAGTTCAACTCAACTCCGACGAAAAGCAATCCACTGACGCGACGAAAATCCACGCGAATGATGCTGCGCTCCGCGCCAAGCCGTATTACGCAGCGCGCGAGAGCTGACCGGAGAACAGCTACAAGTGAGTCACCCCGCGAGCAGGAGCATCTAAAGAGGCGAGACTCGTCGAATACGTCGAGATCTCTTCGGTGAATGAAGTTCTAGTGTGAAGTATACCCAGACGTGTCCAATGACGCGCGGCTCTCGGTGGGCATCGGCTCAGCGCACTCCGCTGGTGACACCAAGAATCTTCTAACACGTATTGATGTAGCCCTCAGCCCAAAGTCTCACTCTTCTGACTGTCCTCACTGGCGTCTTCTTGGATGCGTAAAAGTCAATGGTCCAATAATCTTTTTCCATCTTACCAATGATTGGTCGAGTGCAATAACCCAGAACGCTATAGATTATATGATGAGGGGGTGTGCGCGCGTTCGGACAGGTCTGTAGCGCCTGTTTGACGCACACATGTGCGTGTGTGATTGTGTATAGCCTGGGTACTAAGTGTGAGTGTTTGATGCGCTGCTTCTTCCTGTCTAGTGCAGAAGGGACACGACTGCCATCTACCGACTCTCCGTCCCCTGTCTAGACGCCGTACTCTGCCTTACGACCACTTGAGCCTTTAAAAAAAAAAAAAAAAAGGAAACCTAGAGCGTGAAAGCAAGCATGTAATTTTCAAACCACAGATCATAAGCACGTTCTAGTGACCTGCACACGCCTCCGCCGGTTATGAAGTCAGTGATATATGCTATATATGCTCACGGGGTCTGTAAAACGCACAGATCATGCCAAAACATATAGAAGGATTTCTAATCTCTATAATAGCTAAAGACGCAGAGTTAATTTGGAAAGAAAGAAAGAAAGAAAGAAAGAGGCTGCACTTTTCGACACCTTTGAATTCAATTATGATAAAAAAAGTTGAGATTTCAAAACTCTTACAACAGGGTAGAAATTACAGAAGTTATTGTGACAAGTTATATGGGTGGAAACAAATTAGAATTAAAGACTTAAAAGAATTAATTAATCAAAATAAATAAAAAAAACTGCACTATAAATCGAAATTTTTGCCATTGTAATATCATTGTTTCCACTAAGAAAAAAAAAAAAAAAAAAAAAAAAAAAAAATTATATATATATATATATATATACACACACACATACACACACACACACACACACACACACACACTACCGTTCACCAAGGCTGCATTTATTTAATTAAAAATACAGTAAAAACAGTAATATTGTGAAATATCATTACAATTTAAAATAACTGTTTTCTGTTTGAATATATTTTATAAAGTAATTTATTCCTGTGATCAAAGCTGAATTTTCAGCATCATTACTCCAGTCTTCAGTGTCACATGATCCTTCAGAAATCATTCTAATATGCTGATTTGCTGCTCAAGAAACATTTATGATTATTATCAATGTTGAAAACAGTTGTGTACTTTTTTTTCAGGATTCCTTGATGAATAGAAAGTTCAAAAGAACAGCATTTATCTGAAATACAAAGCTTTTGTAACATTTTACACTACCGTTCAAAAGTTTGGTGTCAGTAAGAATTTTTATTTTTATTTTTTTGAAAAGAAATTAAAGAAATTAATACTTTTATTCAGCAAGGATGCATTAAATCGATCAAAAGTGACAGTAAAGACATTTATAATGTTACAAAAGATTATATTTCAAATAAATGCTGTTCTTATGAACTTTCTATTCATCAAAGAATCCTGAAACAAAAAATATTGTACACAAATATTTTGTACAATTGTATACAATAAATGTTTCTTGAGCAGCAGATCAGCATATTAGAATGATTTCTGAAGGATCATGTGACACTGAAGACTGGAGTAATGATACTGAAAATTCAGCTTTGCATCACAGGAATAAATTACTTTATAAAATATATTCAAACAGAAAACAGTTATTTTACATTGTAATAATATTTCACAATATTACTGTTTTTACTGTATTTTTAATTAAATAAATGCAGCCTTGGTGAGCAGACGAAACTTCTTTTAAAAACATTAAAAATCTTACCGATTCCAAACTTTTGTACGGTAGTGTGTGTGTGTATATATATATATTATATATATATATATATATATATATATATACACACACACACCTACTTGAGCTCCTTATATATCTACTTGAGACCCCCCATCTACAAATAGATGTGGTTGAGTTTATTATACATCATACAGCCAAGAACATTATTTAGTACTTCTGTTAAATGTTTGCTTCAGTTGAAATCATCGGCATTATTTGGAAAAAAAAAAAATCATATTCAATGGCCAAATTCTTGATTTTAAAGGGTTAGTTCACCCAAAAATAAAAATTCTGTCATTAATTACTCACCCTCATGTCATTCCACACCCGTAAGACCTTCGTTCATCTTCAGAACACAAATTAAGATATTTTTGATGAAATCCGAGAGGTATATGACTCGTCCATAGACAGCAACACTTTCAAGGTCCAGAAAGGTATTAAAGACATCGTTAAAACAGTCGACGTGACTGCAGTGGTTCAACCTTAATTTTATGAGGCGACGAGAATACTTTTTGTGCGCAAAAACAAAACAAAAATAACTTTATTTAACAATCTCTTCTCTTCTGTGTCATTCTCCTACACTGTTTACGTTTAGCACTTCCAGGTTCTACGTCAGAATGCCGACTCATTATTGGCCGGCTCCTGCATCAGCATCACACGCATGCGTCGTACTGCTCACATGAACAGTGTCGGCCAGTACTGAGCTGGCGTTCAGATGTAAACACGGAAGCCTTCACTGTGCTTACTGCGTCACCTGCGTAAGGATAATAACAGGGAAGAGGAGAGATTGTTGAGTAAAGTCGTTATTTTTGTTTTTGTGCACAAAAAGTATTCTCATCGCCTTATAAAATTAAGGTTGAACCACTGCAGTCACATTGACTATTTTAACGATGTCTTTAGTACCTTTCTGGACCTTGAAAGTGTTGATTATATTGCTGTCTATGGACGAGTCATATACCTCTCGGATTTCATCAAAAATATCTTAATTTGTGTTCTGAAGATGAACGAAGGTCTTACGGGTTTGGAACGACATAAGGGTGAGTAATTAATGACAGAAATGTCATTTTTGGGTGAATTAACCCTTTAAGAAAGATCTATCAATCGGACAATGACGGCAAACAAAACAGACAGCAAAACAGCTATATTCTATGCAATATTTTTGATAAAGTGAAACAAGATACATTTCTAGTTTTAATAGTATTTGTTCTTCAGACCTTCATCATTAAAAGAAAAAGTATCAGCTGTATTGCAAAGTCACCCACATTTGTTTTTTGACCACTGAAAATGTGTACATTTTACTCATGGAGTCACATTGAGATCCCCTTATCTCTGGAATTGAATCATATACAGCCTTAAAAATAATGACAGACAAAAGAAAAGTTTGCTAAGAACCAGAATATAAAAGGATATTAAGATATCTTTAATACTTCGAGTTAGGTGCGTGCAAACTTTGGGGAAAAAATGTGAAAAGTTGGCACCATTGGCACATAATGCAACAAGAAAGGAAGTCAACTGATTTTATTAATAAACCAACCAATCTCTGTGTAAATATGAAATAATGATGCTGCCATCTTTCTAAAGTATTTTTTTTTGCCCCATGTAATTTAGCTTGAAATAGCAGGTGAAAATCACCATTTTGACCCCCCTCTACAAATAGTGGATTACACAGTAAATATTCACCCATGCCATTCAATATTTTGGCATTTTTCTTCATGTATTTTTTTTTTTTTTTTTTTTGTATTTGTATTTTTTGTATTCTGGTTGAGTTGATACACACCATACATCCATATATAAATTAATACTTTTACTGTCATTTTTGATTCTGTTGCACCAGTGCTTCAAGAGATTGTAGTTCATACTCTTATAAAAGACATTACATTTAAAAACTTTAAAAATCTTCTACCTTTTTTTTTTTTTTTTTTTTGCGTCAGATCAAAAGTTGTAATATAGTGATACATCTCAAAACTGGATGTTCTAGTTAATGGCTCAGAACTCTTTAGTAAGGGATTTTTGAAAATCCCTATGAAGAAAATGAATGAGGAAAATACTTTTGTTAAAAATGGGCGGTGTTCTCCTTTTACTAGTTGGCATCATGCTAAAAAGCATTTTATAGGGCCAAATTTGGATACACCCCAATGAATATTTTGGTCTGTTTCCCCAAAAGAGGAAGAATGTCAATTTTAAATGCATATATCTGCTTTTAAGAGCATATACAGATGACCTTAAAGCGAATAAACTAAAACTCAGTTATTTTCAAATATATCTCAGCCCACAGACTGTTCGGAACACAAAATGGGAAACACTTCAGGAGTTTCAAAGTAGTCATCTGATTGGTTGAACTCTACAGGATTTCCGAGAGACTGTGTGTGTGTTGCGTTTCTTTAACTGTCCGCATGGAAATAAAGCCGCCTTGATGCCAAACCCCCTCATGGAAGAAGAAAGCTGTCGAGTTTACAACTGTGACAATGAGCGCTTACCAGGATCAACTAAACACTGGGTTTTCAAAAGTATGTGAAGTTCACAGGACCATTGTTGCAGTAAGGTCAAATGAATTGCACACCGGTCTGAATTTGTAGGGTCTTCGACTTTACATTTTCACACCCCTAAACTGTGATTAGTTGCTTTACATGTCAGTCAGACGTCCTTTTGCACTGTCCTTGGCCAATAAAAGCTGGTCTGGCTACGCGAGACTAGAGTACATCCTGATTTGCATGTAAGAAAATAAAAAAGTCTTACTACCAAACTTTTGTGAGTGAATTTTTAAGAACTGTTTTCTCATTCCTTCAGCGAAATATGCTTGTCAGCATCCCGTCACATTCTCGTGCTTCACGGACATCTCGTCATTTAGCTGTCCGCGCGCCTGTCCACCTGCCCGTCAAACGCAGCCAAATCAGCTAAATATGGGCGAAGATCAGCTCCTCCTCTCCTGCTGTCTGATTGAGTCATTCTAATTGTTTGACATTAAAGGGCAGGTGTGTTTCTTTGACTGACAGTCCAGTTTCCATCGCGGTCTATTCACACAACATGCAAACGCATATAAAGGCCCA
The DNA here is from genome assembly GCA_039654765.1 of Mylopharyngodon piceus. Taxonomy (NCBI): domain Eukaryota; kingdom Metazoa; phylum Chordata; class Actinopteri; order Cypriniformes; family Xenocyprididae; genus Mylopharyngodon; species Mylopharyngodon piceus. Next base: position 14,079,020 of record CM077459.1, on the reverse strand, counting down.
CTTAATAATATCTTTAGCATCATCTAACATTTCTCAAATGCATCTCTGAAACATAAATACGTTATTTGACAGCTCTGGGTTGACTTATACGCCCAGAGAATCGTGATGGCAAGGTAGCCTTGTTATGACAGCCTTATCTAATGGTCCAGATTTAAAGCTTTCATTTTACAGCCCTCCAATGATTCTCCTGCGACCACTACGTTTCACTTAGGATGTTATTTGCTCTGTGGGAACCATCTGAATGACCATAACATCTATCTTAATGCAACCATTCATTTCTCTACAGGGACACCAGAGGAAGAGGTGATTGACGGAACATTTCTATAGCGAAGTGCTTTCAATTTACTCCGAAACAGGTCGAGCTTAAAAGAGAAGAAGCTGAATTAAATTAAAGCATGCCATTACCTCTCACTGGCTGTAATGTTGAAGTAGACAGACTGTCAATATAGGTACGCATGCATGTTAGCGCACAACAAGACCTTAGGAGTGTTGTATGCACTATCACATAAAACATAGATTTTAGCATTATACAGAACAAAATATGAGTGGTTCTGTTTTTTAGCACATTGCTACATGGTTTCTGGAGTTTTTAAGGCAGTTGATGGCTGCTGTAAAAATATTCTGGATGTATTTTATAAGGAATATTTAAAAATAGAAGTTCAATTTCATTTATAAATTCAATAAACACACCTTTTTAACAACTTTTCACTGTTTTGGCAGCAAAATGCACTATTCATTAAAATAAAATAATTATACTTTAAATAAATTCATTCATTTAAAAAAAAAAAAATACTATAAAATTCAAATACACATTATCAGATGAACAACCAGTCTGCAACTACACTGATTTACTTAGCTCATGTTTGATTCACTAAAAAAGAAGAATCATTCGCTCGGGAATCGATTTGACTACACTGGTCGCATTGTATGTGATCGATAAAAAGAGTCAGTTCATTAGAGTCGTTCGTTTGGGAATTCAATCTAATAATTAAAACAAACAAACAAAAATAAACTACAAAATTCACACTAAAAAGAACTGGCTCATAAGAATCATTCACTTGGGAATCGATTGGACTACACTGGTCGTGTTGTATGTGTTTGATTCACTAAAAAGAACTGGCTCATGAGAATCATTTGCTTCCGAATCGATCAGACTACACTGGTCATGTTGTATGTGTTTGATTCACTAAAAAGAACTGGCTCATAAGAATCATTCGCTTGGGAATCAATTGGACTACACTGGTCATGTTGTATGTGTTTGATTCACTAAAAAGAACTGGTTCATAAGAATCATTCACTTGGGAATCAATTGGACTACACTGGTCGTGCTGAATGTGTTTGATTCACTAAAAAGAACTGGCTCATAAGAATCATTCACTTGGGAATCAATTGGACTACACTGGTTGTGTTGTATGTGTTTGATTCACTAAAAAGAATTGGTTCATAAGAGTCATTCGTTCAGTAGCCTAATGCAATCTAATAATTATAATAAACATGAAATAATAGCTACACTCTAAAAAAAATGCTGGATTAAAAACAATCCAAGTTGGGTTGAAAATGGACAAACCCAGCAATTGGGTTGTTTTAACCCAGCGGTTGGGTAGTTTTATTTAACTTAACTATTGTTTAAAAATGAACCTAAAATATGTTGGAAATGAACATTTATTAATATGTTTAATAAACAAACATTTATTGAAGAGCATCAAAAATGAAGAAGAGCATCAAAAATGTCTATTTACAACATGTTTTTGAAGCGCTGTTCATTGTAGCCAATTACAGACATATCTGTTGAGCATGTGAACACAATGGCCAATCAGAGGTGTTTAAGAATCTGCTCAATATGCTAGGGAGAAATGCTGGTATCGTCACATTTTAAAAATTTCAGTACAGAGTTGGTACTTTTGACAACACTATATTACACTGGCAATAAATTACAAAAAAAACCAAAAAAAAAAACATCAACATTGCTGCAATTTTTGCCGCTGTACTGTACCTCTTAAGAAGTTAGAGTTACCCTGCTATTCTACTTTTTTAATGAACCTGTTCTCGGTTCAAATCCCTAAGTCTGAGCAATATACTGATGATTGCTTCAGAAAACACATCTAGACCACAACAGGCAACAAAATAACTGCAAAAACAACTCATCGTGAGTTTTATATGAAGAGAAAACCTCAAAATAAAACACACCCTGAGACCTCCAGCCATGCAGCCTGCAAAAACCTTCCTATTTGTGCTGGCTGATGTGGCTGTGTCCTTCAGGAAAAGACCAAAGAGTACCGTTGACTCTCCACGTGAGAGAATAAATCTTTGTCGCCCTTCAGTCCTTGCGTCCTTTCTATCTTCTGGGACTTTACAACTAAAGGGGGGGTCAAACATCACACCAAAACAATCACTATGCAGCATAACATATCGAGCGCAGGGTAGGAGGTCAATATCACAGACCCTGCAGGACACCTCATTGTTAGGACCTTGTCATTGCCTGACCGTTGAAACATCTGGTTGCGTTTTACACGCAGCAGACTAATCTTTGTACTTACACCACAAACAGAAAACACAGATACGGTCTAACAGAGTTTGAAGAGGAGAGCAGCTGTGGTTTTTCTATCCTGGGGTGAAAACGCTGCTAGCAGCTGAATTAAACATGTGAGGGAAGTGGGATAATGCAATATCCATGTTGTATGCGTCAAAACGGATATATTTCCTTTATATGGCAAGCACCACTGATACAAGGCCTCTGTCATCATTCTCGAGGTTGTAAGAATGCCATTACTTGCCAAAGCAGACAGCTTACTTCGGGCAAAAAAGCTGGACCGTATAGAATCTGCATCTACAGAATTCCATAGAATTCCAATCCACAACTTTCACCATGCTTTTCCACAAATCCTTGTGTGTTTATTAAAAGTTTTAACTAAATATTCTATTCTTGCCTATATGGTCTGGTATATATGATAGCGCTTTTCAAACTTGTGCAGTCAATGCACAACATCAACAGTTACTAACACCAATTACCTCAAAAAAAACAAATAAAAAAATAAAAACCTCCTCTTTCAAGCATACAAATTATTCTTAGCTAAAATTAGTATAGAAAATGTCATGTACAGTATGAACTAATTTAACTTAATGAGTCTGTTGGACTGAACAACTTACACTAATGCAATAAAAGTTAAAGTGAGTTGAAGTAAATGTAAATAGAAAGTAAATATTTATGTCCATTTACTTAATTCCTGAATTAATCGGCCATTTTATCAAATCGAATGAATGAATGATTCAATGGTTGAATCCAAAATCGCCCCCTAAACCCTCAATCACTATTCCCTAGTCCACTAATACAGTTCACTTGAAGGAGAGAATGAAAACGAGTGAGCGAATTCGAAGTGTACATCGGATTCAGCCAATGACATACTTGATAATTAATATAAATAGTATTATAAATAGATCTTGTTTTATCACCATGGTATCCTTCAGAAACCACAGTTTAAGATTGACTGCTATAGGCCGTATATCCATTCCAGTGCTACATCTGTCTTAACACAATTTATCATATTTAAACCCATTCTACAGAACTCCACAGATTCCAATCCCTGTGCTGAAAATATGTAAATAGTCAGCAGATTCTGTTTGGGCCTGATCATTAGTACCAGCAAAGCTTTTTTTGATCAAAGTATTGAAGATTCACTGCCATCACAGCTGTGAAACGACACATTACTGATCACAGTTACCAATCTCTCCAAAAAGCATGATTCACAAAAGCATGTGTCACAAATAATAATTCACCAATTTCCCTAATTAAGATGAGTCTTCATGCACCTCTCACCTTTTCTGTGTGATTTTTGGGTTTGGCACAATCAATAGGCCTCCTGGAAATGGCAGAGAAAATAATGGAATGATATGAACACCTCAGCGGCATCCATGATATTTGCACCAATTCAGCAAATTTCACAGACTTGCTAATTAGAAGCATTGATGTGTTTGCTGTCCTGTTTAATCTCCACTTTGATCCAGTCTAATCTCTCATCATACTCATTATCCAAGGGTTCTTCTGGCCCGGAGGGTTTGCGATCGAAGAGCACACTCCTGATTTTCAACACAGACTGGCTGCGGACTTCATTTCTTTATTACAGCCCTTCATCAGCATACATTAGAATAATTAGCAGGCTCCGCCTCTTATCGGTTTTTCTGTACTAGACTGGGGCCACTAAGGTGAAGAGATTGATAAGGACATTACTGAGATATTACCCAAAAATAGTTAATCCCAAAATTAAAATTCTTTCATTACTGGAATATAGCGCACAAATCGTTTGGACCACTTTTATGGTGTTTCTATGACACCATCAACAGCAGTTGTAGCATAATATTGATTACCACAAAAATTCATTTCCCCTTGTCGCTCCTTTTCTGCTTTTTTTAAAAAAAAGAAAAGAAGGAGCAAGTCGAAATTATTATTATTACCTTCTGCCATTAGTCTGGCTACGCAAGACTAGTGTTTGTATGGAAGCGCTTTTCAGGGGTCTGTGTCCACTTGTTTGGTGCACACCAGGGTTCAGGTGGCAGCATTTACACTTATTTAAATGAATCGCACTAATAGAGTAATTGCACCAGAGTTTGTTTTAAAGGGGACCTATTATGCCCCTTTTCACAAGATGTAATATAAATCTCTGGTGTCCCCTGAATGTGCTGAAGTTTCAGCTCAAAATACCCACAGATCATTTATTATAGCTTGACAAATTTGCTCCTATTTGGGTGTGAGCAAAAACATGCCATTTTTGTGTGTGTCCCTTTAAATGCAAATGAGCTGCTGCTCCCAGACCCCTTTCCAGAAGAGGGTGGAGCTTTAACAGCTTGTGCTTTGGTTGCTCAACAACAACAAAGCCGGAGAATCTCACGCAGCCAAAATGACGATTGTCAGTAACGGTGTTCAGCCTTACATTGTTCACACCGGAGTCGGACACTGATGGAGAGACTCAGGAAGAAGTTACAACTTTTAGAATGCAACTTAATGTTTCTGAATGGTTAGTGGATAAATTTATGTAGATTCAACTCATCGACTAGCGTGTGCCATCATATTAATCTTTTGTGCAAATCCAGTTTTGAATTGACACTCATTTGTGAAGCAGTCCGGCGTAAAATGAAGGCATGGCAACGACACTCTATACAACAACTCTTCCTCTTCTCTAAAGCAGCCCAACATGGCCTCACCCCCTTTGTTGCGTGTTCCCGGGAGCAGGGTTTATGTACATTTTGGGGTTTGTGATGTCATCAACCCGGGAAGAAGCTCGTTGTAGTCCCTACCAGCCATTTGTTGTAGTCCTTAAAGCGATTTCTGTAAAAGAAAATAACTCCCTTTGCATTGAACTTTGAGCGTCGTAACTTTGCAGATGTTGTTTATTCTCAAACAGCAACATTACACACTAACTAAAGTTAGAAAAGTGAAATCATAATCAAGGACCCCTTTAATCAAACCAAACCTGCGAAGTGTGAACACACCCTAAGATTTTTCAAAACAAACAGCTAAGGTCCATTTCAGACTGAATTATCCCTTTAAAACAGCACATCAATGTACAGATCTGGCAAGGGAAGACTCTGCATTAGCGTTAAAGGTTCTCTCCTGCTGGGCCAATGACATTCTAAGTTGCATCTTAATTAGTGTTATGAACCTGCACAGTAGTACGCACAGCAGATAAATGAAAAGGCAACACAACATGCCTCTTTGAATCTTGTCACTGCAAAGGATCTCGACGATGAAGGAGGGCTTTTTTTCTACTTAAGTTTGGAGTAGGGGTGTAAATCCAGTCAATTTCTGCCAAGAAAAAACACATAATGGACTAAAAGTGCTTCCAGGCGTATTTTAAAATACCTAACGGTTGCATATCACTGTTTACTACCGCCTGATTATGGAATAAATAACCACAAATACAGGCACACTGTGCATTTCAAAGGCTGGTGAATGGAAACATGGAAAGAAAAATACTAATGTTTCCCACTCTTGCAAATTCAAAAGTGTCTTTTCAAAGTGATGAAGATGAATACAAATCAGACACTCAGTTTTAATGGTGTGAATCTCGATGGCTTTAGATTATACCATTTTTTTTTTTTTTTTAAAGTAAATGCAATAATTATACAGTATTGCTCAAAAGGATCATGCACATTCAAACTTGCATGTGCCTCTTTAGATTTTAGGCAAGTGGATTTTAAATGCCAATTTTTACCTATTTATGTTTGGGATTTGAATTGCCAGTTCAAACAAAAAGCGATTTGCGACTTTATGTATATGCATATGTGTGTATATATATATATATAGATAGACACACACACACACACACAAGAGTAAGCTTGACATTATTGATCAGCACAACACATTTTTAGAAAAATTACTGTCCACAGATGAAGAGCTATTATGACTAACCCCAGACAACAGGAGCATTAGACAGGAGCTTGTTTTTATCCACCATTTAAGTGTTTAAATAACCCTTAGATATCATTCGCTGAAGAATGAATCTATCAAGACTGCAATTATTGTTCACCTTGGTCTGTTTTATTAAAAAAAAATGCACCGTCCGAACTGCACATTCACAATTTTGTTTCATAAATTTGACTTAATATCTATCTCATAATTACATACTGCCTTAAAAGACCAAGTAATGCAGATTAAATGGACTACAGTGATGCACAGAAGAACATTTAAATCGATGATGGGGGAAAAAAAGGATTATGGTCTTCCGACAGTGACCCACACCTGCCAAAAAGCACAACCCTGGTAACCCAAATGCAGAAAAATAGAGTTTATGGTATTTGAGATCATGGGGGCAGTCAGGGGTCGTGCACTATGATTTGTAGGTGTCTTTTCAAATAAAATGTAATGGAAGAACCATAATAAATGTTCAATCATTTATTGAGACTTTTGACCCCTTCATAATGTCCTATTCACCTCCCACACCCTGCTGTTTCTTGTAACATCTTTATGTGCCTCTGCAGGTGCCTTAAACATTAAAAAATGATATGTTTTCAACCTCAGCCGGCTTCCTCCCTCAAGATACAGCTTGCACGTGGAGATAACAAACTGCTTGCTGCATCAGTTGCAGTTTACACAATGCAGACAGATATCAATATGGTATGTCAAAATCAGCTCCCAGACTAAAATATGGATTCAAGTTTGAGTTGATAGTTAAATACAGTGCGATACAGATGCTTTCAATTTTAAATAAATGTGCTTGTTTTGGAGTTAACACACACAAAAAAGCACAATTTAAATGCACAAGTAACAGCTTGATTCTTCAAAATATGATTTTATATGCTATTTTTCTCCATTAACACATAATTGTTGAGGTTTAATTGAGAGGTCGTATCAAATTTGGCACTCGCTTTATTTGTCACCTCTAAGCTAATGTGCTGAAAATAAGACTTCAATTATGAACTGCACTGACAGATTCTCTTGCAGCCGAGCAGAAAACAAGACAGGTTTTATGTGAGAGATGGCTGTTGTCAAGGTAAACAAAAATAAGGTAACACAAAGGTCAGGAAAGAGTGTAGTCATTGTTTACTCACTGTCTTTTTTGTTTTTATTTACCATAAGTTCATATTTAAAAAAAACAAAACAAAACAAAAAAAACAATAGAAACCTTTAAAACTGTAAAATACTTTGGTTACCATTTCATTTATTTCTTGAACTATTATTGGTATCAAATCAAATATCAGGAAACAAAAGCACAAGCATATAAGTGTCATAAATGTGTTCCAGTTGTTCAATGTGTTCAATATTCCAGGTGTTTTGAATTCATACACTAAAGTGACAAATCCACACCATCCAAATAAACCTATTAAGTCAGTTCACTCTGTGGCCAATTATTTTGACTTATTTAGAATTTTCCAAATTGTAATAGTGCCCCTATTATGCTTTTTCGAGTATTACCTTTCATGCAGTGTGTAATATAGCTGTTTGTGAATGTAAAACATCAGCAAAGATCAAAATGCACAATAAATGAAGTTCCTGTCTCCTAAAAGAAAGAATCATTCTGAACTGCCGAAACGAGTCATCAGCAATTCCAGTCTCACTTCCTGTTACATACCTATGTAACAATGTAATACAATGTAACTCAATGTAACACATTGTAACACATTTGCATAATGTCAGCCTATGGTCTTTATTGGCTGCCCTCGAACGATGTCTACTTTGACCCGCCCTCAAACACTGTAGTTGTAGCTGAGGCCTGGAAGGGTTTGGTTATTGTTGTCGACATGTCGAGAAGATGCCATTTTCTGCACTGCAAATCCACTTTGCATGCACTTCCGAAGGATGAGGACTTGCGCTGGAATTGATGCGGAAAAAGCGACACCAGCTGAAAATTAAAATAGGTAATAGTTGCTTTGTGTCTGACATGCACTGTAAGTGGTAGACCAATTGCAACAGACTGGGCCGTCTGACCAATCAAAGCAGAGTAGAGCAATCACAACAGACTGGGCAGTCTGACCAATCAGAGCAGAGTAGGCCAATCCCAACAGACTGGGCCGTCTGACCAATCAGAGCAGAGTAGACCAATCACAACAGACTGGGCCGTCTGACCAATCAGAGCAGAGTACACCAATCACAACAGACTGGGCCGTCTGACCAATCAGAGCAGAGTACACCAATCACAACAGACTGGGCCGTCTGACCAATCAGAGCAGAGTAGGCCAATCCCAACAGACTGGGCCGTCTGACCAATCAAAGCAGAGTAGACCAATCACAACAGACTGGGCCGTCTGACCAATCAGAGCAGAGTAGACCAATCACAACAGACTGGGCCGTCTGACCAATCAGAGCAGAGTAGGCCAATCCCAACAGATTGAGCCGTCTGACCAATCAGAGCAGAGTAGGCCAATCCCAACAGACTGGGCCGTCTGACCAATCAGAGCAGAGTAGACCAATCACAACAGACTGGGCCTACTGACCAATCAGAGCAGAGTAGGCTAGCAGTAAGGAGGGGTTTAGAGAGACTGAATCTTCGAACGACTCTTTGAGAAATGAGGTGATGATGTGCGTTTTTTTTTTTTTTTTTTTTTAAATCACGATTAATCGCGCACCCTTAATCGCGATTAATTGCACACTTATCGTGAAATTAAGCATACACGTCCATTTTGCCATCATTGCCTATATCCAGCAAAGTAACCCATCAGATTGAAGTATGATTTTCACAAAACTGTATTTTTCAGCTTTTTCAAGGTAAATTTAGATGTCTTTCCAAAAAAGGACACCAAATAACCCAATGATATGATTTCATATAATTCATATATTTATGTAGGCTACACCAAAGCACCCATAAAATAAATACATAAAATAACACCTTTCACGATTCACAGTGTATAGTATGTGCAACAGCAAAGAGCTTGTTTACATTTTAGACAAGTCAAGTTGCGATACTGAACAGGACCACATGGAGATGCCAAAAAAACCTAAACCAACCGCCTTGACCTGCATATATACTAAAGTACACAGCAACATACACAGGACAAATCCAAACATTATCCTGAATGTGTGTGAAAACAACGTGAATGTACTGAAATGTGTCTGTGCATAAATACAATGTGCGATCAGTGCGTCGAGAGCGCTCATACATGATTTGTTTGCGCATCAATATAACAGACTCATGCGTGCTTAATGTACGACTCCTGTACGTCACCGCAATCGTCTTTACTTTGATTGCAATCCTCATCCATCAAAACTTTCATAGCAAGAAGCTGGTTTGCTTTATCTAGCCGAGAAACATAGTTTTCATATCATCTGGCCATACAGCGGTGGGATGCGGGAGGGCTCACGCTCTTCAGATGCAATGACAGAATATGACAGAGAGTTCGTGTTTTAAAGTGAAACAGTCACTGGAATGAATAATTCTCTCTGCCATCTCTGATATAATCAGCATGGACTTTAAGATCATCTAACTGCGTGACGCAAATTACGTTATGACGCAATTTCACATGCTTCCGTAATTTTTTCGCATTAAATGCGTCAAATTATTTTAACGCGTTATGGATTTTGAATTAGTTGCATGCGTTAACGCATTAATGTTGACAGCCCTAATGTAAACCTATTGTAGAAGACCTCCAAAACAAAATTAGGAACCTTATAAAACAGCATAATAGGGGCACTTTAACATTATAACAAGGTTAGGAAGAAATTCACATGCGTATACAGTATACATGTGTTGTGAATTAGGCTAAAATTTTTCACGAGAAGTTCTCCTGCACCTACAAATATGAAATAATTGTTTACTGTATGAAATACAGTAATAATACAGTGAATTATTTGCAGTGTAGATTTAAGCAAGCATCAGACCACTGCAATTAACTCCCTGTAACAAGTAATAACCTGGTGTGTATAAAGGCCTCAAGGTAATAGCCCAAGCAATCCATCTAGTGAGCAAATCCAAGCCACAGCCTCTGTCCCCATAATGAGAATGAGCGAATCTCACCGCCGTCCTTTTGACAACAGCGGAAAGCAAATTGAAGAAGGCAAAGGAGGGCGTTTTGGCATACAGAAAAAAATCGCCGGGCGGGTGCCTAGATGAATTGCTTGTTAAATAAGAAATTCCACAGAGTGACATCATTTTAAAAGGCTCATAACAACCTCGCAATATCATCCACCGCAAGCTTGTGAAAAACAATCTTCGCAGGATGTACTCCATTCGTGATGGCTCTCTGTATGGCATCTTTAGCCAAGGATTCTTGAATCATAAAAGAATTGTTTTACTCTTCGCTTTCCCTACAAGGACTCTCCTCTCCCTACGTCCTTTTGCAATTAAATTGTGAGTGGGACTTTTATCGATCCAGTCCCATGACAGGGCCATAAAATGTTTTTAAAGACTGAAGTTGTGGCGAACAAAACGACATGACAGCCGAGGAGGGACGCTCGAATGTTTTGTCACATGATGGCAAGAGAAAAACATACATATATTACATTGCACAAACCGAGCCATCACAAGGGAAAGCAGCCGAATTCTGCACGTTAACATCAGCCGGTGTGGCAGAACGCAACGGCATATATACAAACACATGAAATCCTGTTTGAAAAATACAGTAGAGGAACAATTACACAAGGGACTGGCATTCATGTGCAGGAAACGCAGAAATAGCTGGAAGGCATATTCTCTATTTGAGTCAGTGTAAGAGGTTCCTTCTCTGCACTATGAGAATATAAATAACAGCAGAGAGGAAATACACAAAGAAACCTGCTGGCAAAAAGGCCCTTGATCTCTGCCAGTGCATGGTATAAATACATAAACTAACACTAAAAAAAAAAAGGTAGCTAAGAATCTGTTTTTCAATGCTCAAAGACTTTGCTCAATGGAAGAGACGTGGTCAGACCGACTGAGAAAATAAAAACACTGTGAAAATGCATTTCGTGGAAGAACGGAGTGAAAAATCGAGCAGGTGGGGAAGAGAGTGGGTGAAACGACCCTGTTGGCCATCAAGCCATTTTAGCCGCATTTGCGGTCCAGTGTGATTTAAAGCAACGGTTGCGCCAGCTGCTGCCGTTGGTCTCTTAAAAACACCAGCGCGTCACTCATGCCAGGGTTGAGTGGAGACAAATGCGCAAATGATGATGCAGTTAACCTTGATTTGGGTGTAAACATACCAGATTTGGAATATGGAGCATTCCCAGAAACACTTGCCTTGTGTGGTGAAATTAACAATCCATTATGGATTCGCTCCAGAAAAGACAAATGCTGAGGGGTTGACTGTGAACTTTACTAGGGGTGTAACGATACACAAAACTGACGGTTCGGTTACCTTGGTTTTGAAGTCACGGTTCGGTTTGGTACAGCAGGGGGAGAAAACTAAGCAATTTTATTATTATTATTATTATTATTATTAAACAGTAGCCTAGTTTACTGAACAAATTGTGTCTCTGTCTTTAAATGAATTCAATTATAATTAAAAGTTTCTTAAGGATAAAAAAATACATCTGCTAATGCTGTAAACTATATAGGGAGCCCTTACTTGCACATTACTATAAAAATAAAGGTTCAGAGCCCAAACTATTAGCCTGAATTCAGTTGCTATTTATTTTTAGATATAATAATCAACACTCAAATAACAAATTGTATGCATACTTGTTCTAAATCTAATTATAAACTTATGTTTTTACTCCAATTCGTTGTTGAATTATAATCATTTACACAGTGGCTGTCATTTTCATGACAGATTTATTTAAACATACACTAATTAATTAAGACATCACTAACCAGTTAAGTAAAATATAATGCATATTTAGGCTAATATAGTACATATATTTAGCGAAAGAGTTAATTTCTCTGACAAACTAACAAGCTGTGGACTCGCCTTAGGTAAACGCTAACGTTACGTGACACAGTGTTCAAGCTGTTTTACTGACGTCTTCACGCCGTTGAAAAACTGACTGAACGATTACACAAGATATTATACGTTTCAGTAAGCTGTAATGTATCTTTCAACATACCTTCAGAAGTTCATTCATGTTTATTCTGTAACTAGTATTAAAGAGGAAGAGATGATCGCGTTCACTCGCGCTCCAGCTTGAAATGAGGCGCCTATAGACCTTATGCAGCCCCGCCCCTTTTCAGCGCTGCGCTCGTTGTCTTTTGTCTTCCGGTTTGTATTTCCACTGCGATTTATGAATGAACTGCTCGTTTTAAAATGACATTTGTTTAGACATCTACTTTAAACATTACAATGCTCACGATAACTTTCATTAACTCTACAACAAATAAATCCACTTCACCAGCTAATTATTCTTTGACAGCGATGCCATATAAATGTACAGGGCTACCGCAAAAACGGAAGTTCAAAGACAATATTACAAAGATGGCGTCGCGCTTGTTTCTCTGGCGCATAAGGTCTATACAGTGATCTGTCATGTCACATCAAAGAGCGATCTGTCACGCCACATTAAAGAGCGCTAAACGGCATTTTTTTTGTTTGAATTCCGCAATGAAATGGACAGAACTTGAAAGATGACACTTTGTTTCTTATCAAAAGTAACAAAACGCGGAGCTTATTGCGATTAATGGTGGTTATGCTACAACGCTGTATTCGTCATGTAGAATGGGCAAGGGCTAGGCAGGGCGGCGGGGGCGCATTCGGTATGCCATTAGAGTATCGCGGTTCGTACCGTGGGTGGTGTATCATGGTTTTTCAGTTCGGTTTGAATATCATTACACCCCTAAATTTTACAATGACTCATTTATGGTTACACTTTTATTTCGATAGTCCACTTTAGACATTCTTCTAAAGGCTCCGAAATACTCATGGCGAAGTTCTTTTTTGTTCTTCGATTAGGGGTAAAAAAGTTTGAAATACGTAACCAGCGGTATACTGTAAGCGAACATCCTGACACCGCCTACACTGCTGAGAGCACCGTTTTAGATTAATATGTAAATATGTGCTGTGTGCTTTACTCTCAGTAACAAAATAAACAATTAAGAAAACATCTGATCATAACAATGCGAGTATATTTGCAAAAGCTCTGCAATTCAGCACTCCAGTCAAGTTACGTTTTTTTTTTTTTTTTTTTAATACCACTATATACAATGTTTTGCGTTAAAGCAAGCAGCTTTACACTATCAATCATGAAAAAACAGTGTCAGTGTCTCTTTCAATTAGAATTACAACTTCATTTTCTACTATAAAGCAGCTCTCCAGTGTGTTCATGTTTTTACTCGTGTACGTCTGACCTCAACAGATTGAACAGAAGAAATGAACCGGAGAAGGCGGAGCCTCAGAGCCACACCTACCTATTACATAATTGCCACAGACCAATAGTAGTTCGAAGGTGTTTACCAGCCAGAGAGAACTTTTCCGGAAAGTTCGCATTAGCAAGCTGTTTCGAACTCACGAAACGAACTCGTTTTGGCCTGATTTTGTTCTAAATGACGTCACACCAGTTTGTTCTTCGATTTTGCTTTAAGTATATCGGGGCCTTCACTATAAGTAACTTTTCAACTACATGTCAATTAACTCTCACTATTTTGCAACTTCATGTCAAATAACTCTCATTAGAGTAGTAGTATACTGCTAGGTTAGGGTTAGTAGTTGACATACTTGCAGAGCTATAGTTACGTACTATGTCTAAAGTGGACTACCAAAATAAAGTACTAGTACTTTTTTATCTATAGGTCATTTTCAGGCCAAAATCTGCATGTACAACAAATTTGGGTGTCACTATAGCAGTAATACAAACATCAAATATCTTAAACTCAGATTTTTGGTTATATACTTGTGATCTCACCTTTGTGGTTACAGAAAAGCAAAGTACGGAACCAACACAAAACACCAGGCAAATATTCAGTAATAATTCACACTGAATACAATTTAAGATCAAAGGGAATGTTTAAATCCAATTTACATCAAGTTCAGTTGAAATTATGTTCAATTCTTATGCAAATATAATCAATGAAAATCCACATTCAATCATTTCTAAATTAAATAAAATTCAAATATTTCAGGTCCCTGTTTGAGTTACACTAATAGTATTTAAAATAGAAATAGAAATGGAAAGAAAGAGTTGAGGTGCCAGAAAAATCAAAACATTATTTAAATATTGTTAACATAATGTTTTAATATTTAACTTTATCTGTATTTTTTTAATATGTTTAAGTAATACATTTTTTAAATGTATTACTTATATCAAAATATATATTTTTTTATTTTAAATCTCTTTTATTTTAAAACAAATTAATTAATAAGCAGCTTCTGGTAGATGCTTTCAAGCAGACAAAAAAACAAAACAAACTTTCTCCATTGATGGCCACTGAAAAATAGCTGTGAATTCTGAATAAAAAAATAGTTTCATTATATTAAAGTGGATGTGAGAGCTCTTAGAAAAAAAGAAAAGAAAAAAAAATTCAAATAGAAATGTGCAGTGGCAGCGTGATGCCACTGGCTGAAAGAACTTTTCTATTCACAACTTTACATATTCACAATATGTAAATTGTCACTTATCACATTATATATCCAAAGCTACAGATGGTCAAATTACACTTTTCCTTTGGTTCTTTCCAGCTAACCACATAGTTACAAGCTTAAAATAAAGTACAGTACATTTCTAATGGCTACTACTGAGATACTAAAGTAGTTTCTGCACTTCTAACTAAAATGTTCCAGTCAATCATACTGTACGTCACTGAAAAAAACGTAAACAAGATAATATGGCAGCATCCGTTGCAGTTATTTCCAAGCAGCTGCCATTGAGATGAATGGGAAGCAAATAACTGACCTTTTTGGATTGAACTATAATTCATACCCAAAGAAGAGGACACCATTTTAAGATGTTTGTGCGATACTGACTAGAAAAATCACTGCAGGTTCATCATCTAAGTCATGTGCTAAATTAGCTGAAATGTCCCTAAAAGCTATAAAATTTGATAGACTCCTTTTTTAGACACATCTAGTGATTTATGTGCTCTTAATGTACTGATGCAGAAAAGGTGCTCGCTGGCATTTTTAGATTGGCAGGAAAGATTAATCTGCGAGCCGAGCACGAGCAGGATGTGCGTGCATTAACATTACTTAATTGAGATTTGCGAACAGTCTCTGTAAAATGAGTCAGAAATCTATGTTATTTTGGTAGGGACATTGTTTAGCTAATTGATCTACGTCTTCACTCCTTTTTTAAACTGCACTAGAAGGTCAAGCAGCATAATAAGGCTAGAACAACCTTGGCGCCTTTTGTGCCGCAGTACAATGTGGCTCATTGAGAATGTTGGTTTCTTGGGAGTGATTCTTTCAGAGTGAAACTGAATGAGACTTGGAGGTGTTCTATCTCAGCAGAATGAGATCAAGAATGTGGAGACAGGAAAGCGTCCGCGGCAGTGTGTGGGAATCCGAACATTTTCTGTTGTGTTCCAGAAAGATGTCAGTGTGACATACAGTTGCAGACATTGTAAAATAACATTACATTAGTTTTAAATTTAACACTACACTTATTACACTTATTCTGTTACACTGTTGCTCTGTCTTCCAATGTCCCCGGGACAAAATAATGTACATGGTTACACAAACACCTTCACACAAGAAACCTAATTGATGGGTCATTCTATGAAATGGATGTCTATTCTGTTTTTCAATCAATTAAATCAATAAATCAACCAACCAACCAATCAATCAATCAATCAATCAATCAATCCAACCAACCTATGAACCAATCAACCAACCACCGACCGACCAACTAACCAACCAACCAACCAACCAACCAACCGATCGATCTATCGATCAACCAACCAACCAATCAACCTATCAACCTATCAACCAATCAACCAACCAACCAACCAAACTACCAATCAATCAACCGATCGATTGATCAACCAACCAACCAATTCATCAACCAACCAATCATGCTGATATTTTACAGATAATCTACATCTCAACGATCATTTGTATATTAATGCACTACTAACAAATGTAACAAAACAAGATAAATTAATGAAAAATATGATACCTTAATTTGTCCTCAAAGAGTTAGGGCTGGGCGATTTTTCCAATTTTTTCGATTAATTTGAATTTAATGTTTTGCCTCGATTTTATTATTTTTGAAATCGAGAAATCGCGATTTTGAATAAAAATGTTAGCAAGCTTTACAATTAGACATGTTGACAATACAGCATTGATAACCATTAGGAGAAGAAAATGATCCGACCACATGATGGCGCCGGCGCGCCTAATTAACCGCTCTCGTGTGACGTTCTATGAACGTAGAACACATCACTATTCTTAAGCGGCTGTTCATTCAGAAATGCGTTATTGCGTTATAAAAATGAGACGCAGGCAGTGGAATGAGAAAAAAAAAAGGCAAAGTTATTAAACGCGAGTTGAACTTTTTTTAACTTGACCGCCATGTTTTTAGAATGCCATTTCATGGGTAAGATGCGAGACACGAGTGCGCCAAACATAAAAACAATACGACAAATAGCGCAATGGAATGCAAAAACCTGTAAAGGACTACTACTGTATGTTTGATATTTCATGTTTACATGATGGTGACAGGCTGAAAGCTGCTGTTGTTTTCTGTTTTTACAAAGCATTTGCTGTTAATAATAGCCTATTACTGGTGTTATTTATTTCAGGCATATTTTCTGCAAAGATATTTAACAAATTGTTTTACATTTACACCATGTTGATCACTTCATGTGTGGTGCACTTGTAATGGAACTTTTTTTTTAATCAGATTGTTAATAAAGAAAATGTTACTTGAATCATATTGTAGTTTTTAAGTTGACTAGTTAAACAGTAAAAAAAAAAAAAAAAAAAAATCAAAATCGTGAATCGGTCTATCGTTCTGAAAAAAATCGAGATTTTATTTTTTTCCCATATCGCCCAGCCCTATAAAGAGTTCATGAAATATATGAAATATTATATATAATTGCATAACTGTATTATATATTACCTATTTTATATGATTATATATAATTTAATTGACAATGTATTAAAAATAAATGTATTTTTCCCCTTTTAAAGAATAAAGCCCAAATGCTACCTTTTATTTCCATGAATTCTGCAATCACATGGTGCATATTACAGAAAAAAAAAAAAATATTGATTATATAATGATATTATGATGATGTTATTTAAACAAAGCAATAACAGTTCACTTCCTGAAGGTTAATGATGCCATTATGACAAAGTCAATTGTTAAATAATAAATGACATCGTCAATACAATTTTATATATAAAATTATGATAAATTATTAAAATTTTGTTTACATCGACCTATTTGTTTGCTTCCATCCACCCAATTATATATATATATATATATATATATATGATTGGGACACTTTTTCCAAGTCATATCAATGGCAAAAAGTGTCCCAATCACCCTGAATATATATATATTCAGGGTGATTGGGACACTTTTGGGGACACCCAAAATTCACATAAAAATAGGTGGATGGAAACATCATATTCTAAAAATGCGCATTAAAAATGTATGCGTTTAATTGAGGTGGATAATTTTTCATCCGATAAGAAGGCATGCGCATAAACTGCGATAAAAACACATTTACCGAATAAATCCCTCGATGCACAAAACGCATGTGCACGCGACTTTGCCTCAACAGATGATCTGATTGGATAACTGGAGTAACCAGCAGACCAATTTCATCACACAGCATCTGAAATGTTGGTTTGGTCATTCTGAAGTACCTGAGCCAAGACTGTCATCAAAATGATATGGTATAATTACCTTCCAGAACTGTTTCACACGATTGCATTCCCAAAACACCAGGCATCCTCCTCCAAATGCAAGATAAAATGACAGCGTTTACTGTGTTCTGTCTGCATGCTCTGAGAGACAAGTAATTTAGGAAAAAAGAGCCACAGTGGCTTCCCCAATTGCAACAACTTCCATTTTTATTACCGATATTTTGCACTTGTTTCCCAGGAAGTGACGATTTTGTTCTCTTAAACACGTCGGATGGAACGGTGCTTTACGCATAATTTAAATTCACAACTTTGGATGGAAACATATAGCTTGTTTCATCTCCGTTTACTGCATTTTCTCAAATCTTATTCAAACTGTCAATGCTTATACATCACACCAATACAGTACATCAATTCTCCAGCAATGTTGCAACTCTTTACTCTCCTCTGATTTTCCACCATTTTTTTTCACACATGATTCACACCTAAAATAAGGTTGTTTATGCAAAAGCGCCTATTGCTGCACATTGTTTCCAGGAACCCATACAACTTTACAGACTTCACTAAATCCATGCAAACTTCAGCAAGCAGTTGGCTGCGCCTGGGAAAAATATAAACCTAATTTACTTGCTTAAGCCTCGTGTACAGTACCTGATGTTGAAGCTCTAGCTCTTGGTTTTCAATAATCCTCCCTGGTTCCCTCAGAGTCCGGAGTGGCATGCCGAGCCGTATCCGTTTTACCCAGCAGGGATCATCACACTTTATCCACTTTACTCTCAATGTGGACTCAGTAGGAAACCAACTTACATCAACCTCTTGCAGATGAACGGCTTAAGACATCAAGTTTCCATCTGTTTCTCATAATGTGCTGAAAACATGCAAAATATCTTTAAATCACTCAGTATGCTGTACCTCTAAAACTAAAGAACTTCCTGACAAACTTTCCAGCCTAGCAAGTCTATGCAGAGAAAATGATTTCACACAGAGCACAGAAACTTTTGATTTATAGCCTTTTGTTGAATTGCAATTGAATCTACATTTATTGTACTTTCCTTTCTTGCATTTCTCTCAAATTGACACTGGGGTCTGGAAATTGCAGGGTATATCTACGTTGTCTGCTTGCCACAAAGCACACAGATAAAAACAAAGTTCATGGGAAGCTCTAACATTTTCTAGCACTCAGGAGAACAACTTGAGGAGAGTTTTCACCTCTTTTAACTGAATTCTCAATTGCAGATTTACCTGCGGTTGCCGGCTTCATGTTATATTCCTTCAAGTTTTGCTTTGGAACAGTCTCCTTTGTTTTTTAAGCTCTGTTTTTATTTAAATAAAAGTCTGTAGTGGGATCTCAGAGTGATGTGATCATTCTCTAGCCCTAGAGGCCTAGCGTACCACCAGCAGGGTCAACGTTTTTGCTCTAAAAAACATTTTTGACTGGTTGTCGTAGCAAGTCAATCTTGATGTGTGTTTTTGTTCTTTGCTCTGGTTTTGATAGGATGGAGAGATAAATAAACCATGAAATTAATCACCCGTGTTTGCTAACCCTACAGCAAGTTCCCACACATCCGCCTACTCATTCTGAGGGCTTATGAGTACTGAATACCCCCACATATACAAAAAATATATATAAGAATAAAAAGGATACTGCCTCCACCATCTCATCCTGTTAAAATCACCCACTATACTACATGGTTCATCACTCTTAGAGAAAGTTGCTGATCTGTGATGAGCAGTGAATGTTCACAGTGTTTTTGGGTTGGAATAAATAGGCTAATTTTGTATATTGTTGCACGTTAGTTGTATTTTATGTGAAGAAATCACTGATTAATATAGGCTACAACAAAAGTGATGAATGCTAATATTTGCAATCAAAAGCAAAATAGGAAATTCTCACTATGAACAGATATTTCATAAACATAACATTAAAGTAGGCAATATCACACGAACAAGCGTTGTCAGGCAACCCACAGGTAAACACTGATGTGCTAGCATAATTGCGAGAGTGATATTTTATACAAAAAAAAAAATTAAAAATTAAAAACAACTTACATTTTGGATTCATTCCTAGTTTCAAACGAACGATTGCGTGTCTCCAAGCAGTGTTTTGTACAAATCGTTTGAATAAACGCTTCACAGATTCACTCATAAAGTCACTTGTTGCCACCTACTGGCGTTATGATGTAACCTACAGAAAGACTCTGAAAAATCCCCAACACGCATGCACAGGAAATGTGGAATATTGTAGCTACACCAAGACGTAAAATAATGATTTCAGTTTTGAAGTTCGAGAGCCCAGTCCGCATTATAGAAAATTCGAGAAATAGGTAATGTTTCTTCTTTTGTTTCCCACATATGACAAAAATATATGTTATGAATGACGATGTAAATAGGGAAGCTTGTTTCCGCCACTGAATACAACATAAAAAAGGTAATTGCGACTTTTTATCTCACAATTCTGACCTTTTTTTCCCTCAGAAATGGACTTTATAACTTGCAATTGCGAGTTTATATCTTGCAATTCTGACTTTATTTCTCGCAATTGCGAGTATATATCTCACAATTATCATTTCCAATTGTGAGGAAAAAAGAATTAATAAATCTTTATAAATCTTTCTCAGAATTATGACAGAATTATGAAATTTTTACTTTATAGCACGGAATTGCGACTTTATATCTCGCAGTTCTGACTTTATAACTCACATTGCAAGTTTATATCAGGCAATTCTGAGAAAAAAAGTCAGAATTATCTTCTAAATTGTTTTGTTCCGTGACGGAAATAGGTAAATAAATGACAATAGAATGTAATTTTTTTGCGTATAGGCTACTTTCCGTACTTTTTATTTAAGATGTATGCCATACTTCTATTTAATTAAAAACTATGTCCATATATGTTTTTAAATGTATGTGGAAAAAGTCATCCTCTTTTAGTAACCTACTTTTCGTCGTAGTTTCAGTTAAAAACAAAAGGTTAGTTAGTCAGAGTGAACTAAAGTAAGCGTTTCACTAGTATAATCTCTCACAGTGAGTTTCAGACGTGAACAAAGTTTAAACCTCTCTCGGTTTGTCATTTAAAACTCTGCTATTTAGCACAGTAAACATTAAACAACCCACAAATGTGTTTTTAGTCATTCTGGTTTATGGAATAGCTATAACCTGCTGTTTTGTAGTCTTTAGAGACGCAACAAAAGCACCATAATTGATTTTCATAAACCTCTCAAACTCTAACCTCAAAACGAACAGATTTTGGAGCACAGATTATCTCCCACAATAAACTACTTGAAAAAGGTGAACTCAATCCCCAATGTGCAAATATATTTAACAGAGTAAAGTGCAGAAAACTGTTTAATGCTACATTAATCAGGGCAGGTATTATTTGAGAATTCAGTGATTGTCCACATTTTTCTTTTTAATTGGGCTTTAATTGCCATAATAAACACCCCACATCAGAGCAGTTTATTATGTACAGTAGTCCTGTGGGTTAAGTATTTTACCCAAGGCCTGCTGAGGGCAATAGAAATGCAGGGCCAGGACAGCCGTAACTATTAAATTAACATCACAAGTGGCCTGCTGGGCTTTGAACCCACAACCCTGCGGATGCCAACAAGGAGGCATAGCCAAAGGCAACATGGCAGTTTCATTTGAGACAGAGTCTGAATATACACTTTGCTGGAGCTTACAGTAAAAGTTCTTAACATTTTGATGGTACTTGCAGTAAGCAAAAAATAACATTATGTCAATCATTTACTCATCCTCGTGTCCTTTCAAACCTGTCATTTTGAAGACTGTGAACAGGAACTGAACTTTTCAAGCCTCAAAAATGAGCAAATGTATAATAAAAGTGGTTAAGCTTAAACAAATTTTGCTGGTGAACTATGGCAATATATTTTTCTGCTAGCCAAACCAGCACTAAACCCCAACTATCCGTGAAAATACATGCTTATCTAACCTGGTACAAAGTTAAAATTGTTTGAGAGAAACAAGAGATCTTAAACAGCAGCTTATAATAGCACCTGGAAAGCTGTCTGAGAAATCAAAGGAGTGAATGGATAACAGCGCTGAGCTTGATTAAAATGCCCAGGGTGAGCCGTGGCAACCATTGCTCAGAATCTGTCATGATTTAGAAGGTGTGAAGGATGTGTGAGGTGCACTCTGAGGAGTCATCGCTGGCCTGTATAACACTCAGATAACCTACCGGAGAGGGATCGGTCTTGGGCCATGAGTCCTTATCAAACGTAGCATAAATATCAGGCTTGAGTTTCCTAAAAGCCTCTTTGAGTTGAAAGGAGCTCAAGGTCACACAGCTTTCCCCTGCACTGCTGTAGCCATTCAACCGATTGAAAAGATGAGGAGCATCCCAAGATACAAGCTGACAGATACCCCAATGAGTGAGTAACAATTCTGATACTAATATTACCTTGATTCTGGGATTCTTGTTTTTATATGTCTTTATATGTTAATCTATTTAAGTAATAATAATAGTAATTCTTATATAGCCTATATACAGGGCCTAATATTAACACTCGCCAATCACCAAATGTGAGTAAAAATCGGCGTTGGCGAGTTTATGAAACGGTGTCAATCACCAGTTGGCCGGTAACATTTTTATGAATTCAAACAATGCAGAACATGAACATGAAGGACGCTCGGGACAGTTGACGGGTTGCGAATTTGAATATTCAAGCGCAAGAAGACGTGAAAGGGAACTTCATTACTCATGCCTGTAAGAAGTTTTGTGCGCACACATCCGAAGCGCGCACCCAGAAAGCCGTGTCTCAGACAGCGCACGAATACTGCGCTCTCTTTCACATGTTCTTGCACTTGAACAGACAGATTCACAGAAAAATCATGTCAAAAAAAATGCGCGTCTCAGCGAGTATCCTAGTAAACACAATCGGTTATGTCTTAAGTGAACGTAAAGAGTAGAGAAAGAAAATGCCTGTGTATAAGCGCACAGCCATCTTTAGAGTTTTGTGTTTGAACTTCTGTATTTTCAATTGCTTTGTACATTTGTATAGCATCGTTGGTGAAGAGGAATTAGCTGGTGGAGTAGATTTGCTTATTGTAGAGTTAACAAAAGTTATTGTGAGCATTGTAACGTTTGAAGCAGAGCTCATAACAAATGCCAGTAGACCGGGAAGATTTTAAAACAAGCGGTTCTTTCATAAATCTGTAAGATCTTACCTTCTTGCTGTGGAAATACAAACTGGAAGACAGAACACAATGAGCGCAGCGCTGAAAGGTATCGAAATTGGAATAGAGCATTGTGACGCTTCACTGGTATCTAAAATTTTGGTGTCATAACTGTTTCATGGCCAGTAAAAAATATTTATGGCTGGTAAATTTTCTTAAAGGTGCAGTAGGTGATCTGGGAAATGCTAACGTTAGCCTGCTAGCATTGAAAGCATACGATACCACCCTCCCTGCAATCGCCGTCCAAAGCCACGCCTCCTCCAAAACACATGAACGCGCACACATACACACAGCTGTTCTCTGCAAAGTGTCACAAGAGACGGTGTTAAACTACCTGTCTCAAAGCACATAATAACATTACAATAATAATGAGCGTAAACAACTTAGAGAGCTTGTACCTGACTGCTGCAGATTAATTTCGGTGTTGATACTGTTGACATGAAAATGCATAATTCCGAGTCTGAGGACATGAACAGCTCCGGTTAGAATGTCACGGGTTGCCATCTCTTAATCACGGTAGTTATGGCGTGAATGCAGCATAAGCTTGTTGTTTTGATTAAGAAGGAACTGTAAAAGTTGGCTGCTGTTTGTTTCCATGACTGAAGTCTTGTATAAACTCTGCATAGCATGAACGCGCTTATGACGTACAGTATGATGTCTGCGCGAACAGCGTGAGTGAGGGTATGTAAATACATACATTGACAGGCAGGTAGGACATCATATTTCATTCGGACCAAGAATAAAGATTGGATGAACATTTGAGGGTCCTACGCCTTCCACAGACAATATATATTTATAAAATAAATATTAATTATTCTAAACTTTTTATAGTACATCATTAAACTTTTTAATAATGTACGATAATGTATATAAAAGATTAAATGATGATTCAAGTAAAACCTCAGATTTTACAAATCCTGCACAAGCCTTTCAAATTAAACTGCAGACTATAGAAAAAATTAACAAAAGGGATTTAAAATTTGACTTGGACATATGACAAAAGGCTAAGAGTTAAGACTTCACTTGGACTTTGCATCAGAGATTTGTGAACATGTCTGGGTGAAGAGTACCCATTCTCCATCATTGCCTGGGGAGCCAAATAATGAAAAGAACTGAAATAACACAGAGGCTTCCTAGCTGCCCATTTCTGCATACTAAAATCCTTGTGAAAGTTAAGAAAAGAAACAGAAATTGGTGTGAATACCTCCGTACCTGTCTTATATCATTCTTTTGGACCCCGTCATACCTTTAGAGTATATTAAAGGGATAGTTCACCCAAAAAATAAATAAATAAATAAATAAATAAATAAAAATAAAAATTCTGTTATCATTTAGTCACCCTCAAGTTGTACCAAACCTGTATACATTTCTTTGTTCTGCTAAACACAAAGAAAGATATTTGGAAAAAATGTTTGTAACGAAGCAGATCTCACCCCCCATTGACTACCATAGTAGGAAAAAATACTGTTGTAGTCAATGGGGGACGAGATCTGCTTGGTTACAAACATTCTTCCAAATATCTTCATTTGTGTTCAGCAGAACAAATAAATTTATACAGGTTTGGAACAGTGGAGTAAATGATGACAGAATTTTCATTTTTGGATGAACTATTCTTTTTAACTAACACAAGATGTTGCTGTGATGGCACATGTCAAAACATCCACCTACACATGTGAATATGCATACGCAGATGTGTACAATAGGGTTTTTGTGGTTTGTTTACATTTATTTCCCTTTCTCGCAGTTTCCTGTTTACGCTGAGGGGAAAGGGGAACGATGATTCCAACAGATAATGACTTGATGGCCTAAGGCATTCTCAAAAAACAGGCGCAAATTGTGTGTATGTGTATGTTTGTGTGTGTTTGTGTGTGTCAAGTCTGGCCACACAAATCAATACCGTCAAATGGCACCCTGCAGATCTCTGATAATTACAGAGCAGGACGTGGAAAAGGAGAGCTTAAAGGGATAGTTCACCCAAAAAGGAAAATTCTGTTATTATTTACTCAGCCTCAGCCTTTTTACACACCTATAGAAGCTTGTTTCTGCCACTGAATAATAAAAAAAGAGGTTTATTTTACAATTCAGACTTTTTTTTTTTTTTGCAGTTGACCGTTCACAAAGACCCACCCCTTTTAGTTACTGTTGCTATGTCCGACAAGCCATGCCGATCTCTCGCCACACATCATGTTCTCATGCAGTGAAAAATACATCGCGGAGTAAAGAGGACACTGCCAACGTGTCAACAGACAAGACAGAGCAGGTTACTTTTGATATGAAACAGTCTCAAATTTTAAATTTTGTCATTTTTAAAGAAATTTAAACAATAAATACTGTTTTGTGGCTCTTTAATTTGTCGTGACAGATCGCTGTAGCGCCTCAGTTCAAGCGGCTCGTGAACTGATCATCTCTTCCTACTAGTTAATTTATAGCATCAAATAAACATGAATGAACATCATAAGGAATGTTTCAATCGCGGAAAGATGTCAGTACACACAATTTTTCAAGTTCAAGTCCACCTACGTTAATCTACTAACTCACCTGACTGCTTTGTGGTGGATTTGGCGTTATGATTGGTTAGATTGCCTGTCAATCAAACTCCTGGCGAAGGGTCAATTGCGAGTTTATATCTCACAATTCTGAGGGGAAAAACTCGCAATTGTGAGAAATAATGTCTGGATTGTGAGATGTAAACTCGCAATTAAAAAAGGTAATTGCGAATTTTATCTCACAATTTATCTTACAATTCTGAGTTTATATCTCGCAATTCGGACTTTATAACTCACCCCCTCACCTCTGGTCGACCATCCCACTCAGCCCCAGAGTGGGTGTCCTGAACTAGGCAAGATATTGCCTGGGAACTATGAAGATCTCAGAAGTATACAAGATGGCGAGGGGATGGGTGTAGGCTGTCAATACATGGATTAAAAATTAATTGTTTTCATTTTGGTTCGTTCTTAGCAAAAATATTTTTTGTTCAGCCAGAGCCAGGTCCCAGAGCAAAATAAAATATGGAATAGCGTTAATTCACTTTAAAATGAGAGTTTGTGCTCATATATAGCATAATCTTTGAAAATAACAATACAAATTGCAGAGCATCAGAGAAAGATGGCTAAATGTAAAAATAGAGGAAATGAGTATGAATAATTAAATATCCAATACTGACAATACTGATAAATTTACAAATATCTCTAATATTGACTGATAACCGACATGGTACTGATATTTTTTGCATCTCTAGTTATAATTTACTGAAAATTTTCTCCAGAAAATCAGCCCTGCATAGCCATGAAGCAGTAGCAATGTCAGATTCATGAACGAATGATTCTTCTGAATCAAATCTTATCAATCAATCAATCCAGTCCACAAAGCCAGTATGAATGATTCATTCACTAAACAGACTGATTTGATTGAGTTTAAAGACTCATTGACTCAATTCAATCACAGCAGTTAACAGCCCATTGAAGTAATTATTATTATTATTATTATTATTTTTATTTTTCCTAAAAAAATTAGGACACTAAAAATTTGTCTTTTGTGTTCCACAGAAGAAAGAAAGAAAGTCATACAGGTTTGGAACGACATGAGGGTGAGTAAATGACAGAATTTTCATTTTTTGAGTGGACTATCTCTTTAAAGGTACAGCGCTACTGTACGTTTTTCTTCAGCGCAGTTCTGTTGTGTTGCCAGAATCCATCTTCTACTCCTCGCCCTTTTAAAACTGACATATCCAGTTCACGTCAAGGCTGCGGTGGGTGAGAAACACACTCAGATTCTTCTTTACTGTAATACCTGCAAACAGCTACTCCCTCCTCGACTCGATGGAGTGAATTTCTTTCCAGTGAGTGAACACCGACTCATCTTTGAAATCCTAAAGTTTATCTGGGGTGAGAGACAACAACATGTGCGTACTTGTTTCTTTTTTGCCCTTCCCCTGTGTTTGCTGCAATGCCTGCACTCGACTCCATTTCAACTATTATTTTCTCTCAAGTTTCAAGCAGAAAGCCTGAATAATAAATAAATAAATAATTACAGTCACAGAAGTAGATACAATGAAAGGCAGGAGTTTTGTACACTAAAGCATCTCAGGAATCGACTGAATCAATCGTGTCTTTAGTCTGAACACTCATCAGATCATACAGATCAGTAACGCTCGATATTGTAGCACCGAACGGCGGGTTTTTCTTAAAATATCTAGTCAGAAGTACGATTCACATGTCAATAAACATTGAAATGTTGTGACTGTAGTCTTTCAACTATAGGAAATAAAGCAAAAGTTTTATTTTTGCTCGCTTCGATTGGAAAAAACTGAACGAGAGAAAGAAATAGAGAAAAAGCAAGAGGGAGATGAAAGCGAATCTTGCATTTGTAACACTTTCATCTATTCTCACAATGATGCCCTTTAGAGTAAATGAGCTCCATGTTTCAAATGTGACAAGCCTCTCTTGAACTGATGAACAGTTAGATTATACTTTCATTCTGCCCGCAGTGACTGCAAATGTATGAACACACACACACACAGGCTCAATAACATGGTTGATATATATCAAATATATGTATATATCTTGTATGATAGTCTATATATACACGCATGGGAACGCACAAATAAAAAGCTGGAAAGTCAAAAAGTGGCAGAAATATAAAGGAGAGAGAGGTGGAATGGCTTTGGAATATGACAAGCGACATTCAAACCTGCACACAATAGCACATACTGTACTTGCCATGAGCAAATTGTGCCACAGCTGTGACAAAATTGCCCTATTTTTATTCATTCCCTGTCTTACAGGTCCAGAATTAGTACAATGGTTCAGGTCTGGTCATTGTTAGGTCTATACATGTGTGTTTGCGACTGTTAATAGGATCTTTTCCAATCTATGCCAACTACAGCTCTCCCTAGAGCACAAAAATCTACAATAGGCTCTTATCTAATATAATGTGCACCACTTGTATAAAATAAGACTCTGCAGACTGTGCATTGCACCTGATTTTCCAGGTAACACAGACCCTCAAAAAGAAAAATGTTTTTAATGAAGAAAATGTTAATAACAATGAGAAAGTAGAATATATCAGCATTAGAGCAAGAGAGAGAGAGAGAGATACTAGGAGAGCCATTAGAGCTGGCCTGTGAGATCTCATTAATGCGAGTGTTGAAAAGGCGTTTATAAAGGTCCTCGGCCAGTCCTAACCCGACTGTAGTTCTGTAAGTAATGCTTCAATCTCCAGACTCCCCAAAGGACAGAGAGACTCTTATTACTGCATCAGACTGGTAATGAGTCCGCTTCTTTTATTGCACACACTGCATGCATGTGAGCCTCTTTAATCACGGCCACTTGTAATGACACACACGAAGGTCAGCGAGAAGAGAATCACATGCTCAGATTCAGAAGATCTGTGGGACTCTGATCTGGACTTTATGTGTTTATTCAACTGCCTAGCTTTCAATTTCTCTGTCTAATTCATATCTATTCATATGTCTATCTACCTATCATTTAATCTATCTGTCCATCTGTCTGTCTATACAACAGTCCATCCATCCATCCACCCACCCACCCATCCTGTACATTTATCCATACGTCTATCTACTAGGGCAGTCAAAATTAACACGTTAACGCATGCAATTAATTTTTCCAGTTTAAAGCGTTAAAAATATTTAAAGTAATTAATGCAGCATCTGTTTTTTTCCATCATCCTTCACGCTATCATTCATTCAAGTGCTATTAAACCATACAAGTGCGATAAGACGCCAAAAAAAAAAAAAGAACTTAAATCTGTACTGGTGCGCTGTCTGTGAATCTCCTGTCTATGTGACAGACACACTCGACTCACGCGCACAGAAAGCCACTTCAGACAACGCACGCACCGGCCGCATTGAGTTGTCTTTTGCGCTTAAATGGACAAAAACCACACCACACAAAGGTATGTCAAAATGCCCTCTTTGTTGAGTATCCTCAACAAACGGTGTAACGGACGTAGGCCGGTAAGAGCTGTGCGTGTAAACCTCACTCCCCTGATCTCAAGAGGCGCTCTAGCGAATGACGTTGGAGACTGCGGTCTTTAGCCTCCTTGTTAGAGGGCCCGACTCCTATGCCGGTGGACCCGGGTTCGAGTCCCGCTTAGAGCGGGCGGTTCGAACAGGAAGGGTTACATTGGTGCCGTGACCCGGATGGGAGTAAGGTTTAAGGGGGTGAGTGTAACAGACGTAGGCCGGTAAGAGCTGTGCATGTAAACCTCACTCCCCTGATCTCAAGAGGCACTCTAGAAACTGACGCTAGAGACTGCGGTCTTTAGCCTCCTTGTTAGAGCACCCGACTTCCATGCCAGTGGACCCAGGTTCGAGTCCCGCTTAGAGTGGGCGGTTCCAACAAGAGGGGTTACATAAGCACAGTCTTAAATGAGTTAAATAAAGTCTTAAATGACCATAAATAGTTGTGAGGACATCGGATGTGTGTGTCAGATCCACGTCATCTCAAAGTGACAGCAGCCTAATAAACCTGCTGCTGTGATGTCTGTCATTAATGTTAATGAAAGAACAAAAGACAAAGAGAAAAATCACTCACTGCTCTTGACCATCTATCCATTCAGCTGTTTTTCTGTCTATTCATCTGTCAATTAATCTTGCTAATCATCTTTCAATTTGTCTGTCCAATTCATATATCTATCCATGTCTATCTACCTATCTATCCATCCATCCATTGCAAGTACAGGTACACCCTTCATATATTAGCTTTATTTGAAACGTTTTTACTATAGCTACTGTGCCACAAGTTCAATACTAAATATAACTGATGACTGTGTGTGTGTGTGTGTGTGTGTGTGTGTGGTCTGTTCACTCAATACTAAAATGCCTTGTTCACTAAAAGGTCATGTAGACCATTTACGTGTGATAAATGTGACTGTGATATGAGCCAAAACTGTGCTAAAAACAACCAAAGGCAACAGGTTACAACAAACCAGACAGCTCTCGGTTTCTGATTCATCATTAAATCGTTCTCCAGAGGCCGGTAGAACTCATGGGACGTGTCCCAGACATTCACGGGGCCTGGTGGGACACTTTTAAGAGTTGTTTGTAGCCGTCTTCAATATGGTTTTGACAAGCAATTAAGGTAATTTTTCTTAAGATAATATAAAACATATTACTCAACTCTACCTCCATTATGGTTACTTTAAAAAAAAACACACACAACCTTTAATGCTGTCATTGTCATAGACAAGATATATCGATTGAAAAAAACAGTGCCTTACTGCAATATTGCCACTTTGGCAGGTAAGAGTATTAAAATTCATGGCTGTCAAAAATCGCTCTAACTTTCTCTCAACGACTTTTCATCTCTGCCTCTGCAGTCGCTGTCCAGCTGCGTGATAAACTCTTAATCAATGTAAAATGCCCTCGCCGTGTTTACTGATTGGCTTACGAGAACGAGCCTGTCCGCTGTCACTTCTCATTGCTGGATTGGAATGCTCTCGAGCTGACTGACGAAAGGAGGATTTGATTCGCGCAACGACCAGTCAGCGGCTGTCACTTTTCACGAGGAATGAACCACGGCGTGTGCATAAGTGTGCTCAGTGGTTTCTGATTTCTAATTATCAGGGCTATACAGAAAGCCACTCTTTTTCGTATTTGATTTAAACATTTCGTCATTGTACAAAATGCTACTTTGCTATGCAATTTTCACGTATTTGCAAAAAGAAAGTTTTTTTAAAATTAAACACTGATTAAGCCAACATTTATTCACAGCCCATTTTACTACTGTAATATAACATATTTCCAAATGAAACATGATATTCAGGGACAAAAATGAAAGTTAACATTTTGAGAACAGACAAAAAGTAGTAAAAGAAAGTAAAAAAGGTGACTTGAATAGTTAAATCTTATCCAATTCAGTTACTCACAAAGCGACTTTGTTTGATATTCTTTAAGTGGCAGGATTTCGTGTTTCTGCAAACGTCGCTTTGCACTTTTTGCAGTCCTACATGTCAGACTGATGAGCAAATCGAGGTCTCCTTCAGCCCCTGATGGTAATTGGTGTGACATCTCCAGGGGTTTCTTCCTGCAAGTCTCTTGGCTTGTAAAGACACCTTATATCATCACAGCCCTTGATCAGCTCTCCCCATTAGAAGCTTAAGAATTATAAAAGATGAAAGGCTATGAATTATGGCTATGTAATGACTTTGATCAAAGCAATATGTGTAATGCAAACCACTAATGATTTACGCCCCCTAAACGCAATTCCACTTAAACAGAGACACATTATGAGTTTATTTGTATGTATTAATATAACCTATATGTATACTAATGCAATAAATCAGTGGTAAATTGACAACCTTGAGTAACTTATTGACTATATAAACCAGTGGCAACAGCTATATGAAAAAGTCCAAACAATATTCAATAAGTAATTAAATAATAACATAATGCAACAAAGACATAACAAAGCAATATAGTTCATTAGACAAACCGTAGATTTGCCAAGCAACTCTCTGCATTAATATAGAATTCAATTAATGTACAGCTGATATGAAAACACTATATGGCCGAGTATACAGCCTTCTTGTTATAATTAACAGGTTTGGCTATTCCAGTCATTTCCAAGAGAACAAATCCTAAAGTGACACCATACAAGGGCATTCTGAAGAATAGCAACACTTTAGGGAGGGTCCTCTTCTGTTCCAGCATGACAATGTCTCTGTGCACAAAGTGAGATACATATAGAAATGATTTGCTGAGTCTGGTGTAGAAGAACCATTTCACAGAGGTATTGTTATTTTGGAAAAGAAAACTGTCATCAAACTGTTGATATAAAATTGGAAGAACAGAATTTTCTAGAATGTCATTGTATGTTGTAGAACTAAGATTTGTTTGACCATTTAATGGCCTTATAGTGTATATTTCCATGTTCCATAACAATGTTGGATGTTGCAGTCAGACTTTAGAAATATTTAAAGCAGGGGACACCAGGTATGACCGTAACATGGGACTTTGTTCTAAATATTAAGTTCTAAGTAGCCTATCAAGGGTATTTTGCATTTTTTAAAATTCATAACCACTATTCTATAGCAAAATGCAACAGAATACATATTTATCTTAGATAAAGATAAATATATATTAGATATATACATTTATAGATAAATACATACATACATACACATACTAACGACAGATGATAGACAGATGATAGACAAATGGACAGAGACAGACAGACAGACAGAGAGACAGACATATAGACAGACGGACTGACAGAGAGACAGACATATAGACAGACAGACATATAGACAGACAGACCGACAGACAAATATATAGACAGACTGACAGACATATAGACAGACAGACAGACATATAGACAGACCAACAGACAGACAGACATATAGACAGACCAACAGAAAGACATACATTTAGACAGACAGACAGACATATAGACAGACCAACAGACATATAGACAGACCAACAGAAAGACATACATATAGACAGACCGACAGACATATAGACAGACAGACCAACAGACAGATATATAGACAGACCGACAGATATATAGACAGACCGACAGACAGATATATAGACAGACAGACAGACATATAGACAGACCGACAGACATATAGACAGACCGACAGACAGACAGACATATAGACAGACATACAGATAGACAGACAGACCGACATATAGACAGACCGACAGACAGACATACATATAGACAGACAGACAGACATACAGACAGACCAACAGACATATAGACAGACCGACAGACATACAGACAGACATATAGACAGACCAACAGACATACAGACAGACCAACAGACATATAGACAGACAGACAGACATACAGACAGACATATAGACAGACATATAAATAAATAGATAGATAAATAGATAGATAGACATATAGACAGACAGATATATAGACAGACAGATATATATATAGACAGATAGATAAACCCCTAATTACTGCTCATTAATAGTAAGGTAGTTGTTAAGTTTAGGTATTGGGTAGGATTATGGGAATAAGGCATTAATATCTGCTTAATAAGTACTAATAAACAGCCAATATCCAAGTAATATGCATGCTAATAAGCAACTAGTTAATAGTGAGATCCATATGGTTCGGGACAAATGCATGTACTGTTACACCATAGATAGATAGATAGACAGACAGACAGACAGACAGACAGATAGATAGATAGATAGATAGATAGATAGATAGATAGATAGATTATTTGCCTGTTTGTTTCTTTAATCTGGATGGGGTAAGAGCAGCAGAGGAGCAGATGGCATCTCAAAGAAACACAGTCTCATCAGGAGGTCTAAAATCCACAGGAAAAAACGGGGGAAAAGGGAAAAACCCTGCGAGTTTTGGCAGAGGGACACGCACTGACCTTCTGTCCTGTCTGCCTGCCCGCAGAGTAGCATGAGCACCAGCCGTGGAGGAAGATAACAAGACGCGAGACTCCCCACATCTCCCCGGCCTATTACTGCACTATTATCCTCCGTTATTAAGTTTCTCAGGCCTGTTTGACTGATGGCTGAATGAAACGGGGGTCAATTTATTAGGGGAGTCTGTTCTGAGACAGAGAAGAATCAAGGACAATGGTCAATTTATCATCTTTTATATGCCACCACTGGTGCATTCAACAAGTTGCTGCCATTTAAATTGGGGGCAAAACAGCATGATCACAATGGCGGCCTCAATGAAGTCAATCCAATAAACCATCAAGGTACATGATGAGCTCAGTGTTTAAGGTGCTGCATTTGTGCACTACACTTCGATTTGGAGAGTTGCAAAAATAAATAAATTACAATGTTAACTTCACAAATCCAACATGCAATATTATTTAATTCAACATACAATAAAAATGTCTACAAAATTTTTCATCAAAATGTTAAATACCTTGCATCACCTCCGAAACAGCAATTCACTCTGAGTCATATAAGTCAAATAAGTCATAATTTACATTTTAGTGCTGTCAATACATCAACATTGTATGTTTCAGTGTGTTTCCGTCCAAGAGTATCTCTCGTATCACCATTACAACATCTGGTGACTTGCCATGACAGCGGTTCAATTTCAGACTGCTGTGCCTTACTGTCTTGGACACAATGGCTCACTAATGACTTGTGGGTAAAGATCAAGGACAATCTCTTTCTAAGACTGAATAAGAGCAGAGAGGTTCAAGTTGAATTTTGTTAAGTATTTATACTTGATGAGCAAGCCTAGAACATTTTTAACGAACACACAAAGAATCAGAAATTGTTAAATGTCGACGCCCATAGTTTTTCATAGGCTACACGCAAAAGCTAAATATGGTCTGTTGTCACTGTCAGTACTACAAGACGAATTTCTGAAAAACATGCCGCCTGAGTGAGTAGCATATCTGCTGGCATATTAGCAGAAACCACTTTTCTTTCTTTACGAACAAGATGCGTAAACAGAAAGATGAATGATGGGAGCCTGAAATCATTTCTAACTAAAAAAAAAAAGCAAGAATTTGTCTGTAATGTACCTCTACACAAAACACTGTTTCTCTGTCAATGGTGGGTGGTTTGCTAAAAATTGCCTGATGTTAACATTTCCTGAAGCTATTCTTTGCCATCTAATTTTCTAATTAACACTCAAGAGATGCCAAAACATTACTACAGTTCTCACTATTGTATGTCGACTCACTGTAAACCCTAACGCTCAAAACACTTAATTGGTCTGAGTAGGACAAACTTAAATTATACAAATTAGTTCAGTTAAATTACCTGTTATGAGTATTTAGAACTTTCTTTTTCTTTTGAGTTTACAGCACTGACATATTTAAAGTAATCTGAACTGTTTCATTGTTTTGATTTGTGTGAACTTATTTCTTTTAATTTAGACTAACTTAAGTTTAACTGAAACTGGGCTGGGACTTTTTATTTCCCAGCATGCTTTGCCCAAGGCAGTCGAAAGGGAGAGTAAATGCTAAAATTAAGTGTTATATAATGTTTTTTTGTGCAAGATTATTGGTAAGGGAGATTTAGTAGTGATTAATGTTTTGTTATGCTAATTTAGAATAGTTTCTGTTTTGGGGTTTTTGGAGAGTAAACATCATGGTGACAAGTGGGACATGCTGCTTGGTTTGAGAGCAGGTAAGTTACATGTTTTAAGTTGCTGTACTCATTCAGTAAGTGCTATTCCATGCTATTGTTAGCATGTTAGCATATTAGCAAGTTGGCATTTTCTGAATTAGTTTGTTATAGCTAGCAAAATATTTACGTTGAGATAACCTAATAATTTTAAGTTAAATGTATAAATTAGTGTAATCAAATATTTCAAGTTAAGAACAATAAAAATGTATGAGTACAAAATAAATATCTTACTTAAACTTTGAGTTTCTTAACTTAAAAAAATTCTCATTCAACTTTGAGTTCTGACAACTTATTAGGGTTTACAGTGAAGTAAATAACTCATTTGATTTGCAAGAACTCAAAATAAAAAAGTTAATTAACTGAATCTTTTATGTTAATTGCTATCAAAATGGATGAGTTATCTAACTCAGTACTTCAAGTTAAGATGCATGAGTATTACAAACTCAAAACTTGATAGTTCTGCTTACTTAAAATTTGATGTAACTGATTACCTCAATTTTTTGAGTTAGCCCAACTTATTTGGGTTTACAGTGTAAGCAAAATTTTGTGATTGACTTTGGTTCTTATAACACCAATGGATTTCATTCAATAACACCTTTGGAGCCAGATTGATTAAACAGGGAAAATTTTCATGCGGCCGCAATCTAATAAAAGAGCTGATTGAAGTGGAAAGTTCTGTTGGTGATCTACTAAGAATGCGCATGTCATGTCAGGCACAAAATCGGTTAAGACATACATTTTTTGGACCGTAAATAAAGGCGCAAATACCAGTATACTGACTACTGAAAGCCTTAGTAAATCACAGGGAAACTGTTCTCATCTTACCGTCTTTTCATTGCTATATTACGTGTTTAGTAAATCCTGATTGTAGTTGTTAGGGGCAGTTGTGGCTTAATGGTTCGAGAGTCTGACTTGTAACCCAAAGGTCGGGGGTTCGAGTCTTGGTAGGTGGGGGGAGTGAATGAACAACCACTCTCATTACCCACAAGACACTCCTCCGGGAGTGTGTTCATGGTGGGTGTGTGTGTGTGTGTGTGTGTGTGCACTTGGGTGGGTGGGTGAAATGCAGAGCACAAATTCGCTAATGCCAAGAGTGGGTTTGCGCTGACTCAAGCTCTTACTGTTATATTTAACTGCTTCCTTTCCTTGCTGTACATTTGCACATTTCTGCCCTACATTTGGAATCATTTCTATCAAACCGTGTACCACAAGCCCCCTCTCTCTTTTCACACAGTCTCTCTATCTCCTCTCTCTCTCACACACAGCACACCGGGCTGCGCCAACAGATGGGGAATCATTAACAGGCCCCCCAGACGATTGTGTTTGATTGGCTTGCCCTGACCCTCAGCTCTGTGCTTCAGAAAACGCCCCCGAGAAGAGCTCACACCTTTGACTGTCCGCCCGCTCGCCTCTCCACTGTCCCACTTTGAACACCTCTGCAGTGAGAGAAGCAACTACTAAGAAGACTCATTTAGATATGAAAGAATTCCTGATGGTTTCACCGAGATGAGAATAACCGAGATTAAAGGACAAACGACAGGGGTGGTGAGGCAGTTAATCATATTATGTACAGAAATGTTACACAATGAAAGTGAATGAGGACTGGGGCAGTCAAGCTGTAAAATGACAAAAACACCATAAAAGTATCATCAAACTGATCCATACGGCTTGTGCCCTATTTAAAGTGACTGCGTGTGAAACAGATCAATATTTTAAAAAAAAAGTTGCTAAAAAGCAACTTTTGGGAAGTGAAAAGGACAAATGAATATGTAATTACCACCAGTATAAATCTCATCAACAAAATTATTGATTGTCAATGATAATGACAATGATAACGAAAGGTTTTTCCAATCATAGTCAATAATGTCTGGGAGTGCCCCAGTTTATATTAATATTAATATACCAAAAATGAATCAAATATATATTTTATCAATGAATATTATATTGATAAATTATTGTTATTAACAATGAAAAAATTAAAGAAGAAAAATCTAGAAAAAATAATCTGATCAAAGTAAAAAAAAAATTCTGGATTGCCCCACTTTATTATTAATATTAATACATGAATAATTATCCAGATATTAACTATATTAATGAATATTATTATCATATCAAATTTTTGTAAAAGTGTTATGAATATTGATATTAACATCATTATAAATAATCTATATAAATACATTTTATATTATAGATATAATTCATCAATATAATAACATTCATTTATATAATTAATACTTGCTTTATATATATATATGAATATTAAAATGAATCATTGAATATTAAAATGATTTTTTATGAATTTTTCATATAAATACAGGTGCTGGTCATATAATTAGAATATCATCAAAAAGTTGATTTATTTAACTAATTCCATTCAAAAAGTGAAACTTGTATATTATATTCATTCATTACACACAGACTGATATATTTCAAATGTTTATTTCTTTTAATTTTGATGATTATAACTGACAACTAAGGAAAATCCCAAATTCAGTATCTCAGAAAATTAGAATATTTTGAAAAGGTTCAATATTGAAGACACCTGGTGCCACACTCTAATCAGCTAATTAACTCAAAACACCTGCAAAGGCCTTTAAATGGTCTCTCAGTCTAGTTCTGTAGGCTACACAATCATGGGGAAGACTGCTGACTTGACAGTTGTCCAAAAGACGACCATTGACACCTTGCACAAGGAGGGCAAGACACAAAAGGTCATTGCAAAAGAGGCTGGCTGTTCACAGAGCTCTGTGTCCAAGCACATTCATAGAGAGGCGAAGGGAAGGAAAAGATGTGGTAGAAAAAAAGTGTACAAGCAATAGGGATAACCGCACCCTGGAGAGGATTGTGAAACAAAACCCATTCAAAAATGTGGGGGAGATTCACAAAGAGTGGACTGCAGCTGGAGTCAGTGCTTCAAGAACCACTACGCACACACGTATGCAAGACATGGGTTTCAGCTGTCGCATTCCTTGTGTCAAGCCACTCTTGAACAACAGACAGCGTCAGAAGCGTCTCGCCTGGGCTAAAGACAAAAAGGACTGGACTGCTGCTGAGTGGTCCAAAGTTATGTTCTCTGATGAAAGTAAATTTTGCATTTCCTTTGGAAATCAGGGTCCCAGAGTCTGGAGGAAGAGAGGAGAGGCACACAATCCACGTTGCTTGAGGTCCAGTGTAAAGTTTCCACAGTCAGTGATGGTTTGGGGTGCCATGTCATCTGCTGGTGTTGGTCTGTGTTTTCTGAGGTCCAAGGTCAATGCAGCCGTATACCAGGAAGTTTTAGAGCACTTCATGCTTCCTGCTGCTGACCAAC
Source organism: Mylopharyngodon piceus (assembly GCA_039654765.1). Lineage (NCBI taxonomy): Eukaryota > Metazoa > Chordata > Actinopteri > Cypriniformes > Xenocyprididae > Mylopharyngodon > Mylopharyngodon piceus. The sequence continues at coordinate 14,040,282 of CM077459.1, read as the reverse complement.
TTTATGGAGATGCAGATTTCATTTTCCAATAGGACTTGGCACCTGCACACAGTGCCAAAACTACCAGTACCTGGTTTAAGGACCATGGTATCCCTGTTCTTAATTGGCCAGCAAACTCGCCTGACCTTAACCCCATAGAAAATCTATGGGGTATTGTGAAGAGGAAGATGCGATATGCCAGACCCAACAATGCAGAAGAGCTGAAGGCCACTATCAGAGCAACCTGGGCTCTTATAACACCTGAGCAGTGCCACAGACTGATCGACTCCATGCCACGCCGCATTGCTGCAGTAATTCAGGCAAAAGGAGCCCCAACTAAGTATTGAGTGCTGTACATGCTCATACTTTTCATGTTCATACTTTTCAGTTGGCCAAGATTTCTAAAAATTTTTTCTTTGTATTGGTCTTAAGTAATATTATAATTTTCTGAGATACTGAATTTGGGATTTTCCTTAGTTGTCAGTTATAATCATCAAAATTAAAAGAAAGAAACATTTGAAATATATCAGTCTGTGTGTAATGAATGAATATAATATACAAGTTTCACTTTTTGAATGGAATTAGTGAAATAAATCAACTTTTTGATGATATTCTAATTATATGACCAGCACCTATATATATATATATAATATGAAATATAATATATATATAATATAATATATATTCATATTCATATTAATATATCAATATAATAATGTTCATTTAATTAATATTTGGTTTTATTTTACACTTTCTGCAAATAAAATATAAAATAAGCTAAAACTAAATTGACAAAGTGTACAGTCAGTCATGATTAAATGATTTGAATCAAAACTTTTTGATAAAAGTGCAGACTAAAATGATCTATTACTGTCAACAATAACAACACACACACACACACACACACACACACACTAACCATCAGTGTAGTCATGTCCTATTGCAACACAAATGTGAGCAAACCAACCTGGTCTTCATTTCCTCATCATGTAGTCAGTACTGTGGGACCCCGAGGTTCGCTCCACCGGGGGCCACCTCACTTCTGCCAAAGGGAGGTCGACTGAAGTGGGTTCAGGCCCCAGGGCTAGCCAAAGGCGACAGAGATATGGAGTCCCACTGCCCTCAGATAAACTTATCAGCAGCCTCGAAGGGACGGCTTCGCGTTAAAGCACAGATGCCGTCAGCCCAGGCTGGGGAAACAAGTTTAGCGGGCCTGAAGGAAAACCAGAAGCCACTGTAAAACGCTGAGCGGTAGCCTGCGGACAGGAGTCTGCTAAAAGACAGGAAACATATGTTTACCCACAGGTTGAGGTAAAAGTTGGCAACAAATCTGGTGCCGGTGCACTTTTAAGGTGCTGGATTTACCATTGATGGCTTTAACTGTAAATAATTCAAGGTAAATAAGATTTTGTGACTATAATTAATGCTTTAAGTAATTAAATTATAATTAATTCTACTCGTAAGTGGTTGAGGAAAAGGATGCGGCTGCATCTGCTTCATAGAGCCGGACACTAATTGCATTAGCCCATTGATTCATTTGCATGCACAAAATCCATTAATTCATCCTGTATCCTTACGTGAGACCATCTTACAGGCCCGCTGAGTACATGTATAGACTGCTACGCAGCATGTATTGAATACTGATGTCGGTCCTAATAGCACTGCCGATGGGAGCAATTGCACACTGCTTTTATGGTGCTACTGCAACACGCAGCATGCATTTGTATATTTATTGGAGCACAAGCGCAGAAAGGAAGAGATAGAAGAGGCCAGGTTCAGGGTAATGACATTCACGGATTTACAATTTGCTCCATTTAGATGTGAACCGATTAGAATGAGATTTTATTTGAAAAGGCAGAACAGTATCACATGTTGTAGTTGTCAATGTTTCTCGTTTTCTCTCGAGAGGATTAATTACAAATAATTCCATTGCTAATCTTTAAATGCCTTCTCATCACTAAAAACGAAACCGTATGACCCCGAAAAGACTTTTCAAATAAAGATTTGATACAGAACATGTTGTTTGGTGTGCCAGTGGATTTAAGATGAAATTAGTTAGATGATGATCATAGTCAGAGTATAGAATGATAAAATTATCTCATGAGAAATTTTATAAAATACTTTTCCATGTTTTACACTTTAGCATATTGCATTACATATAGTCAGTGTTGCCAAGTCTGCAGTTTTCCTGCAGAATTGGGCTACTTTAACACTGTTGTCAGGGGTTGTTTTTCATGTCCGCGGGTTGAAGCGACCCCAAATAACATGATATTTAACCCCTGGAATGTGAATTTTATCAGGGGAACCCTGGCAAAAACATGGATTTTACTCCCCGGAATGCAATTGTTCTGGTTTTGGGCTAGATTTGAGTAGCAACTGGGCGGGTTTTGCTGTGAAAGTAATGCATTACAATATTGTGTTAATCCCTAAAAAAGTAACTAATTGTGTTACTTAGTTACTTTTATGGAAAGTAATGTGCTACATTACTTTTGCGTTACTTTTTCTCACCTGGGCTGGGCGTGCTTGTTTGCATAATATTCTGAGTTTGCATTTCACTGTTTTTTATTCTTTTTGAGGGATACTGAATCTTTTTTTTATGCAAGTGAGATGAGTAAATTCATGCTCATATTTATTTTAGAACTATAATAACCATCATATTTACACAGCGTACACAACGGCTCTGCACTTACTCCTGGTTTCTCTCAACATGGGGACAGGAGAACTGTCAGTCAATAAATGGGGAAACAAAGTAACTTGTGTTACTTTTTTAAAAAAGTAACTCAGATATTTTGTAAATTTAAAAGTAATGCGTTACTTTACTAGTTACTTGAAAAAAGTAATCTGATTACATAACCTGCGTTCCTTGTAATCCGTTACCCAACACTGTTTATAATGTTACAAAAGATTTATATTTCAAATAAATGTTGTTCTTTTAAACTTTCTATTCATCAAAGAATTTTGGGAAAATATGTATCATGGTTAACGGTTTTCAACATAAGTAAATTTTTCAGTATTTTTGATCACATAAATGCAGCCATCCAGGTCACGGCACCAATGTAACCCCTCCTGTTTGAACCGCCTGCTCTAAGCGGGACTTGAACCCGGGTCCGCGGGCATGGGAGTCGGGCCCTCTAACAAGGAGGCTAAAGATCACAGCTCTTACAGCTCTTATCAGCCTACGTCCGTTACACAAAGAGACATTCAAAACAAAAATCTTACCCCAAAGATTGGGGAAAAATCTAAGAAGGGGACAACTTCATTTGCTCATTTTATCTCTTTTATAAACGAGTAAGATATTTTTTAAAAAATTATATAAAAACTAACATAAAAACCACTTTAAAACTCAAAAAATGACACATACACGTTGAAAGAGATTGAGAAAATGAGCTGCATTTCCCAACGCATTGCCTTATGGCGACTAAAGCACCTGCACATATGCTAACACCAGGTAGCCTCGGGAACCATGATCCATGGCAGGTAATACCACAGTTAATGAAAGCTGAGGATGAAAACACACTGGCTGCCTGCCACCTTCACGCAGCTTTGAGTCTCAGCGTATCCATGGGAGACGACCTAACCCATCACATTGTTCTTCTCTCTCCAGCTGAGTCTATATAACCCTCATCTCTGACTCTCTTTCTTCTCATCCTTCTCTCTCTTGTTGTCGTATGGCCCACGCTGAGTGCTAGTTAGCCTCCTTCACAGTTCCCCTCCAGCATACGCTCCATTTCCCTATTCAGAATGAGATTACGCCATCCTCACGGGGTTAGCATTTGATGTGCAAAATAAAGAAAAAGTTGCTTTGTGTCCTTTTTGATATTATTCAACTCCTTCCCACAATGCACCTGTCTTGACCACAGTTCATAATAATTCATTTTAACTGTGGTATCTGAAGTAAGACCATAGTAAGCAGGTAAAACCATGAATAGTTCCTCATTACCAATACAATTATGGTTTCTCTAAAACCAAACTAGATGATTAAAATTAGAGCAATCTTGCTTTGTTGAAGTGCTATACTCACTTCTACTGATGTGGTGTAATGCACAATATTGGATTAGCTACTTTAAAACTAACCCCTCAAGCTAAAAGCTAATGCTAATTTAAAAGATTTAAACTATATTAGAATCAACACCAAAGTACGATGACATTCTGTTTATTAAAGCACGCTGCAGTTTTGTCATCTGCCGCTTTAAATGCTCAAGCTCGTTAAAGCAGGATGGATTCTGATTGGCTGTCAATGTTTTTATGGTTCATCAGCTGGTAAAAAACAGTCTGAAAGTGATGGTATCGTTCCTCTGTGTCATTATTGTCAGATATTTACAATGTTTATTAAAACTTAATAGTTTTATTCATCGTCCTTGTTAACGGGCCTTAAGAGTTTAAGTACAGTTTGAAAAAGAATTGTTAGCTAATTTGAAGCTGTACAGCTTTACAGTACCATTTGGAAAAAAAAAAGTTAGCTAACTAGCGAAAAAATCTAGCTACACTATTTCTCATAGTTAAACTACATGCTGCTCATTTGAAAAATAAAGTCAGCTAAAACTTTAGCTTCACAAGCTACAAGCTACTCTTGTGAAAAAGTACATTTACTTTAAAAACAAAGAGAGTACTTATTACGGAAATAATATATTTTAAAAGAATATACTTAAGTGTGAACTGAATGTAATGTTTTCGGACACTTAATTGCATATTATTTACAATTAACTGAACTTTAAAGTGCTTTTTTGACCCACTTAGAGTTACACACATCTGTATGTAAATTCATAATTACTTCGATTTCATCTTCGAAATAAGATTAAAGTGTACTGCTGAATGTACTGACAAGCATTTGTGGTATTCACAAGAGTACTCTTCATTTAAAGTAGTAAAACTTTAGTCAAGGTAGTTACTAGCAAAATGTAGCTAACTACATGAAAGCTATTTAAGCACAAGTGTAAGGATAAAACCGCAATATAGCATTTTGCTAACACACACAATAGCTAACTGGTAGAAAAAGTAGTTACTGGAAAAGCTACACAAATTTGAAGACAGATGACCTACTGTTATGCTACTGAAAAATGTAGACAAATTAGCATACTAGTTTGTTTTCTTTCAGTTAATGATTCCCCAAAGCTAGTAACACACTTTTGGTTTTGCTAACTGCACTCAAAAAACAACAACACATCTTTAGCTGAATATTTTGCTAGCTTCTGCTTTGCATGGCTGCTGAACAAAATCAGTCTCTGAAGTGTCATTGTGTCATTTTATGATGTGACTGAAAAACAAAACGATTCTGTTGAATACAAAATATTCATTCCATGTTTGGCTACGAGGAAAAAACTTGCTGTGAACATGGCACAGAACAAGATTGTACTTTAACTTTGTCATACATTATACCTCAAAAGGTTCTAGCAAAGCAACTTTCTCATGCATAATATCTAAAATGGGCCAAGAAATGCAACTTTCTCATGCATTATACCTCAAGAGGGACACTTTAAGTGTTTTTTGGAGTAGCTTTACTGTACAGATGCACACCACCCACCGAGTACAAGACATATCTGTGCGGATAAAAATATTCGCCCCCTCATAGAGAATCATCTATTATATCACTGCTACGTCTTATGATTTGTCTCAACGTAAGTAAGAAATTATATTGAACTGGAGCCCTTTATGTTTGCGTAATCAGGAGGAAAACAGGGTGCTTTACTCACATTGATGATTCAATCAGAGCTTCCCGCGACGGTTGGAGTTTGACAACCATAGGGATGATGTATGAATTATACAGGCATCAACTCCATGAAACAGCACAGCTAAAGTGGGGACTGTCCCCTGCCTGCATGAGCTGTAAATGTGCTTTCATCGCTAAAATAAGTAAAAATGCATTGCATCCGGGAACTGTTGATGTGAATGATCTGACAGTGAGCTGTTAAAGGTGAACAGCAAAGTTAGCATGAACATATTATTAATAATACAGCTGTACCTATGGTTAAAAATAAACACATAAACACTCGCGCATATGTTGGATCTATGGTTTGCGTATGTGCAGACACACTGAGCAAAGCAAGTTTGAATCTGTCACACCATTTCCAAACATGTTTGAAAAAAAAAAAACTTTGGGTCAGTAAGATTTTTTTTTTTTTTTTAATTGAAAGAAGTTCATTCTTTTAATCAGCAAGTATGCATTAAATTGATCAAAAGTGACAGTAAAACATTTGTAATGTTACAGATTTGTAAACGCTTTCAAATAAATACTGTTCTTTCAACTTTCTATTCAAGGCAAGTCAAGTCATCTTCATTTATATAGCGCTTTTTACAATACAGATTGTTTCAAAGCAACTTCACAGTGATAATAGGAAAAATAATGGGCAGAGACTATTTTGGCTTTACAGCAGCTCTAGGAAAAAGTAAAAAAGCTAAAAATCGTTAATTATTAACTTAGAGGCCACTTAAATGACACCTTTTTAACTGAAAACACAAGACTTTTAATGCGTTCTTGCTGTCCATTTACGTGTGTTTACTCTAGGTATTATCAACTGGCCAGAATTTTGAGATCGCAATAGACGTGAAGGACTATAATGTGTTAAGAGCTCGCTCAAGTACTGGGGAGCTAAACCATTTAGTGCTTTGTAAGTAATTAGCAAGATTTTAAAATTTATACGATGTTTAATAGAGAGCCAATGCAGTGTTGATAGAACTGGGCTAATATGGTCATACTTCCTGGTTCTAGTAATAACTCTAGCTGCTGCGTTTTGGACCAGCTGGTTTGTTTATTAGGCGTGCAGGGCAACCACCCAGTAGAGCATTACAATAATCTAGCCTTCAGGTCGTGAACGCATGAACTAACTGTTCCGCATTTGTCATTGAGAGCATATGTCGTAATTTAGATATATTTTTAAGATGGAAGAATGCGGTTTTACAGATGCTAGAAACGTGGCTTTCAAATGAAAGATTGGTATTCAGCAAAGATACAAAAATCAGAACAAAATGGCTTCTTTAAGCAAAAATCAGTTTTTAGTGTGACTTCATGGACTTCTTCCAGTTTCTCAAAGAAGAAACTCTGAGAAACATCTCATCAGATTTTGAAAGTTTTCTTGGCCTTCCAGTCCTTTTCCATTCCATTTAGTTTTAAGAGAGCCAGTTCCTGCTATTGCTCAAGTGTAAGGGGAGGTCACTAAATACTAGCCACTTTAGCCTACAGAAGTTATTTTTTATTTTTTTATTTTTTCTGATTTTTAATACTGCATACAAATTTCCTGTATTTTCTGGTTATATTCTAATAAAGAGACTTAAAAATAATAATTATATATGGTCATTATATCATTGCTAAAACAACATCTAATGGCTTCAGACTTAATTTTGCACAGTACTGTACATTTATTTTAAATTGTATTAATATTTTACAATATTACTGTTTTTACTGTATTTTAATCAAATAAATGCAGCCTTCTTTCAAAAACTTAAAAAAAAAAAATCTAATTTGGTGTTACACAGAACAAAAATAATAATAATAGGCCTAGTAATAATACAGAAAAATGGTAATTTTCCCTTTAATGTTATATTCCTTTAATAAGAACCATTTTAACATAGTTTTATACAAAAGCTGTCAATACTACAGTTGTGAGCATAATTGCAGCTTGGGAACTTAAAAGGCCTGCATGGCAATTAGGTTTAAGTTGCGGGTAGGTCAGAGGCGGAGATAGTGAGAGAGGAAAAGGAACAGCTGTCCAGCTTCAGCTAGTCTCTCTCTCTCCGTACGCTGAGCATCAACGTCTGTCTGTCTGTCAGAGAAGTGCATTTCCGATAATAGCAGTGCCGACATGCGGACAACATACCCATAAACATCTGTTGTGTTCTTCCTCTGTCACAACACACCCCACCATTAGATCTGAGCCCGCGCTTCCCGGTGGATCAAAGCAGGTAAAAATATGCGCACTTTGAGTCTAATCCGAGAGCTAAAACCCGGTTGTGTGCGAATAATAACTTTTCGGGGGCAGGATGGAAAGCGCTTTTGCTGACCGCATTCAACTTCTTTTATTATATATTTAGTTGCATGTCAAGCTATTGCCAGCCTGTCGTTACAGCTTGACAGCAGCAGCATTTGGAGCGTGACAAGTCAAATTTAAATAGATGCGGGGAGGGACGTAAAAAGCAGGGCAATTTCCATGTCTGCGCAGATGTAATCGAATGGTGTCAGCTGCATAAACAAATGTGTTACGGAGGCATTTTTTTTTTTTAGATATGATAAAGTGTGTGTGTTTACGGACCCACGCACACTTGTCACTCAGCGTTTTCAAATGAGACAGCGGGGCCATTTTGCGATTATGGAGAACATTTGGCCACATGGGATTCGTGGATGTTTGGTTTGTCTGAGCTTGTGTGCCTGAAGTATACTGATTTAGCATTGAAAATAAAACAGCATTCCCTAAGGATTACTGCTGAGTACGGTTTGACAACCCAACACTGTTTCGTATAGGAAAAACTGCCTTTATAAACTAATTTAAGGTGGTATGGACTAGGTTTAGATCAGCTGTAATGGACAATGTCCATTATAAACCAGTATGCTTTATGGGTAATGCTAAAACACGCTAAATTCCCTTCAGCTTTGAGACATGAATGGCAATTCTTAAGTAGCGTGGCCTGACTGGATGTGCACTTTGTTAAACTATAACCTCAGGCTTGCTATATTAAGTGGTACATGGTTTTTCAGTATAGCATTCCACATCAGTGTACTATGCTAAAGCGTAATGGTGAGCAGAACAAGCGACTGGACTGATTTTGAGTGTCTGGCAGGGAACTTCATCACGGCTATTTGTTGCTTGAGAATTGACAAGTGAAGTGTACTAGCAAACAAGCGCACTACCATGTAACAGTGCATTTAGGCTATGCATACTATTGGATTGTAAACCACATGCCAACAGAACTATAAAAAAAAAAGGTGTTGTGAATTGGTATGACTGTCGACTAAGGGTACGTTTACACGACAACGATATGCTTAAAACGGAGAAGTTTTTCCTTTGAGTTTTCCACGTACAGACGACACCATTGTCAAAACGATCCCCATTCATACAAATCCATGAAAATGACTAAAAACGCTGTATTCTGCTGGCAGGTCATTAAATGGCGATGAAACACTATAGACTGAACGTGTAATGCGCATGTGCATGACGTCATCGTTTTCACAGATTCGCGTTTTTGTTGTTTACACAGAGACCGTTTTCAAAAACTTGCACTTTGAAACACGTTTTCAAAAGTTTGCGTTTTCAGACCACCAAAACGCTGTTGTCGTGTAAATGAATGACCAAAACCGTTTTTAGTTGAAAATGGTGTTGTGTAAACAGCCCCTAAGAATTTAATTGGCCCTTACTTGCATAGATGTACATATGTATGTCTAGTTCAGTCATAAAACTCTAGATAGCACAGGCTGACAGGTCCTTTACATGCAATCTGCAAGCAATCACATCATTACTGCATGGCACAAGCTGATTGGCGTCTGCTGATCAAGCAGCCAATGGGATTGCTTGCTCAACATTTAAACAGTCTGGTTCATTGTTTGCTGTAAGACAGTCACTATCTGATTTACTCTGAAACTCTCCACCTCCCCCAGCTCCACCTGCCAACATCTGCTACTTAATTTATGTCTATTTATGCAGTAGCAACATATCTGACATGTTCACAGCAACGTGTCTGTGTTAGTGTTGTCCAAAGTACCGACTTTGGTACCAAGTCGGTACTGAAATTTTAAAAATGTGACGATACCAGCATTTCCCTCTAGCTGTTAAATGGATTCTTAAACACCTCTGATTGGCCATTGTGTTCACAATCTCAACATATATGTCTCTGATTGGCCACCCTGTTCACGTGCTCAACAGATATGCCGGAGATTGGCTATGATCAACGCTTCAAAAACCTGTTGTAAATAGACATCGTTGATGCTCTTCACCAAGCGCTTACACATGGGAGCGTTTGAAGCAGGCATCTATCAGCGGATCCGTCTATCAGCAGATATATTAGGGATCCGCTGATAGACGGATCCGCTGATAGATGCCTGCTTTCAAAAGCTCCCGTGTATGTCTGTGTAAAGAACTTCAACAATGTCTTTTTACAACATGTTTTTGAAGCGTTGATCATTGTAACCAATCACAGACATCTGTTGAGTGCGTGAACACAATGGCCAATCAGAGGTGTTTAAGAATCCATTCAACAGCACTCAGAATGTTAAATGAGATTTCAGATGCAGCCAGTCAGTTCCTGAATGAATCTGTTTTTTTAACAAATCGGTTGAATCTTTAATTGACACACTAGGAAGCAGGGCCGAATATACTCTTATAATGTGACATAGGCAAAATAAAATTTTGGATTTGGATTTTTGGATATTTCACCCCTATGCACAGGTGTGCAAATACAGACAAGTGGAATGATACAAACAGTGAAAAGTCAAAGTAGAGTTGGACTGTCTTGGAACACTGCTATTTGAATTAGGCCGCTTTTTACTTTATATTTCAAATTTATCATGCCAAAACTAGAAACTGATGTATTGCCACATTAAACGACAAAAAGACGACTCTGACCACTAAACTTCTTTCAAATAAGATCTCTGCATAGGGTTGCACTGCTACCCAGCATTAATCATGTAATGCACATCAGGGGAATAATTTATTTTTGAAACAAATCCAGGACAAGCAGCATCCAGCAATGATTCCTGCATAATTGCTCCCTATGTGAGAGCAGCAAGTGCTCAGTAAAGAGAATTTACGGTTTATATAATCAGATGTGATGTTGCTCTCAGCAAACTGCAGTTGACAAATAGCTTGTGAATTTCACAATAAGCAAGCGCTGTGTCGATAGCAAACTGTACATCAAAGATGCAAACCCCGAATTGAATGCTTATCGGTTTTATAAATCAATACGAACACCTAAACACTCAAAATAAATTGTATTCTTGCAGTTTACCCAACTTAATTCAAATGAGCTAATGCAACACTTTTTTTTCATTGCATGCAATCAATTTAAATTTGTAAAACAGAAGTTTACTTAGGCTAATTCATTTGTGCTTGGACTACATCTCCATCTGGACAGGGTACTTGCGGTTCCCAGCATGCTTTGCATGGGATTGGATAGGGAGAAAGAGTAAAGCTGAATTCAGAATAGCATGCTATCATACTACTCTTACTAATTCTGCCATATAAAGATGAGAAGTAACAATATTCAAGCTTGAATGAATCATTATTTTGATTCAGATCTTTATAATGAATTGGTTCATCCAGTTCACAAATGATTTAATCACAAATCTGACTCTCAAATTCAATTCTCAGCAGTTCACAAGATTACCTGTAAATAATGAAAATAATTTTTTATTATTATAATATAATATAATATAAAAAATGAACTTTTCACAAACAAAACACATTGATAACAATCAGATTAAGTTTTTATTATTATTATTATTATTTTTTAGTGAATCATAATGAAATTGTTTTTGAATTATGCAAAAACGAACCAAGCAGACCATGTGATCAAATGACTGCACTGATTTTGAGTGTCTGCCAGGGAACTTTATCATGGCTATTTGTAGATTGAGGATTGACAAGTCAAGTGTACTAGTAAACAAGTGCACTACCAACAGTGCACTGAGGTGATGCATACTAATAAATTTGTCAACAAAATGGCAAAAAAAAAAATAATAAATAAAAAAATAAACTGTAAAAAGGTGGTTTAAAAATATTTATATTTACACACACACACACACAAACAAACAAACAAATAAATAAATAAATCACAAACAGTTGTAATTTTCCAAAACTAGGATGGTCCAAAATTGGTCAAAATTCTCATAAGCAGCTACAGAAAATGTTTGGTGGAGGTTTTTCTGCTGAAGGAGGACCTATACATTTCTAAATTCAAGGTTTCACTTACCTTCTCCACTCTGCAATGTGAATCATTACTCAATGTATTTAATAAAAATGTGAAAAACACAATTATTTGTGTGTAACTGGTTTATTAAGAGCAGAGCATATTTTACATTTTATGAGTAATCAATGCAGAAATCTAGATATTTTCAAAGGGTGTGTGTGTCGCGCACTGACGCTGTAGGTCACATGACAACGACAATACAACGAATATAGTACGTCCGGATTACATTCATACAACACAGAACATACTTTTTTAACGGTCGCAAAGTAAACAGGTCGCGTTCGGGTGAGTACTTCCAATTTTGTGTCGTTGCGAGAGAAACAGTGTTCATACAAATGTTTCCTGCTGTTTTTACAACCCTCGTAGGAATTCAGGTCTGAAGTGGGGGGTCTGTCTCCGTGATTAAACCGTCGAGCTGCGAGCCAATCTGGCAGGCCTCAGCGCGAGACCGGTTTTGGGCTCGCGTTCAATAACGTACAATACAGCTGACAAACATTCATGGTTGCGCTGTCACTGACACGCATGACCAAATGTTACTGCGAGCGGTGCTTCTGTTCGGGAAAAGAGCCTCTCACGGTGCAGCCTGACAGAGCTGAGAGGCAATCATCCGCCATGGAGTTTAAGCACATCAGTGCATACATATTCATTACACCATCAAGCCCTGTCATGGAATACAATAGGAACCAGGAACTGAGAGATGGAGAGAGAGGAAGAGCTTGAGATGCAAACGGCCCACCAGAGACTACTTTATTTAATTTAATAGCTTTATTTAATGTATTGTTTAATTTACTTTTCCTATAATTATAGTTGATTTGATAGTATATAGAGTATAAACATGCATAAAATTAACCAATTTTACTTCCATAGTGTGACCTAATTATACAAGTGAAACCATAGCAAATACAAAATTATAGCCAAAAGCTGTTATGGTCAATAATAGATAAGTGACACACAAAATATCGAGTGAAAATTGTAATATTGGCTGATTACAGACATTATAATATATTATCGATATATATGTGACCCGTGCTGGCAAAATGAGTCGCAGTGAGCAAATTTTAAAAAATGAGTTATTGTTATTTTCACAATATTAAAAAAACCTTCAAAATGATGTATGATTGGTTGGAATCTGACAAAAAATGACTGAGCTACACCTGTTTGAAATCGATAGAGTTAGCAAGTCAATTTTGAGAAAAATCGAGTTAAAGTTTTCTGAAGGTAACCTAGCAAATATACCTTAAAATCCCTGGTAATACCACCTAATTTGGCACACACCTCGTCAAAACCAAATATCTATAGGAAAATATACATATGCAACGTTTTTTCAATATTTTACTTAAATATTTTGAAGTACTGTAATTATGTGTATATCGGGATCGCGCGCTGTCTGAGGCGTCTTTGTGCGCGTGCTTCGGATCTGTCAGTCAGCACGAGTAAGATCGATTTGTTTACATCAGCATGAGTTTGAAAATCACATTTCATTGGTTCAGGCTCATGCCATCAAAAATTCGCTATGAATATTCACAAAGTTGGAATGCTGCTCTTCAAAACGATACCAAACTTGGACTAATAAGGAAGTTGTTGAGGAGAAGCGAGCAGAGAAAAACATCATTTTTCATGGACAAAGGAAAGGTACTCCTCTCAGAAAACATACTAATAAACGTCAGAAATCAAACCAAAACCTAACAGAGAAAACTGGCATCAGGATGACTGCAAAGCTTTCATTGCATCTGTCATAACAAACAAGTACTGAACGCATGTATGGTTTACTTATCAAACAGCCCCACAAATCAACTGTCTTTTCAAAGTTACCTTCCCTATTGACCAATCAGAACTGACTTAAGCATGTACACACCTACCTCGAAGACACTGTCTCTATCTTTTTCAATCAGAGACTCTTGACTTTGCATTTAGAGAGTTTCAGGTGTCTGCAGGCGAAGGTAGGAAATGCATCACACACTCCAAAGGTGTTGTGATGGGCAGGGATCACAAAGCAGTTTATTGTCTCAACCCTGCAGGATTTGCCCATTCAAGACCTTCTGAAACATTTAATGAGACACATCCTGTGATTTTTTTTTCCCTCTCACAAGTTGACAGGCCTCACTTTTCCGTTGCCATTTTTAGCACCAGTCTCTTCCAATTACCCCGAACTCAACCGAAGACAAGAGTCAACACCCGAATAAAATGTGACAGTGTGACAACATCGAAACTAGGCTCTTTTCCCTTACTTTTTCCCTCACTTTATCCATTGCTTCCTCCTTCCCAGGGTGTTCCATTCCCTTGCGTTTTTTTTTTTTTTTTTTTGTTTTTTATACTTGATATGAAACTGCAAAACAGGGATTGAAACCTGTAATCAAACACAGATGTGGTGTTCTACATACAGATGAATGCCACCATGAGCGACACTTCACTGAGGTAATTCCAGCAAACAGGCAATTTGAGCGCCCGCAACAGCAACTTAACAGTGTGAGTTCACATTCATCTCTGAAGAGACACTCAGGCGAACCAAGTTTATAGGCTCTAATTATCCCTCGATAACGGCAGAGGACTGTGAAAACATGTTAACTCGATTTTAGCACTTGATGTGTGCCGCCAAACCTGACTTTTAGAGATGGGGGAATGAAAGTCCTTGTTACCATGCGACGCGTTACCTTGCCTGTTTATAAGAGGAAGAAAGTCCTCTGATCATGACGCTCACTTAGATTCCTCAACTCCTGCTGGTCTCCGTATGGCGAGGAAAGAAGGAAGAAAGGCCACGGCCTGCTGATTTGAGCACACACCCAAACCAGAAGTCTGCTTTCGGCGAGCCGTCCAACTGTGCCAAGTGTGTATCCTTGTCTATTGCTGTAAAAGCAACGTTGCTGTAATAAATAATTGACCAGTGCTTTGATACTCTTTCTCTTCAGTAAAAATTTCTTGTTTCTTTGATAAGGCAATCATCTGATGTCAATCCCGACGCCTGTGTGAGATCTAGGCTCTTTAGGAGTCTCTTTTATGTCCAGGAATGCTGTTCTTATGGCCCATGTAAATTACACTGTGGGGGAATTTACTAAGAATGAATTGCCCTAGATGATAGTGTTGTTTATTTGCATGCACAGCATTGTTTTTATCTTATTCACTGCAAGGATTTATGCAAATCCAACTCAATCTGACGGAAAAAAGTAACTATTTTACGAGGTTGCGATTTCATATGAATTTGTATGGTGTGAATTTGCACGAAAATTTTCAATTTTTAGAAAACAGTAAGCGCAAAAATGTACGCATTGTTTTTGCATCTTATTCACTGCAATCCAACCCAATCTCACTGGAAAAATTAACTATTTTACGAAGAGGCGTTTTCATATGATTTCGTATGCTGTGAATTGTACAAAAATGTATGATTTTTAGAAAAAAGCATGGAAATTTACACATATTTTTTGTATCTTATTCACTGTAGGGATTTGTGCAAATCCAACCCAATCTCACGGGAAAACAACTATTTTACAAGGTTGCGATTTCGTATGGATTGTATTGTGTGAATTGTACGAAATTTTTTTATTTTTAGAAAACAGTAAGCGCGAAAATTTACACATTGTTTTTGCATCTTATTCACTGCAAGGATTTGTGCAAATCCAACCCAATCTCACTGGAAAAAGTAACTATTTTATGAGGTGGAGATTTCATATGTATGGGGTGAACTGTACGTAAATTTAACATTTTTAGAAAAAAGTAAGCAAGAAAATGTACGCATTGTTTTTGTATCTTATTCACTGCGAGGATTTATGCAAATCCAACCCAATCTCACGGGAAAACAACTATTTTACAAGGTTGCGGTTTTGTATGAATTAGTATGGTGTGAATTGTACGAAAATTTACAATATTTTAGAAAGAGTAAGCGAGAAAATGTATGCATTGTTTTTGTATCTTATTCACTGCAAGGATTTATGCAAATCCAACCCAATCTCACGGGAAAACAACTATTTTACGAGGTTACGATTTCGTATGTATTTGTATGGTGTGAATTGTACGAAAATTTTTGTTTTTTAAAAAACAGTAAGCACGAAAATTTACACATTGTTTGTGCATCTTATTCACTGCAAGGATTTGTGCAAATCCATCCCAATATCACTGGAAAAATTAACTATTTTACGAAGTGGCATTTTCGTATGATTTTGTATGCTGTGAATTGTACAAAGATGTACGATTTTTAGGAAAAAGCATGAAAATTTACACATTGTTTTTGTATCTTATTCATAGCAAATATTTGTGCAAATCCAACCCAATCTCATGGGAAAACAACTATTTTACGAGGTGGCGGTTTCGTATGTATTCCTATGGTGTGAATAGTACAACAATTTACAATTTTTATAAAAAAGTAAGCATGTAGGTCCTCCCCTAACCCCACCCCTAAACCCAACCACCACTGGGACGTAAGAAGATCGTACAAAAGCATACTAATGAGTTTGTACGAATTCATGCGAATTAGCCACCAATTCGCCAAAACAAAAAATAGTTATGAATTGCCATGAGATTGTGTTGGCAAATCAGTTAACGCATGTCCCAAAAAAATGTGGTGAGCACAATTTACAATGTAAAAAACACTAAAATAATGCAATAAATATTCATTAAATAACATAAGACGCAACATAAAACCAACAAATGTACATAACTGAGAACAAAAACCATCAAGAAACAATTATGCAAATGAAATACAATTAAATGTATTACAAAGAGAATTGTAATATATTGCGTATTCCCGAAATACAGCTTACAAAAGTGACATTTTCGCTAAACATTATTATTGCAACGTTGCACTCTGGTGCATTATGTATGATGCAAGTATTACACACAAACATACTTTCACAACAAAGCCCATCATTTCTGAAACAACTGACATAAAACTCCTGTACTGAACCGCTCCGTCTGCCGTACTGTATTTCGTTTGCGAACCTGAAAAGCTTGTTCTATAAGGTTGAGATATGAGCGGATTTAAAACAATTTTAAACCAGTGGGCAATACTGAGAAAAATTAAGCTGGGTAATAAATGTATGATTTTTTAATCCTCGTCTGCAGAGTAAATTGAATCCCAGACTGAGAGTTCCAGCGGAGGAGAAGCCGACACAAAGTGGTAATAGATTTTCTTTGAAGAATGCAGTACAGCAGGGGCAGCGGCTGCTCCCTTTAATGATTCCATATCTCGACAAAAACAACTCCTCTCCTTCTTTGAAGAAACAACCAGCAGTGGCCTGCTAAATTGTGCGGAATGTGAATAAGCCTTTTGTTAATACTGAGACTGAAAATCTTTGATAATCATTCAATTATTGGCAAAGCAGTGTCGTAAATATTCAGGTTTTAGCCTGAACTGTCACAATGGCAAATGAGGTAATTGCAGATGCATATTCTAGTATGCACTCCTTACCAAGTGTGCAATGTATTTGCTAATTCACTTAAGAGATTTAAGGACCTAATTCAACAAACACTCTTGTGTCAGGATTTTGGCTGACCTGGAAATTTGCGTGACTTATTTATTCTCTTTTAGTGTACTATGTATACTTTTTGAGTAGTATACAGTTTAGTAAGCAAGCTAGTATTCTATTCCGGTCATAGCTTTCTTTCATTCATTCATTGTATGTAGTGATGGTTGGGTTTCGCGTCTTTATTGCTTTCCTGCAGTGACTCCTAAACATCTGGACTCATGTGAGAACGGCGTCGACTTTGATCCAAGCCCAAGAGATCCCGTTTCCCAACACTGAATTATGGCTTAGCACAAACATGAAGAGCAACTATAAATTAAATGTGGAATACATTGTGACTGGCAGTATAAATTAAGCAAAGAAGAAGAAAAAAGGACGAAAGCGCAGAGTGATAATGTGAGAAACACAAGAGCCGCATGCTAAATGTTCACGAACGCACTGAGAATCTCCACTAATCACAGAACTCGTGTCACTTAGCATGGTGCTAAGTAATCACAGTCTTAATGAGAGAATGTTACCCAGAAACTATTCCTTGAGCGTTTTCAACTGCTGCTTTGCTTTATGATCCAAACAAACAGAAACAGAGCTAAATTTGTCTTTGGTATTAATAACTGGGATTTTAAAGGGGTCACATCATGCAGTTTTAAGTTTTTCGCATTAATATTTATATATTTTTTAAAGCTGTATTTAAATTAATGATGTTTAATAGTTTAAGTGTTACTTTTAGTTAATAACAATGATTGAATTTGAAAAACACAATGAGCAATTTATTGATTTACAGAACAATTAAAAGAAACTAAACCATTTCTGGTTTAACAAAATGTCGATATTAACAAATTAAAATACAATACAAAGTTCTATACACTATAAAAATAATGACTTTTCTAGGTAAGTTATTGGAGTACGTTTTACAAGGAAATGCTATTTCAGTCTTCCTGATTTAAAGTTTAATTCAATGTGTTACTTGTGGTTTCTTTGTATTTGTGTTATTTCTGAGAAAATTGTTTCTAAGTAAATCCTACACCATTTTTTCAGTGTAGGTGGCATTTCAAACATTAATTATTAATATTAAGTATGTAATATTAATTATGTAATAAGAATGTTAATTATTAAAAACGAAGAGGTTAAGGGTTTGACATGTTTCTGTATGAAATGTACTAAAAATATTATAAATGTATTATTAAAAACTGGAATTTCATTCCATTTTAACCACATATATGAACTACAATTCTATAATACAAAATATGTTTTGAATTTGAGATGTTTCTGTATGAAATATTACAAAATATTACACATGAATGGATTATTAAAGGGTTAGTTCACCCAAAAATGAAAATTCTGTCATTAATTACTCACCCTCATGTCGATCCAAACCCGTAAGACCTTCATTAATCTTCGGAACACAAATTAAGATATTTTTGAAGAAATCAGAGAGCGTAGGAGAATGTCAGGGAAGAGACAAATTTATTGAATAAAGTCGTTATTTTTGTTTTGTTTTTGTGCACAAAAAGTATTCTAGTCGCTTCATAAAATTAAGGTTGAAGCACTGTAGTCACATGGACTATTTTAATTATATCTTTTCTACCTTTCTGGGCCTTGAAAATGGTAATTAAATTGCTGTCTATGGACAAGTCAGAGAGCTCTCGGATTTCATCAAAAATATCTTAATTTGTGTTCCGAAGATGAACGAAGGTCTTACGGGTCTGGAACGACATGAGGGTGAGTAATTAATGACATAATTTTAATTTTGGGTGAACTAACCCTTTAAAAACTGGAATTTAATTCCATTTTAATTACATATGATCCTTATGTACAGTTGTGCTCAAAAGTTTACATACCCCTTGCAGAATCTGCAAAATGTTAATTATTTTAACAAAATAAGAGGGATCATGCAAAATGTGTGTTATTTTTTACTTAGTACCGTCCTGAATAAGATATTTTGCATAAGAGATGTTTACATATAGTCAAAAAAAAAGCTGAATTTATAAAAATGACCCATTCAAAAATTTACATACCCTTGATTTTTAATACTGTGTGTGATTACCTGGATGATCCACGACTGTTTTTTTGTTTTCTGATGGTTGTTCATGAGTCTCTTGTTTGTCCTGAGCAGTTAAACTGACCAGCATTCTTCAGAAAAATCCTTCAGGTCCTGTAAATTCTTCAGTTTTCCAGCATCTTTTGCATATTTGAGCCCTTTCCAGCAGTGACTGTGTGATTTTGAGATCCATCTTTTCACACTGAGGACAACTGAGGGACTCAAACACAACTATTAAAAAAGGTTCAAACATTCACTGATGCTCCAGAAGAAAACATGATGCATTAAGAACCAGGGGGTGAAAACTTTTGAACAAGATGAAGATGTCCAAATTTGTCTTTTGTTTAAATATCTAATTTTTTCATTTAGTACTGCCCATCGGAAGCTACAGAAGATACTCACATGTTTCCCGGAAGACAAATTAAGTAAAATTTATCTTGATCTTCAAATTCAAAAAGTTTTCACCCCCCGGGTCTTAATGCATCACGTTTCCTTCTGAAGCATCAGTGAATGTTTGAACCTTTTTTAATAGTTGTGTTTGAGTCCCTCAGTTGTCCTCAGTGTGAAAAGATGGATCTCAGAATCATACAGTCACTGCTGAAAAGGGTTCAAATATGCAAAAGATGCTGGAAAACTGAAGAATTTGCAGGATCTGGAGGATTTTTCTGAAGAACACTGGTCAGTTTAACTGTTCAGGACAAACAAGAGACTCATGAACAACCATCACAAAACATAAAAACAGTCGTGGATCATCCAGGTAATCACACACAGTATTAAGAATCAAGGGTATGTAAATTTTTGAACTGGTCATTTTTATAAATTCAACTATTTTTTGACTATATGTAAACATCTTTTATGCAAAATATCTTATTCAGGACAGTACTAAATAAAAAATAATACACATTTTGCATGATCCCTCTTATTTTGTTAAAATAATTAACATTTTGCAGATTCTGCAAGGGGTATGTAAACTTTTGAGCACAACTGTATATAGGGTGAATTCAGGTTGATTGGGACACTTTTTCCAAGTCATCTCAATGGCAAAAAGTGTCCCAATCACCCTGAATTCACCCTATTTCTTTCTCACTGAATCTGAATAGGACGAGCATAGCATGAACTGAGCGTATGTCCTGTTTGTTTTCATGCTAATGTGTGAATCTGAAGGGAATGTGTGTCTGAGAACCAGTCCAGGCTTTTTTCACCTCGTAGGACTCCAGGGACAAGTGGTCCTCTTCTCTCTTGTCAATGTGTAGATGGTTGAAACTCCCCCAGGTCATCCAGACCTCCCCCTCACCAGCAATACTTCAATCTACTTGGCTCTCTCTCTCTCTGCTCTCCACTAATGGAGGTTGAAGGACTGTCACTCTGGCCTGCATTACAACTTCAAGGGCTTGAACTCCGTTTCCCTCTGTTCTCCAGCAGAACTCCGGGTGGACTCCTGTGGATTCTCTGGGAGTGAGTCTGTTCACCTGTAGACAGACATGATATATACATTCCCACCTGAGCTTTTAAGGATACTGATGGGCTGAATTGGGGAACCAGCAAGGCACAGTTTCAAAGTATTTCAGCTACACAAGTGGCTCTTTTGAAAACATAGCTACACTACAATCTAAAAAAGAAAAAGAGTTAACTGCCTCCCTTGCAGTTCATGAGTAGAAGAGATGTATATCTCTTTATGAACTTTTTGAAGTGTCAATGTTAATTGGGTAGCTGTCAGTGGAGTGACAGAGATCGCTCAGATTTCATCAAAAAGATCTTAATTTTTGTTCTGAACATGAACGAAAGTCTTACGGGTTTGGAACGACATGAGGGTGAGTAATTAATAAAATAACTTTTTAAACTGTCTGTCATCCTAACAACAAACAGAGCAGTGCGTAATGGAGAGAAGCATTAAGAAATACCAAATATTGGGGGGGATAATTTGGCCATTTCCAATTATTGGGGGGGACTTGTCCCCTCAATGTCTATGGTGGTTACGGCCCTAGTGCTATACACTACTGGTTGGCTAATAACATAATCACAGTAGACCGATTTCTTTTAGCAAATCACTTAATCCCAGGTTGCTTCAGGGGATTGTCAATGTAATAACTGTATTAAGTCGCTTTGGATAAAATTATCTGCTAAAAGGCTTCTTACGTCTATGTCCTGTAGGAAAGCAGTATAAGATCCTAGACAGGATACCACAGGGATTATAGCATGTGAGGTGAGTTTCAAAGTAAAGCCACTTAAATGTATAAGATAGAGAGAGAATGAGACATCACACATCCAGGTCATGCAGGGCACTAAGTGAAGCATGACACCTTTGCTAGCATCAGTGATTTTGCGCTAGCTGCCACCATCTACAACATACATTGTTGCACAGCAGGCTGTTTGTGGCCTTGAGAGGAACTGACTTCAAACATCCATGATGCCAGCTGGTTAAATGTAACTGGGACAATAGTTCAGAAGAGTTAGTTCTGCACAATGTCATTCAGGATAATAACAAACTACTAAGTAAATACACAAATAATATTCAAATATTATTACATAAATTCTAAATTAAGTAGGTTAGGTGGGTGGGTGGGTGGGTGGTTAGCTAGGTTTAGGTAGGTGGGTTAGGTGGGTGGTGTGTAGTTGGTGGGTAGGTAGGTTAGTTGGGTGGGTGGGTAGATTAGGTGGGTGGTGTGTAGGTGGGTTAGTTGGGTGGGTGGGTGGTTAGGTAGGTTTGGTGGGTGGTGTGTAGGTAGGTAGGTGGGTAGGTAGGTTTGGTGGGGGGTGTGTAGATAGGTAGGTGAGTGGGTAGGTTTAGGTAGATTAGTTGGGTGGGTGGGTATTGGTGGGTGGTGTGTAGGTAGGTGGGTAGGTAGGTAGGTTTAGGTAGGTTAGTTGGGTTAGGTGGGTGGTGTGTAGGTAGGTAGGCGGGTAGGTAGGTTTAGGTAGGTTAGTTGGGTGGGTGGGTAGGTAGGTTTGGTGGCTGGGTGGTGTGTTGGTAGGTAGGTAGGTGGGTAGGTAGGTTTAGGGTTTAGGTAGGTTAGTTGGGTGGGTGGTGTGTAGTTGGTGGGTAGGTAGGTTTAGGTGGGTTAGTTGGGTGGGTGGGTGGGTAGGTAGGTTTGGTGGGTGGTGTGTAGGTAGGTAGGTGGGTAGGTAGGTTTAGGTAGGTTAGTTGGGTGGGTGGGTGGGTATTGGTGGATGGTGTGTAGGTAGGTAGGTGGGTAGGTAGGTTTAGGTAGGTTAGTTGGGTGGGTGTGTAGGTAGGTAGGTTAGGTGGGTGGTAGATAGATAGATAGATACATAGACAGACAGACAGACTGCCAAAACAATTAATGCAGCCACAAATTACTTTCATATAAATAAATGTAAATTAATATAAATTCAGGAATTTGCAATTATTTATTTGCCAAACACCTTTATCTTAAATGACTTATATTGCACTAAAGTATGAATTTTATCAGTCCCTGCATCGAACTGATGCTACTGCAAAGTGAACTCAATGTGAACTCATTGGTATTCTCAATTCAATTCTGAATGTTGCACAACCCTGATGCACAATAAAACAAATGCACCTTGATTGACCCGAGAGCATTCCTCCCACCCTCAACCGCCATCAGTAGGATGACAAAAAAAAAAACCCCAAAAACAACATGGTCCTAAATCCCACAGGAAAACAGGGCAAGTGTCTTCCCGAACCCAGTGAACATCAACTGAAAAGGTCTTTTCACTTAAGGGAGTTCCTTCAGCCAAAGACCTCCATACTCTATGGTGAGCGTGCTGAATGTCACCGGCAAATAAATAAAAAAATAATGGGGGGAAAAAAAAAAATTAAAAAAGAGAAAAGCATAGGTTTCATATCTACAAAAGTTTCCTTGATTATAATGAAATGTGAGCATAAAATAAAGCGTTTTAAAGTGCCTCGTTATACTATCTTAAACATTCCTAATTTTGTTTTGGAGGTCTCTTACAATAGGTTCACATGCATCCAAGGTCAAGAAACACTAATTTTCTCATAATATACTGTACATTGCAGAATCACCTCTTTGCTCACAGTGCCTAAAACGGTTCGATAAAGGATTCGTTTTCTCTAAACCCCTCCTTTCCAAGAGCCTACTGTACTCTGATTGGATGGCCCAGTTTGTGATTGTCTACAGCTTACAGCGCGTGTCAGAAACGAAACACCCATTACCATATCTAAATTTCAGCTCTGAATCTTCCTTAGCACTTGTATACACAGTGATATAAACAGTAATGATGACGTCGGTATTACCATATCAATTTGAGCCTGAATCCTCATCCTTTGAAAGTGTAAGCAAAGTGGATTTGCTTTTGCAGTGCAGAAAACAGCAACATGTCGTCAACATGAACCAAACTCTTCAGGCCTCAGCTACAACTACAGTGTTTGAGGGCGGGGCAAAGTAGACATTGTTCGCCATCAGCCAATTATTATGCAAATCTGTGCAGGAAGTAATGCTGGAATTACTGACGACTTCTTTCTTTTGGGAGACAATAACATTTATCGTGCACTTTGTCTTTGAAACTTTGCAGACTTCTTATATTCACAAACAGTTACATTACACACTACATGAACGGTAATATCTGTAAAAGCATAATAAGGGCACTTTAATGGGCATCCTTATGCATATGACCTAAGAAAAACAACAGCTTCCTACCAAGATGAAGCAATCTAGCAGTCCTCCAGTTTGTCTCTCACATCTTACATTTAATGAAAAGAGAAGCGAAAGTAATGTTTAAAACTTAAAATGTGCCATAAGTCTTAATGTGCGAAGAAAGAAGTTTGGAGAGAAAAAGCTCAAGACAGTGTACGATTTTAATGAGGTTGTCCCCTGACTTTCTCATTTCCCCCTTTAATGAATATTAAATGCCCAACCCCCATTTAAAAATATATGTGTATGTGTATAACCCCAAGCCGAGAATAAAGGCCTATCACGTCTACTGCGCTCAATGGGAGCCATCAAAAAAGGCGGGAAGGGGCCTTTGAGAGAGAGAGAAAGACAGAGAGAGAGAAAGAGAAAGAGAGATGTTTGCAACCCGGCATGCCACTCACGTACTGCCCTAATTTCAGTCGGGTATGAGGAGGAGAATTGTGGGGCAGACCGCATCATACACCCTCCTTGAGATTTGAGACATCAATGCCAGTTAAATCGTACCGCCATGCGCTGTCAAATAAATACAACCATGGCAAACTGGGTGGTACTGAGAGTCAAGAGTGTTTTAACAGGCAGTTGCTATAGGTGCAAAGCACTTTCACAGGTTTATCATTCTAAAAATACTACTGAGTTTGAACAGTACTGATTTATTTGATGCAGTATACTGCACTGTTTACATTATACCAAAGACTATAGAATAACACAAGACACGTCACTTGTATTGTTTTGAATGGGAGAAAGTGCAACACGCAATATGGCGGAATAAGTCCTACCTTCGAAATAAGAGCCGATCGCTAATTGGTAAAGTCATCGCGTCACTGCAGCGACCATTAGAAGCTCCGGTTCCTATAGAAACAGTCATTCGCGCGCTTCCTATAGAGATGCGTGCTTAGGACTGCGCATGCGCATTAGCTTGATCCAGCCTGAATTAATACCGTTTTTTGTCATGATTTGAGCGTTTAGAAACAAAATTTATGAAACAGTTGTTGTCAGATTTCATTGGTGATTTCAAATATGAAATTTAATCGAAAGCTTGGCAAACAGCTTTGAAGAATTTGATGTTTCCCCATTCAAAGAGATGGGAGCTGCACTTGCATGCCTGAGAGGCGTTTCAAAGATGGCCGCCGAGTGAAATGACTTGTCTTAAAGGGACTTTGATTATACTGAGGGAAAAAAAAATTGAAACTTTTGATTCACAAAACAAATGACTCTTATGAGCAGGTTCTTTTTAGGGAATCAAAAACATACAGTCAAAAAAATGTAGTCCAGTTCTTAAACAAATTACTATTCTTTTCTTTTTAGTGACTCATAAACATTACAGCACAATTGGTGTAGTTCGATTCACAAACAAATAGGCTAACTCTTATGAGCTGGTTCTTTTTAGAAATCAAAAAACACGGCACAACAACCATTGCAGTTTGATTCACAAACAAAAAGATTTTTAAAGCATGTTCACCTCAAGAATCACTATAATGATAAACCACAAAGCTTTATAGAAACAGTCCAGACCACAACTAGAATGATAATGACACAATGAAACAAATGATTCTTATGAGTTGATTCTTTTTTTTCATTGGATCAAAAACATGCACTGCAATCAATCAGTGTAGCCTAATTCACAAACAAATGTCCCTAATGAGCCAGTTATTTTAAGCAAATCAAAAACATGCAGTACAACCAATGTAGAATGATTCAAAAAAACATTATTATTAATAGCCAATTCTTTTTAGTGACTCAAAAACTTACAGCGCAACCAGTATAGTCTGATTCATGAACAAATGACTCTTGAGAGCTGGGTCTTTTTACCAAATCAAAAACATACAGCACAACAAGTGTAGCTAGTGTAGTGGGGGAAACAAGCAAATGAATCTTATTAGCCAATTCTTTTTAGTGAATCAAAAACACACAGCACAACCAGTGCAGTCTGATTCATGAACAAATGACTCTTATGAACTGGTTCTTTTAAGTGAATCAAAAACATACAGTGTTAACAATGTAGTTAAATTATCAAACAAATGACTCTTTTGAGTAGATTCTTTTCTATTCTTTTTAGTTACAAACATACAGTTCTTTTTAGAGAATAAAAACAAAAAACAATGAAACTAGTGCAGACTGATTCACAAACAAAAGACTCTTCAGGCCTGTTCACACTAAGAATGATACCTATAATGATAAACAACAACAAAAAAAAAGTACATTATAACTGTAAAGGTAACAACATACAGAAACAAATGACTGTTTAACGGTTCTTTTTAATGAATGAATCATGAATCAAAAACATCTTTCCTGATGAATCATTCATCCACAAACTCATGAGTTACCAGACTGAATCAATGCTACTGTATGACTTTAGAAGAAATGGAATATAACACAAAATTGATATGGACTAAGTTTAACTGTACTTTTAGGGTGTGCATAGACGTGTTTCCGTGAAAAAAAAAAAAAAAAAATACCTGAAGGTGAACGACAAATTGTTATTTTTCAGTGCGCTATCCCTTTAAATAGCTGTTTATTCATTCAAATAGCAGATCAAACAATATACATGCTCTTTTAAGCGTGGCTGACATACTAAAGCTGCTTATTCAGAGACGCTTATGGACGGTTAAACAAACATAGCTGAGAGAGACGAACACAAAAAGAATTCAGCTGTCAAATAACCTTTGAAGGGCACTTCTATCAGACTCACGTCAGGCTGGAACACATGCCACTACAAAACAGTATAATCAAAGGCAACAACTTCACCTAATAGCTAAAGATGTTCTGTGTGGGACTATCATAGCAATATCCAATCAAATCCAATTAACTTCTTGGAGCCTCCCCTCCAGAAAAGTGCATTACAGCAGGATTAAACCGCTATCTGTACTGGACTTGATTAATGACCATGTTAATTAATGCTGAAGGGGCTCGTTGGAGCGGTTCCTCACGTACAGCCGCTCAGTGATCCAGCGGCGTTCTGAGGAACGGGCAAATAGAACCATCACGAGAACAGACAGCCTGTCCCACAAACACGTGTATACTTCAACAGAGCTGTGAAAGAGCTAAAGTTTGGCCTCCCAAGTACTTCTAAAATCCAACGTATGCTGTCAGGGCCTGATGGGACATAATGTTTAAGAGTGGGTTGCCGAATAGTCTGTATATGAGCTTAGTGAGCCCCCTTCATGTCAAGTAGCCTATAGACCATATGTAGCCCCGCCCCTTTTCAGCACTGCACTCGTTGTTCTGTTTTCCTGTTTGTATTTCCACAGCATAAAGGTAAGATCTTAGGGATTTATGAATGAACCGCTGGTTTTAAAATCTTCCCAGTCTACTGACATTTGTTATGACCTCCTCTTCAAACATTACAATGCTTATGATAACTTTCGTTAACTCTACAATAAGTAAATCCACTTCACCAGCTAATTACTCTTCGACAGCGATGCCATAGAAATATACAGAGCTACCTGAAAAACCAAAGTTAAAGGTATAGTTCACCCAAAAATGAAATTTTTGTCATCATTTACTCACTCTCAAGTTGTCCAAACTTGTAAAAATTTATTTGTTCTGCTGAACACAAATGAAGATAACTAGATGAATGTTTGTAACAAAATAGATCTCGCCACCCCATTGACTACCATAGTAGGAAAAAAATACCAGTCAATGGGGGGCGAGATCTGCTTGGTTACAAACATTCTTCCAAATGCATAAATAGATAAATAGGGGGAGCAAACATGACTGAATATATGAATGGATGGATGGATAGATAGATAGATAGATAGATAGATAGATAGATAGATAGATAGATAGATAGATAGATAGATAGATATAGATAGAATATATCTAACATTATAGCAAAATCACTACCTGTGAAGCCCAATGTATATTTCAAAGCAATTACAGAGATTGAAATACAGCCTCAGTGCTTTCTAGATTAGAATCAAACGTGAACATTCAAAATATTCAAATACCCAAACATCACCCTTTGTTCACAGCAGTGCCTGTCAAGATAGCCTCAAGGTAAAGCGGTTTCCACTCATCGAAAACCATGTGAATAAAATTTAACTGATTGCAATCTTGAGGCAATAGTTCATGTTGTTGTTTACTCAAGCTCTAAAGAGACTCACAAACCATCCAGAACTGTGTAATCTCCATTACATAACAGAATATGAAAATGATCCCTCAGATTAAACGATTTTTGTCATTAATTAATATGAAAAGCTCATCTAGGATAGGCCCAACGAAGCCTTTTGGTGCTAGAAACAGCTGTTAGCTCCACAGGTATGCTAGTGCTAATCTGCGTTAGCCACTGATGGATGTAATTATCCAACACGTTCTCATTTGTCTTGTTAAGAAAATTGCAGATAGGGTTGCGAGACACACTCCGCTGGAAACCTAAGCTGATCTGATCATTGTAGGCTTGTTGAATCAAAATGACACTATAGAATCCACCTGTAAAAGATGTTATATAGTGCTGGAAAATCCAGTTTAAGATGGTAGCTGGGTTTTGAAACACCACTAACATGCTAACTGGTTCCTAGCTGGTGCAAACTGGGTTTCCAAATGTTTCTTTTAATTTTAATTACCTTTCCAAGAATTTTCAGTTACTTTTCCAGTCAGTTATATTACTTTTTAACATTTTGATTATAGTCATGAGGAGTAAGGAAATGTTTAGCATAAATTGAAAAATGTATATTCACGCTAAAAATTTACATGATTTGTACATTTCTTTTTGTCATTTTTGACAGCTACTAGCTTAAGTTGAATTTTCCCACAGGACGGTCATTGGCATGATACACTTACCTGTACAATGACAGTTCAAACAAGTCGTGAGTAAATCCAAATAAATCTCCAACCTCCGTATTAGAAATCCACACCCATCCAGCTCATACCTGGAGCAAAAATACCGATTTAGAATTCATGGAGAAGATAAATGCGATTAAATTTCTGATAATATCAAGCTTCCTTCATATCTCTATATGAATGTCATTTATTGCTTTGAGATAAACTTTTAGATTGAGGCTCTCAGATCACACATTTCAATGCTTAAAATAATTCAATGTTGAAAGAGA
This sequence comes from Mylopharyngodon piceus, assembly GCA_039654765.1. Classification (NCBI taxonomy): domain Eukaryota; kingdom Metazoa; phylum Chordata; class Actinopteri; order Cypriniformes; family Xenocyprididae; genus Mylopharyngodon; species Mylopharyngodon piceus. Next base: position 14,011,238 of record CM077459.1, on the reverse strand, counting down.
GTGTTTGGGAAGTTTCTTTGAAACTGTCGTTTCCTAATCTACAAGTTACACATTTACATAAATGACAGTAAAACTGCACAAAAAACAATAATCTTAATTAAGGTGACAGCATTAAATTTAACATAGTTTCAAAATCAATAAACCTGATAAAACTTCCCATTTCTATATGTTGAAAACACAGAAAGCAGCATTCAACAATCAACAATCTGGTTCACTAAATGAATCGTACTACCAAACAATCTGGTTCACTAATGTGAATCGTGCTTCCCAGCAATCTGGTTTACTACAATGAATCATACTTCCCAACAGTCTGATTCACTAAAATGAATCGTACTACCCAACAATCTGGTTCACTACAATGAATCGTACTTCCCAACAATCTGGTTCACTAAAATGAACCATGCTTCTCAACAATATGATTCACTAAAAAGAATCGTACTTCCCAACAGTCTGATTCACTAAAATGAATCGTACTACCCAACAATCTGGTTCACTAATGTGAATCGTGCTTCCCAACAATCTGGTTCACTACAATGAATTGTGCTTCCCAACAATTTGATTCAGTAAAATGAATCGTACTACCCAACAATCTGGTTCACTACTGTAAATCGTGCTTCCCAACAATCTGATTCATTGCTCCTATTAGTTACTTATTCAACATAAGACAGAAAGACACTAAACTAAACTAGACAGATGCTGTGTCATCCACAGGCTGTTCTCAGACATTAAAGATTACAATATATTTAGGAGGAAAAAATTCAGATCCATCTCAGTTCATAAATTATGGAAGATCCTCAGTCTTTCAATATTTATTGATCCTTTTTGCCAAGGAAGAAAAGTCTGTCTTTTCTTAGAATCTGTCTTGCTTGTTCGGGCTCAAAATTACTTAATACCCCCTTTGGAACTTCATCAGTGTCATCAGGAATGGCATATTTCTTGAATATTGAAATTTATTTGATAAAGACTGAAAATTCTGATTAACGTCAAAAGTAAGAGCCATGCCTCATGTTTAAAATTTTCAGCCAGTCAGAAGAAAAATTGGAATGGGTAATTTACAAGCCATTACAAATTTGACTAAGATGACATTCAACACTCAACTAATACGGGGAGTCTATTATTTTCCATGTTATGTCCCGTGATAATGATTTTCATTTCTTATGTTCCACTTTTCATATTGCTTTTTCATTCTTCACACAGATAATTCCCATAACCAATTTCAGTAACACAGCCAGTTGTGAAAGGCCAAGATTATTCTATATTATTCTTTGAATTTACACGCTTTTAAAAAAACCATTAATATATTCAAATAGCCCAAACACATCACAATTTGTGGCAGATTTTCATTGCTCATAATTATATAGCTCTGAACAATCTTAAATTAACAGTTAATGACTCATCAATCAATCAATCAATCAATCAATCAATCATTTTAGTCAGCATTCATGAATAAGAAACTGTTTATTTTTAAAAAAAATTCAGGATTTTTTTTTAAATCGAAAAAACGTAAATGATGTAAAATGAATATGACATATTTAAAAATCTATATTTTAATATAATATTAATCATGCACTATTTCTAGGTTACTATTCAAATTAAATCAAATCAAATCAAATCAAATCGAGAGTGCTGTTATAAAAAATACAATCTGAAATTTCTAATTCTAAATAATAATAAATTAATAATATAAGGAAACTAGTCTCTAGTGGTCTCAAACTTTTTTTTTTTCGCATTAATAAATAAAGAAGCATGGGTTAATTTGTAACATCTAAAGGCCTCACTTGAGACCCTGTAATATCTTGAGCTTTCTACATACTCTCTTTGTACTGTGAAGTGCAGCAGCTCACACACCCCCGTTCAACACCACTACTCTTTGTCTTTGAATCCCAGTTCCTTTTAATTGAAATTCCATTGATATGTATTCTACTGTGGCCAGTTTAAACCTTGAAGTAATCCAAGTGATAATAGTTTCATTGTTACTGTGGTTGGAAATGGGCCGTAATGGGGAATTCTGAAGCCAAGCCGTTGTTATTATTGACAGCTGGGCCTCTGGGGCGAATCAATTGATATTTTTCCCCCTGCTCTGATTTCTAGGCCTGCCAGGTACCCGGCTGTTATAATTAAGGCCTTCCAGACAGATATTTGAACACAGGCGGAATATTAACGACGTTAGTGCGTCACACACAAACACACGTGCATGGGCTTCAGAACACTTCTAATCCACAATCTGAAAGACGCAGCAATTATTATTTCATTTTCATGTTACCGAGTGTGTGAACCTGGCATAAATATTACACGATAGATTCAATGCAATTCTCTGTGCTATAACATTAATAGCACTCAATTTGAGTCAAGTCTTTGGAGGTGATAAGGGGAAATTGAGACAAAAGGGTAAACATGGGGTGAGAGGAATTCTGGGATTGGATATGAATACTGAGCAGCTACTTTATGGAGTTGCTAAATATGGCTTACATGATGGTTCTGTAGGCTTCATTAAAGCCTGTGATTAGGGACAGTGTATTCATTTACTTAAAGGAATAGTTCACCTAAAAATGAAAGAGATTTCTGTCCCTCCATAGACAGCTACGCGACTGATTGACGCTTCAGAAAGTTCATAAAGAGATCGTAAAACTAATCCATATGAATTGAGTGGTTTAGTCCAAATTTTCTGAAGAGACTCAATCGCTTTATATGATGAACAGATTTAATTTAGGCTTTTATTCGCATATAAACATTGATCAGGGAACATAAACTGAAATGTAATGTATTATTTAATGAAAATCCTGACCTTGGCCATTGATCTTCTGTGCACGGCGCACGTTCACGACACTTTATTAGTGCTGCAGTTCACTCCGAATCGCCCAGAAAAAGCACACAAGATGTGAGAAATCAAGAATAATAATAACGCGACACGTAATACAACTCCTAGAAATCCCAAAAAGTATCCAGGTGCTTTATTTACCAAGTTAAATATCTCCGGACCGGAACTCTGTTTGTCTGATGACAGACAGAATGACAGTTGAGAGCTGTGAACGTGATAACTTCTAATTGCGACGAACACAACAGATATATTCACCATATAGAAGAAAGTACAGTACATTGATTGTATTTCATGTTGGGTTTTTATTAATCTTGATTTCTCACAACTCCACCAGTTGGAGTGAACTGCAGCGCTAATAGTGTGACATGAATGAGCGCCGTGCACAGAAAATCAACGGCCAATGTTGGTATTTTCGTTAAATAATACATAAAATTTCGGTTTATGTTCCCTGATCAGTGTTTATATCAGTGTTTATAACTTGTGTGTTTTTTTCTGGGCGAGGCGGAGTGAACTGCAGCGCTAATAGTGTCAAACGAATGCGCTCGCTGCACAGCCGCGCACAGAAGACCAACAGCCAAGGTCAGGATTTTCACCAAACTCTATCGTATACCCCCAGAACACATGGAATATATGGCACTTGTTGCATGGGATTGCTCTGTGATACTTTTGAGTCTTTTTTAAAAAACTTGATGCTGGTCACTATTCACTGCCATTATATGTGACCCTGGACCACAAAACCAGTCATAAGTCACACGGGTATATTTGTAGCAAGAGCCAACAATACATTGTATGGGTCAAAATGATCGTTTTTTCTTTTATGCCAAAAATCACTAGGGTATTAAGTAAAGATCATGTTCCATGAAAATATTTTGTAAATTTTCTAACATAAATATATCAAACATTTATTTTTGTGAGTGGATATGCATTGTTAAGGGTTTCATTTAGACAACTTTAAAGGCGATTTTCTCAATATTTTGATTTTTTTGCACCCTCAGATTTTCAAGTAGTTGTATCTTGACCAAATATTGTCCTATCCTAACAAACCATACATCAATGGAAAACGTATTTATTCAGCTTTCAGATGATGTATAAATCTCAATTTAAAAACAAAATTACCATTATGACTGGTTTTGTGGTCCAGGGTCACATATGGACGAGCGGCACATTTTTTAAAAATTCTCCTTTTGTGGTCTGGAAAAGAAAGAAGGACATACAGTATTACAACAACAGGGTGAGTAAATGAAGACTAAATTTTCATTTTAGGGTGAACTATCCCTTTAATGCTGATTTGTTTTTCCATGCAATGAAAGTGAATGGTGATCAAAGGCTGTCAAGTTCCAAAAATGACAAATTCAACAATATCAAATGGCATTAGTTTTTGTGTCTTGTAACCAATTATGACATTTCAAAGATAACTAAGTGCATATTTAAACATAATATGGCTTCAGAACACAAAATATAGTGCACAATTCAAATGAACTACTTTTTTTTAGAGCCCTTGGTCATCATTTACTTTCATTATGTGAAAAAGAGCAGCACAAACATCTTATCTAATGTTGCTTTTATGAAAGAAAGAAAGAAAGAAAGAAAGAAAGAAAGAAAGAAAGATTTTAAAAACAAAGCTAATAAAAATGACAAAAGCGCATAAAAATTACTAAAACTAAATATATATAAAATGCCAATTCAAAATATTAATAAACACTATTAAATTATGCAGAACCTTAATTTTTGATTGAACCATTCCTTTAAGATGATTAATATGAACATCCTTATGCTTTACATGTTGACATCATAAATTATACATTAGTTTCTCCATTAGCATGCGGCATACGTTTACTGTCTTCAAAAACAAAATTTAGATTTCAGATATTCAAACCTTCTCCTTAGTGATGGACATGACATCATTTAAATGCACTTTGGTTGCCATGGGAGACCTTCTCATGCAAAATTATGGAGCATGAATCAAAGAACGAGAGATAGTGTGAAATTCCTTTACTTCAAAGGCTAGTCTAGTCTTTCTTGTTCTTTAATGTTGGCATCTCTTTTCCTTCTCAGCCTATAACTCTGCAGTGTCAGAGCCTTTGGCTTCAAAGTGAGGTGATCTGTCGTCTGGCACAGTTCCTCGGTGACAGACATGGCAAGTGTCTTGGGCTCAGGGGTCCTTCCTATAAGAGGGGCGCCCATGTTTTGGAGCTACAAGGTGAAAGAGTGAATTCAGTCCGTTAGTATATCCAGTGACCCCTCCGGGGCTGCCTGGGGACTCCATCTGACCTGTGGCTCCTGCCAGACAACAACCAGAATAATGGAGCTTCCACTAGTTCACTTAAAACAGCCTGGAGAAACATTTTAATGCTCAGAGGTTGCTCAGTCGTGGCTCAGGAGAGTTGCTGAATCATTTAAATGGTCAACCCTGTCTCAAAAGTTTTCAATCATGACAACTCTTGGAAGATTTTTAGCATGGTAATGGATATGACAATGTTAATGTATTTGGTCTTGGCGGAATAGATCTGCTACGCTGCTGCTGAATTGCTGCTGATGATGATTATTGCTGCTGCTGCAGAGCAAGTAAAGGAACTTGCTACAGCCAATACATACACCGATACGCTGCTGCGAGTAAGACATAGTGCTGCTGCACAAATAGCATATATCAATAACCCATAGAAGATCTATACAGGTGGAGCTGGGGAAGGTGGAGGGTTTTAAGCGCACTGCAAACTGCTATAGTGAATGTAAGCAGCCATTTAAATGTGTAAGCAACAAGCCGTAGAAGTGACATGAACCAATCAGCTTGTTCTAAGTAGTTAATGCTGTAATTATCATCAGCTTGCGTTATGACCCATCAGCCTGCGCCATCTAGAGTTTCATGACTGAACTATGTATTTATTCTAAAATTGAAATAAAAACAAAGGACATCATGTAGTAACTGAGCTATGAATATTAATGTGGATTGTACCGTTCAGATCATTTGCTTTTAAAGGTATCGGTGAGAAATATTTCACTTCCTGGAGCTAAAAGAAGTTGCTCTTGCAGCTCAGGAGATTTTAAGTTAACTATCATTTAGGAGCTGTTTACACGACACTGTTTTCAACTAAAAACGTAAAACTAAAAACTGTTTTGGCAGTTCATTTACACGACAATGGCGTTTTGAGGGCCTGAAAATGTAAACTTTTGAAAACGGGTTTCATAGTGCAAGTTTTTGAAAATTATACCGTTATCCTCTCTGTGTAAACTACAAAAACACAAATTTGTGAAAACGGTGACGTCATGTATAGGCATGTAGTGTTTCTTTTCAAAGTGACATCGCCAACTACTGGCCTGGCATGAATAATACAGCATTTTTAGCCGGGGATCTTTTTGACAATGCTGACGTCGAAAAACGCAAAGGAAAAAGTTTTAAATTTTTAGTACATCGTTGTCATAAACATACCCTAGGAGACACAACTGAGATACTAAAGTGATCTGTTTTTTTTTTGTTTGTTTTTGTTTTTTTAGACTTTCCCATTTGTTTGATCACTGGTTTCAGTATCTTGGCAAATTTAAGCACAGTTCGAGACTGATATATTCTGAAACTTTAGTAGGCTACAGTATCTCAAGCAAAAGTCTTCATTTTGTCTCCATTAAATCTTAAAGTTGTCTATCGGAAATAATTGAGATATTAAAAACATCTCATTGGTCATTCGTCTTTCTCGTGGATAGCGATCACAGACTTTGGTATAAGCAACATTCTCCATTTCCTCAGAAATGTCTAAGATGTTTCACCTAAATAATTTTTGACATACAGTAAAAGTATAGAGAAAAAAAAAATAATAATGTGGATAGCATAACTTTGATCATTGGACTTTATTTGAGTTCATATTGAGACCTCTGACTTCTGATTGCATCATCAATCTCAAAAAATCTGTAAAAAAAAAAAGCATATTTCACCTGTAAATTTTTAGGACTCACAACCGCTTTCTCAGAAAACCCGTGCTGTGTGAACGGAACCGTACTGGACAACAAGTTGTCTGTCACGTCATACAGTGCAAGAGAGCCGCTATGCTAAGGGGTTTCGTGTGTGGTTTCACTTTCGGTAACTTACAGCCAGGGAGATATGAGTTGTGTGTCATCTGAATGTTTTAAATCCAGTCACTATTCTCCACCGGAGCTGCTCCCATCAGTTTTGTGTTCTATGCGCGAGAAACTGCAAAGGAGGTGAGATGCGAGTGCAACGGTTAAATGTCTCCGGTGAGCGCATGTTTACATTAAAGCTGCTGACGGTTAATGAAGATTTGATGGATGAACTCGCGGCTCAATTGGACTCTGTCGTGTCAAAAGTGATAAGACTTTTCAGTTTTATGGACGTCGCCATCTTTGATATTACTTTGGTCACTGTCGCTATGGTTACTACGGTCTTGACTCTCGTTGCACGTTCAGACAGTACGGGACATTTCGAGACTCACACTTGTAAGTACAGTAAATGCGGTTGTCAGTCCCTAAAACTGACAGTGTGAACGTAGCCAAGAAGACACAACTGAGATAATAAAGTGATCTAATTTGTGATTTTTCCCTGGCTTCAGTATCTTGGCTAGTTTAAGCACAGTTTGAGACATTGTTATGATATATTTTAAAACTTTAGTGCAGTATTCTCAAGCAAAAAGTCTCAATTTTATCTCCATTAAATCTCAATGTAGTCTATGGGACATAATTAAGATATCATTAAGTCATTTTTCTTTCTCATGGGTAGCGATCACAGACATTATTGGTATCTTTGGTATCAACATTGGCCATTTCCTCAGAGCTGCCTAGAAGAGAAACAACCGAGATATTAAATAGATCTTTTTGACTTTTCCCCATGTGGGTTTGCATACATTACTGCTTCAGTTCTATGCTAAAGAGCGAGTCAGAAAGAGAAATAAATAGAAAAAAAAAGAAAGCTCTTGGTATAGCAGGAAGGCCTATATGAGCTATATTGCATCACATTCATGAAAAATAGTGTCTTAGATTATTCTGCGTGCTTTTATTTCTAGGGCTCGATTGTGCATCGACGCAAGCGTGTTTGAATAATGCATTGAGGTTCAGTCCCCACTTCAATAGATTTGTGCAATCCACTTTTACCAAATTAATGTCGGCTCTGCAAAATATGGCTGTTTTTATTCCCTGCCTGCATGAAGTACTAGGAAGTAACAGATTTGCATGATAATCAAGATGGCAGAGACAAACTTGAATACATGAACGTATGTGACTCCAATTGAGCATCTGCCTCTAACATGGATTCAAGCATGCAGAGAATAGAACGTGAATAATAGTCCGAGAGAGAGAGAGAGAGAGAGAGAATGAGGGAGGGAAATGGTGATAAATAACGGTATCACTTGTTTCACCATCACAATAGCAGCACTGATTAATATCGCAGGAACTAAACGCCTCGCTAACCGACAGGACAGTACGACTGGCGTCATTTAAACTGGCCGCGCCACCTCCAGCCTGTTCTTTAGTTGGCATCTGACACCTGGCAGCTCTTAAACCCACTGATCTGAGGCCAGCTGGATAGACTCAACAGCCTGTCCGTCCCACTCACGCTCAGATCCTAATACAGACTGACCCAAATGAGATTCACACCGCCTGCCACGTTCATGCTAAGAAACTGAGGATCGTCCAGCATGCTGAAAGTAAAGCTTTTAGTAACCTTTAACCAATCATAAAATGTGTTTTGGTTCATAATGTACTATTATGTACATCGGTGACTTTTTGATGTTTTTGGAAGAATGTTTTGACCACTTGTGTAATGTAATATAATATAATATAATATAATATAATATAATGTTCAAAAGTTTGGGGTCAGTAAGATTTTTTTAACATTTTGAAAGAAGTCTCTTGTGCTCACCAAGGATGAATTTACTTAAACAAAAAGTAAAACCATAAAAACAGTAATATTGTGATATATCATTACAATTTAAATTAATTGTCTTCTATATTCATTTTTTTAAGCCATCACTCCAGTCATTCAGAAATATAATAAAATGATTTTGTGCTCAACAAACAGTTCATTATCAATGTTAAAAACCGTTGTGCTGCTCAATATTTTTGGTGAAATTGTGATGCAGTTTTTCAGGAATCTTTGATAAAGAAATTTCAAAATAACAGCATTTTAAATAGAAAACTTTGTAACATTGTAAAAATCACTATTTACATAGTAGAAGTAACTATTTAATGCGTACTTGATGAATATTACTTAAAAATATGAATATTTCTTAAAAAACTACACACACTCAGAGAGATGTCATGACAGAAATCATATTTTATAATTATAGAAATACGTTGATGTTTTTTTTTTTTTTTTTTTTTTTTCATACAGTGGATGTCAATATGCTGTAATGGTGTTGTTTGTCCAGTATTCTTCAAAATCTCTTGTTTCTGTTCTACAGAAGAAAGAAATACATATAGGTTTGGAACGACATGATGGTGAGTAAATGATGATAACATTTTAATATTGGGGTGAATGTAAATTATTTATCCGTGCCTCATAATCTTTAATCAAAATAACTTCCCCTCCCTCTTGCATCTCTTCTCTTCGCTAATGACATGTTTACCGGCACAAGGGCGGAACAACCTGTCATTCACATGAGATCCACCAATAGAAAACCACAACCATCCAATCAATTCCCAATGGACAAAATCAAGTCCCATTCTACATTTTTTCTTGTTTAAGAAGCCTTTTCACTTGGATATACGTCACAATAGGGCAACTGAGCAATACATGTTTCCTTTTTTTTAGCATTTGTGTTAGCTGCTAAGTGATGACTCCGACAAGCAAACAAGTTTATTATTAATAAAACTTCAGAAGTACTTCCTGGAGCCCTTTGTAAGTATGTAAAAGGTCATATGAGAAACGGTGCTCATTTTCTGAGGATAAAAGTCTAAATAACCTTCTCGATGATCATTCACTAGAAACCAATTTATAGTATATCCAAGTGCTTCGGTTTCTTTGGTGACACAGTGTACCGTGATGAGAAATGACTCAGCACCTTCTAATGCCGGTAACACACACACACACACACACACACACACAAAGACACAAAATAAGTATGTCTTTGTGTGTATTTCAGCGGTTACAGGAACAGAATAGGCTGCATGCTGTAATTTTCAAGTTACAAAGTGTATATACATGTTTTTTTTATATATATATATATATATATATATATATATATATATATCACACATATATATGTGAACCTGGACCACAAGACCAGTCATATGGGTCAATTTACATCATCTGAAAGCTGAATAAATAGGCTTTCCATTGAAGTATGGTTTGTTAGGATAGGACAATATTTGGTCGAGATACAACTATTTAAAAATATGGAATCTGAGGGTTCAAAAAAATCAAAATACTGAGAAAATCGCCTTTAAAGTTGTCCAAATAAAGTCCTTAGCAATGCATATCCACTCACAAAAATACATTTTTGATATATTTATGGTAGGAAATTTACAAAATATCTTCATGGAACATGATCTTTACTTAATATCCTAATGATTTTTGGCATAAAAGAAAAATCGATAATTTTGACCTATACAATGTATTGTTGGCTATTGCTACAAATATACCTGTGCAACTTATGACTGGTTTTGTGGTCAAGGGTTATATATATATATATATATATATATATATATATACACATACATACATATACACACACACATACATACACAGACACACATCTACATGTATAAATTATATACTTAAAATAAATTATATTAAAAACTATATATTCCATATCTTGTTATTCTAAAAAACTATTTAGATATTATAATATTTAAATATATTATCAATTATGATAAAGACATTTATTCTTTGCTGTTTACAGGTTGTCTTTTTTGGTAAAAATCACCATTGTTACATTCATTTGTCATGCAACAGATTAATTTTCAATTCTCATCATCATCTCAAACACTAATTACTAATTAGCAAATAAATGAACTCATTGCCTTGGAAACAGATGGGAAAGCTGGGAAAATAATCAAGATGGAGAGAATTTAACACCAAACAAACACACGCAACGACACCAAGGTAAACACACGAACGCTCTCCTGGCTCCAGGACAGAGTGCATTTACCTAAAACCCCTTCAAATGAGAGCGGCTCTGATATTCCAAACACACACGACGGATTCACTGGCACTGCTGAGCACCTTAAAACAGCAGCGGATGAAAATAGGACTGACACTCGGCGAAGTAAATTGCAGCGGATCAATTGAAAATGTCACCTTCACGGACAGATTGATTAAACGCAAAGTGCTGAACGCTCCTTATCCCCCAGAACTGCGGCCATAAGTCTGGGATGCAAAGCAGTCTGGGAATGCAGCGATGGCTGATGAGGTGTAACTTGAAAATTACAGCACGCATCCTATTCTGTTCCTGTAACCGCTGAAATACACGCACAGACATACTCATTTGTGTCTTTTTTTGTGTGTTTAATAACGGCGTTAGAAGGTGCTGAGATGAATTTGCGCATTCGCCGTCATTTCTCATCACGGTTCACCAAAGAAACCTGAATATCCTATGAATTGGTTTCTAGTGAATGATCATCGAGAAGGTTATTTGGACTCAGTCACTTCAAATGACTTATCCTCAGAAAATGAGCGCCGTTTCTCATATGACCTTTTACATACTTACAAAGGGCTCCAGGAAGTACTTCTGAAGTTTTCAGGAAAATTACGGGGGGGGGAATTACAGGAAAATTACAGAGATTTTAAGGCTCTCACACAGTAGAAATGAAAGCGACAACAGCCAAAGCATGTCGCTTATAAGTATGCATGTTCTGCGTGTCTCTGTGTGAATGAATGCTGTTGTTTTGTCTACTAGCAGCCATATCACCCTGTAGCCCAAGACTGGTTGCCCATTGAAGCTAAGCAGGGCTGAGCCTGGTTAGTACCTGGATGGGAGACCTCCTGGGAAAACTAGGTTGCTGCTGGAAGAGGTGTTAGTGAGGCCAGCAGGGGGTGCTCACCCTGTGGTCTGTGTGGGTCCTAACACCCCAGTATAGTGATGGGGACACTATACTGTCAAAAAAAGCGCCTTCTTTCGGATGAGACGTTAAACCGAGGTCCTGACTCTCTGTGGTCGTTAAAAATCCCAGGATGTCCTTCGAAAAGAGTAGGGGTGTAACCCCGACATCCTGGCCAAATTTGCCCATTGGCCTCTGTCCATCATGGCCTCCTAATCATCCCCATACACTGATTGGCTTCATCACTCTGTCTCCTCTCCACCAATAAGCTGGTGTGTGGTGGGTGTTCTGGCGCAATATGGCTGCTGTCGCATCATCCAGGTGGATGCTGCACATTGGTGGTGGTTGAGGTGATTCCCCCTTCCGTATGTAAAGCGCTTTGAGTACCCAGAAAAGCGCTATATAAAATGTAAGGAATTATTATTATTATTATTATTACTACACACACGACACGCTGCTGTGGGCAAGTAAGACATGCTGCGGCTGTACAATATAGCATACATGAATTACCAGTAGCAGATCTATACAGGTGGAGCTGGGAAAGGTGGAGGGTTTCTGAAAGCACACTGCAACTGCTACAGCAAATGCTGACCATGCATTTGAAGGTTGAGCAGCGAGCTCATTGGCTACTGATACAGCAGGAACCAATCAGCTGTGCCCTATAAAGAATGATGTGATTGCAAGCAGATTGAGTTAAGGACCTATCAGCCTGTGCCATCTAGAGTTTCATGACAGAACTTTGTATTTTCACAGAAGAAAGTAAGTCATTTAGTTCAGAAACAACATGAAGGTGACCAAATATTGACAGGATTTTCATTTTAAGTCAATAATTCACAGTAAATAGATTTCTTTCTTGGCCTTTCTGACACTTTTATTTATAGAACGGGTGATATGAAATGATTTGAAGAACAGTGGGAGAGAGTTTTTGCAGTGTTTGCCTGGATGTTGAAATCCCTAACACCGGGGGCGCCTCAAACCCTCACACACTGACATGATTCCTCAGGTCATCGGCATATGTTTTGCCCGAATACAGCACTTTCCAAGCAGGTAGTACACTCTCTCTTTCTCCCGCTCCCTTCCCCTTTTTCAGTCTCCAGCAGTCTTGAAGTCCTTGCTATCTTTCTCTGAAGGACAGGGCCATTTATAACGGCCACCGGATTTTGGCTGCTGTATTTGTCGGCCTCCGAACAGCTGCCAAGACCTGAACTGATACACTCCCGGCTCGCCCTGCCTTCGCAGTGGGTGCTGCAGTTTATGAGTCCCTGTAATGATTAGCGCATTATTAAAAATGATCATCGGGTTCACAGATCAGCTGGAAAGGGCTCATAAAAAACTATTTTTAAAAGCTGGGATCCTATTTTGAGATTTGAAAGATGTCGGCACGCTACGCATCATTAATCTACGAGTGAGCGATGGAAGAGGAGCAGCGGAAAACATTTGAAGGTTCCAAGGTCTTTCATTTCAGAAGTACAAGCGCATTCTGTCTTAGGACTTAAACTGTTCACAGTTGCACCTTACACTCGTGTCACTTTCATTTGCATCTCGCATAAGACAGAAATAAGATCCCTGAGGATTTTTTTGAAGGGGATACAGAATCTGAAGAGTTTACAGATAGTAATGAGCCTCAGAAACCACCAAAAAATTGATACCGAGAACCCAAACGCTGAGGAAGGCGCTATCATAAATCAAGTCCTGAGCGGGGTACATTGGAGGTAAACAAGACCATTCAGAACTACACAATGCAACATGTTTAGTGAGTAAAGAGTCATTTATCTGTGAGATAAGAGCCTCAACCAGACCTCGGTGTGTATGAGAAGATTAATCTTCTTTACTCTGCATGGTTTACCCTGTTGCAACAAATTAAACAGATACCAACAGGTAGGCCCACTTGCGACCTGCGCTATATAAAAGAACTGGAGCTGAGAGATATGAAGAGAAGAGAGAGAGACACACATTAGGACTGGGTGGTATGATGGTAAAAATATATCAACCGATAGAAGGATTTTTAGATCCATTTCCACTGCGGTTGTTATATTTGCACAGTCAGGACTGCTTTATGGAAGAAACATTTGGAGTTATGTGAAAAAAACAAAGCGGAATGTGTCCAAATCAGATCACGAGGGAGAACTTGTTGTCAAGGGATGCACAAAACACAGCAGAGTTTAGTTGTTAGTGCCTAGATGGAATTCAATAGAGTGCACCAGTGCAACTTTTTCAGTGGCCTTGGTTACGAAAGTATTTTTCCCAAAAGATTTTTGTTAAAAAAGTAACAAGCAATGAATCAAATCAACCGGTCACAAGGTGAATCATAACATTGCAAACTTAGATTTGATGCAAAACAAGTATTTGAAAATTGGACAAAAAGATAAAAGGTATAAGACTGTGTACTTAATGTCTTTAATGAGGGAAATAACTACAATCCCATGAAGCATTGCGAATCAAATTAAAAATGATGGAGAAAATATAATTAAAAAAATAAGGCAACCTTTTACACTTTACTTAAGTTAACTCAACTAATTTACTCCAATTAAAGTCAACTTAAATACTTTTACCTAATGAGTAACAGGAAAGTCTTTCGAACTTAAAAATTATTGTCAAGGCAACTAAAGAATGCAAACGGCTACAATTCTTGTTTTCCCATGTTTGATTTTCAAAGCTAACTGCATGATATGAACATTATTTGTCTCTTAAAAATAGAGGCAAACATTTTACCCATTTTAGCAAATATATTGCATACAAAAGTTGAGATGCAGAGATGCAAATATACCTCAACACACAAATCTCAAACAGGGTGATCAACAATTGTAATTCAGGAAAAATATGAACATAAATCAAGCCAGTAAATGCAAAGCAATGATCATTTTTGAATAATAGTGACCACATAATTGTTTCAAGCTGCAATGCATGCTGGGAACTGGCACAACATTGTTCAATGTAAAATTGTTCAAATAACTCAATTTGGAAAGTTGGATATTTTTAAATATATCTCCGATTGTGTTCGTCTGAAAGAAGATAGTCATATACACCTAGGATGGCTTGAGGGTGAGTAAATCATGGGATAATTTTCATTTTTGGGTGAACTATCCCTTTAAAATGCATCATCTAAAAACTGTGCAGTTTTGCTTCTATAAAGTATGTTTATCTTGTTTCAATCAATTTTAGATATTTTAACTGGAAAAAAAAAATTAAGCTCTTTTTATTTGGTAAGCCACCATGTAATAAGATGGACAATATAGAGTCAGTCAGTTCATTATACCACAAAATAAACCCTTTTGAAGATGATTAAATTTTCTGCGATAATGACTATGAATGATGACTAATGACTAAAATGACCTGTACCGTGATATAATAGTTTGGTCATACAGCCCAACCCTTGTGCACATATTTTGAAAAAGAAGTCGAGGAAGAAGGCAAGCAGGAAGAAAGAGCGATGTCAAAGCTACAAAAGGATAATAAATATAAAGAACAAGAGTTCACCGGGGGACAAAGGAAGAGGACACACAGGGAGAACAGAGAACAGAAGCTTTGTGAGAGAGAATTAATATCAGCGTGTCTTGCGCAGAATATTTTTAGAGGCAGAGCAAAAGCGAGCATCCATCAGTTGGACCCAGTGGCCGTACAGACGCTGAATCGGAGCTCGGAGGGGAGGGCGGGATGAGGGCGAAGAGGGGAGTGGTTTGAACCATCACCGGAGCCATGTGCTCGTGCCAAGGCGAATCTCATCTCATCTCCAAGCGTAAATCTAGTCAGCTTTGTTTTCCCCACTGGCGGGAAAAGCCGGGGCTGAGAGACAGGGCAGATAAATCAGATCGGAGTCAGGCTTTCCGGGCCGGAGAGGAAGGTTGGACGGGAGTGGAATTGCTACACGGACCCCTGCCTTTAATGACATACACTGGGACTGCAGAGAAGTGTAAATCTGGTCCCTCTCTCCTCCTCCTCCTCCTCCTTCCTGGTGCAAAGTCACCTCTCACTCTGAAAGCAAACTGAACGTCAACGTCGACTAATGTGGAATCACAGTCAGCTGTGATAATTGCAGTTCTAAGTGTTCTCATTGTTCTAATTCTAGAACTCCAGATGGAGTTGAGTGTCGTTTCTTCTCAACCCAATTTATGTCAGTGGTTCTTTGGAAGAGACGAAACTGACAGGAAAGACAAATCACAAATGACATCTCTTTAATATCTCAACTGTTTCTCCTAGATAGGAGTCTTATCATGAGGAATCAAATTGTCCTTGATCTTTTGAGATAAAACAGCTTCATCTGAATATGAAAACATGCTTTCTTTAAGAATTCAAAATACTATTGAAATGGTGCTACAAAAAAATGACTCATTTTGAACTTCTGCATCTTTTTGAAATCAGACAGAAGTATCACTGTAAAAAATTTGTGCTGTAAAATAACAGTAATTTACTGGCAGCAGAGTTGCCAGTAATGCACTGTTAATTTACAGCTCTCCTACCGTTAATTTACAGCTTTTTTTTTTTTTTTTTTTACAGTATGTTACCGTAATAATACAATGGAAGGTAAATCTGTAGACAAATGACAGAAATAAAATCAATCTGGTTAGTAATAAGTGAAGCTGGTAATGCTGTTTGTGGAGTTGTTTAATCAGATATTGAGAGATTCTTCTTTTAACTTCAGTTGATTTCATCTTTTTTCTGTTCTTGTTGTTTCTCTTTCCTTCATTGATTCTGCTTGTTAACAGCAGGTGTTCATCAGTGTCTGAATTCACTCACTTCTTTTAATTCACTCTCTCAGGTGGACTAAATTAGTAAACTAATAGGGAATAGTGAATGAGGGTATAGGGTGTGATTTGGAACACAGCCGACTTTGAGCGCTGTTAATTCACAGTATATTGCAGTAGGCTACTTTCTCGAAAATGACAAATATTACCCAAAATGCATTGTTTTCAACAGTATATTACTGTTTTAATGGAAAACAGTATGTTACTGTCAAAATTTAGCTGTTTTTTTTTTTTTTTTTTTTTTTTTTACAGCAATTTTTACACTGTACTTTTAAATATTGGCTGATCAGGAACCAGTAATGGTGGTCCACCCAGTCATGGGCTGCATTTGAAATCACATACATCCCTACTACATAGTAGGTGTATTCACAATACCGGGATGACATAATACTACCTACTACGTGATTCTGAATATGTGTGCATATGATGGACACTTTACTATCCCATGAGGCCATGGGAAAGGATTTGTAAATGGCAGTGAAGCGGTAGGTCACATGACAACTACGGCATGGCGAATATAGTATGTCCGGATTACATTCAAACTACTCACATTCATACTATATAGAGCATTCTTTTTAGTAGACACAAAGTAATTACTTATTCAAAAAAATTACCTACACTTCATAACTTATTTATTGTGAAATTGTAAGGGTCAAAGAGATTGTGGAAAATGGCCCTGTAATTATGAATCATAACGCTGGACCTCTGGGAAAATTTAAATAATAATAAAAAAGAAATGTATGATGTGACCCCTTTAAGTCTCTTGCTTCTTAGATTATTCTCCTGAGGAAATATACTCCATTAATCTAAATTTCAGAGTGCCATCTCTGAAATTTTATGAAAGAGCTCAATGATGCTACAAACTGTTCAGATTTGCCAAAACAGTAAAATCTGCAATAATAAGTCAGAGATCTCAATATGAGAAAACAATTTCTTCTCTTCCCTGTCAGTCTCCTACGCTGTTGACATAGTAAACGCAGTGCAGCGCTTCCATGTTCTACGTCAGAACGCCGGGTCAGTATTGGCCGACACTGTACACGTGAGCAGCACAACAGCCGGCGGCTCAGCCATAATGAGTCAGCGTTCTGACCAGAGGTCGAGTTAACCGAAAATTTTCCATCATTGATGGAATTTTTTTTGCAGTGACGGAAAAATCTGAAGGCCGTCCGTCATTTTGACAGATTACACTGAGGCTGATGTAACTTGTAACTGTAATTCCCACCCCTGTCCAGTTGGTGGTGAGTGCGTTCCAGTGTGGCAGCAGAGCGCGAGTTCAGTCTCCAGAATAAAATGAAAATGATGCGTTTGGTTACACACAGGCGAGCACCCAATTTAAGTCCATTTTATAATAATAAAGTTATAATACTTTTACTTACATAATTAAGTTTCTAATCCAGTTCGTTTTGTTTTAAATGGTTTGTTTTGTTATTTTTCTTGCTGACTATCAACTTTATGGTCAACGAATGGCTTTTCTGATGTATAATGTTACATGACATTGTTTCCAACACTGATTGAACTGATTAAGACGTGATACAGATTTCGGTAAGCTACTGTATCTTTCAACATATTTTCTGATGTTCATTCATGTTTATTTCGTTCTGTAAAATACTGAAGAGGAAGGGATGATTCACTCACGATCCGCGACAACTGTTCAAGATGAAAACTGAAAAGTGACGCACAGTCTCTGTTCAACTTTCTTTTCATAATATAAATAAATGTATAGCCTAGGCCTATTTGCTTATCCTGTAAGCTTGTGAATAAAAATGAAAATGTGGACGAAAAAATAAACTATTAAACGTCTTATTATCATTAAAATATAAAAATTAAAATGACGGGTAATAATTGATTATGACGAAATTTTTATTATCCTGTCCGTCAAAATGACGGACAGTGCGAAAGTCTAACGCGACCTCTGGTTCTGACGTAGAACCCGGAAGCACTGCACTGTGTTTACTAGGTCAACAGCGTAGGACACTGAAAGGAAAGAGAAGAAATTGTTGATTGAAGTCGTTATTTTTGTTTTGTTTTTGCGCACAAAAAGTATTCGCGTCGCTTCATAACATTAAGGTTGAATCTCCGCAGTCACATGGACTAATTTAACAATGTCTTTACTACCTTTCTGGGCCTTAAAAGTTGCAATGATGTTGCTGCCTATGGGTGATTCAGAAATCTCTTGGATTTCATCAAAAATATCTCATTTGTGTTCTGAAGATGAACGAAGGTCTTACAGGGTTTGGAACGACATGATTAATGACAGAAATTTCATTTTTTGGGTGAACTAACCCTTTAAAATTCCTAAAACTTTTCCACTACATACTATTTTCAGGTCTACAAATCTGTAATGTTCAAAATGTTCTCGGTCCCCACTGTTTATAATGCCAAATTGGCAGAAAAAAAAAATAGGGCCTATGTGTGTCTTGGGGCCAAACGTTACAAAAGACACAACTCCATGGTCAAGATTTAATCAAAGCTCTTGGGTCACATGTGTGTGTGTCAATAATTCAATCTCACAAGGAAGACTGCAGCAAATCTTTTTAATTGAAAAGACCTGGCTGCATTGATCTGTCAGAACATGCCCAGAGAGGGTGATGTGCGGTTCAAACACAGATCAGGGGAGCTCCAGAGGAGTTTGGCTCATGGGTATACTTGATTGTTCCATTGAAACCTTAGGCGGAAAATCTATCTGGCAATAAACTTAAACAACATGACTCTGGTGCCATACCGAGAGCTACATTCAGACACTAACCAAAGGCTCTGAGAGACATTTTATCCCCCCAAAATGGGCTGTTTAGTAGCAGAAGCTTCTTTGCCTGTAAACATCAAAAACTGGATCCCAAAATAATAGATTGTGTACACATTTTTTTGAGCTAGATTTTAGGCCGAAAGCAAAGATTTTTGGTGCATCTCTAATTTTGGATCCTTATTGTGTAATTCCATGATATAATTCCTGCATGACTTCTCCAGAACACTTCTGTAGGATGAAATATTCATGTATGCACAGATACACAGTTGACCTGAATGGCTTGGGATGTTCCACCTCTAGATGGAATGAGAGACATGGAATCTAATGGCAAAGCTATGTTCAGGCTCTGGAGAAGGGATGTTTGGCTGATGTCAGGATGATACACTTGAACTTGCGCTTTCATCCAGCACAGAGGAAAGATTCAGAGAGCGATCACTCTATACAAAGGACAGTCTGAGAGCTGACTGGGATTGAATGGGCGGAACTGGAGTGTGTGAGAACTGCGCCTCTCATATGGAGTGAGTGAAGCTTCTCACCTTTTGTATGCATTGTTTGTGTGTGTGTAGTTGAAGAAGGTGAAGAAATATTGATATGGCAAAGGAGGAAAATGTTCTGAAATGGCAAAGAGGAATAGGAAATTTAGGGGAAGAGTACAAGGGAAAAAAGCAGAAATTAATTGGGGATGAAATGGCAGGCAGAACAAACTGAGGTAGAATCTCAATTGTTTGAGATCGATAAGAATAATGTATCTAATATATTTTATGTGAATAGCAAAGTATTTAAACATACACCAATATACAAGCACTTTGATATCACCTCATCCCTCAGAACTCACAAGTCTATCTTGTTTTAAATGAGAAATCTTGCTTAAAACAAGGGGTAAAAATCTGTCAATGGGTTAAAAAATATAAATGAATCCAGGATGTATTCTATGAAAATAAGTCTTTTTATTTTTATTTTTGCAGTGTATAATTATAGAATACAGGCAGGTGCTATACAGACTGTAAAGTGAACAAAAGGCCTAGAAATGGAATTGTGCTATGACAGCAGGCATCTCCGGACACACAACACCTGATATTACTACCTGCGATGAAGGCTATTTCTAACACCATTATATGTTGTTGATGTGACATCAGTCACATCATAAAGCCTAATGTAACAAACCATCTAATTTAATTTCTTTTTAGAGTGTGTTCAATAATAATAATAATAATAATAATAAACAGCTGCCAATGCACCCACAATCACTGACAAAAGGCATTCATTTTAGTGGCAGAGGATTTTTCAAATGGGGTACCACAAGGGTCTCTTATAGGTCCGTTTGATTTGTGCTTCCTCTTTTTTGATTATTGGAGTGCCAGAAATGTTGGGTAAACCATTAATTTCACACACTTACACACAGAAGCATCATGGCTATTCAAACTGGCACATTCCCTCTCAGAGACAAGCTGATTTTAAATAAATTAATGAATTAATTCAAATAAATAAATAAATAACAGTACTAAATGAGTCAGTAATACCACTAGTTCCTCAAACAAACAAATAAATAAATAAAATGTGGTACTAAGTGATTTCAGGACTGCCACTAGTTCCTCAAACAAACAAACACACAAACAAACAAACAAACAAATACAGTAAGCGAGTCAGGACTACCACTAGTTCCTCAAATAAATAAATAAATACTGTGTATTTATTTCAAGTAACTAAGTGAGTCAGGACCGCAACTAGTTCCTCCTTATGAATAAATAATACACACAATGTACCCAAAAAATTATGTCCAGTTGAGAACCAGCAGTTATATTGGTAGTGAGATTCTCCAGAGTGGCTGTTGACCTCAGTGACACTGTTGAAAATGAACATGTTGCACTATTTGAGGATGTGGCAAGTGTGATATTGAGTGTTTTCATTGCTCACTTTTTAAACAACATCAGCACACAAAATAAACTTGCAAACATACATGCTTTTTACCCTCTCGTACACAAAAACCACTGGTGTGTAATTGACATTAGTTGATAGGGCCAAGGCTGACAACAGGTGTTTCACACTGTTAGCAGCATCGATTTGGGATTGCTGTGAGTTACTGGTGTCTTGTTGATGAAATGGGTGGTTTAATAACGTTCTTTCACAATTAAACTCATGAACTCTGATGTCTGCACAGCATTTTAACACTGACTTGAAATCAGCTCTGCTGTATTTCATAATACATTTATAGACAGAATTTGCGTGACATAGGCTAAAGGGAAGGTCCCTAATTCTTCCTATACTTGGTCAAACTTATATGTATATGAAAAAGTAATGCATGGAAAATAGAAATTTACATCTGTATTTCCAATTATGGCTAATGAAAATTAAAAATGCACTCTACATTATAAGGATTTTGCTTTACAATCCACTTTAGCCACTGCGTGCCTTGCCATGTTGACACAGGAGTAAAACCAGAACACGTCGTCCAGAGAAAAGGTCCGTATCAGCAAGCTTTTAATCATCCGAGTATTTTCCACCAGCAAACATGGATCAATATGTAGTCCAAGAGAGAGATTTCATTACTGCCCAGCCAACAAGCTCTTTTAATTACTGTTGAAGTGCTGTTCAACTTTTCTAAACTAATTTCATGGCATTACGCCCTGCATGCAGTCCGGCAGTATATTTCTGAAAGTCTCTCTCATATATTTACACCGTTCTCAAATACCAATAGATCAATAAAAAAATGTTCACTGTGCCAAACAGAAACCGTATATAAAA
This sequence comes from Mylopharyngodon piceus, assembly GCA_039654765.1. Classification (NCBI taxonomy): domain Eukaryota; kingdom Metazoa; phylum Chordata; class Actinopteri; order Cypriniformes; family Xenocyprididae; genus Mylopharyngodon; species Mylopharyngodon piceus. Next base: position 13,989,214 of record CM077459.1, on the reverse strand, counting down.
AATAAAAATGCCTCACAGACCGTATAAAACTCTAATTAATCTGTTAATCTGGAATGTGTCACATTTTTCTCAGACTGTGCCTAGAATTTCTCCACCCTTTCCAACTCTGGCCAATCACAACTAATGTAGATGATTCTGTATCAATGTGGATACATATAAATTAGTGTTGTCAAAAGTACCGACTTAAGTCGGTACCGAAACTTTCAAAAATGTGACGATACCAGCATTTCCCCCTAGCATTTATGAGCACTGTTGAGCGGATTCTTAAACACCTCTGATTGGCCACTGTGTTCACGAACTCAACAGATACGTCTGCGATTATCTACAACAGCACTCAAAATGCTAGGGGGACATGCTGGTATCGTCACATTTTTAACATTTCAGTACCGACTTGGAAGTCAGTAGCCTACTTTTGACAACACTAATACAAATTTATGTTTAAGTTGCAGTTACATAACTCTCCAGACAAATGTGATATTTTTTGGGCCTCACTAGTGTGTTCACTATCTATCACTGTAGCAAACAGCTGGTGTATGCAGAGATATATGAAAGTCGGTTATTTTGGCTAGGCAAGATAGCATTGCTCACTTGCTGAGCTGTTTGACTGTCACATTACCCCTAGGCAGACACTGAACTGAACAGCCATAGAGAAACGGCATAAACAGCTTATATATAAACTTAACTTGCTGAAAAATTCTAAAAGGCAAACACTGCAAGCATTTCATATATGTGCTTAAATGTTTTAGAGCAAACTAACATGTCATTAACTCGGCTGGCTTTCCATTCGAGTGAAATCACAAAATGAAATGCAACTAAATATGCCTTTGTTACTGATATTTAGTAGATTAAATAATAATAATAATAATAATAACTTATTTTTATTACGATTATTATAGTTGTTTATTATTTATTCAATTAATAATAATAATAATAATAATAATAATAAAAGTTGTTATTATTATTAGGGGTTCAAGCATGTAGTGCTGAAACCCTATTGTAATTGTAAGGATTTTTATTATTATTATTATTATTATTATTTTTCTTCCGCCGTCAAACTGATCATGCAGACCAAACCATAAGTGCTAGAGACTTGAAACTTGGCCAGATTGTAGATCTCAATTTGGGGAGAGGTTGACAAAGTATTGCCCCAGTCAGCCTGATGGTGGCGCTACAGTGCTAAAAACAAAAAAATTGCACATTTTAGGCCATAACTCCTCAACTGATTGACTGGAATCCTTGGGTCAAGATGAACAAAACGATCTCCGATTTCATTTCTGGTATGAAAAATTTTCCGCGATTTTGAATTTTGTCCAAAACCTACTTTTGCAAATTAGTCCTAGGTTTTTTCGCCTGATCGGAACCAAACCAGTGCAGAAAGATTCTTTGTCTGAATATCAAAAAATTTCGATTCACGTTCGCTAAAGGGCGCCAAAACGTTTGAAGTGGGCGGAGGCTGATCGGAACGAAACTCGTTATAGGTCATTGGCACGATGCCCTGAAGGAGCCTGAGAAGTTTCGAGCTAGTGCCACCTAGTGGTAAAATTACATTTTCAAATGCTTATAACTTTGGGTGTGGTCAACTTATTTTCACGGAAGTCACGTCCTTAGACTCCTGAAGATACCAAACATGCTAGGTTTCGGCTTATAGTTTGTGCAACGTTGTGATTTAGCGCTTAAGAAACTTTTGCGAATATCTTTGAAACCCTTAATTCGATCGAGACGAAACCGTAGGAAACAAGGAATCATAGTTCGTTGACTAAATATTAATTCCCATTAACATTAATTTTATGTCAAAATTTTAATATGAAGTGGCAAAAAAATCCAATCAAAGTCACCCATGGGTCATTTTTTATGCTCTCATATATGTGTCTATAACTTCAAAACGAAATGAGATATTTTCACCAAATTTGACACATATGTATGGACACTCTGAGGACACGCAAAAAACTGGTGGAGATCGGGCAATAGATGGCGCTATAACTGTCAAAAAACCTTTAAAAACCATACTTTTTCCTTAGTATCTATCATCTAAGTGCTTACATGCTTGCTAAATAAAATATAATACCTTTTTATGTGCTTATAAGCCTTAAAGTGCTTGAACCCCGATAATTGCTGCTCGCAGCTTTATTTATTATTATTATGTGAATGAATAACAACCAATAATAATAATAATAATAAAGTATTATTAATAATTGAATAAAAAATATATAATAATAATAATGGTAATAACAATAATGAAAATAAATAATTATTATTATTATTAGTAGTAGTAGTAAATAATACATATTTAAGTATCTGTTTGTTTGTTTTAAATATTGTTGAGCTTAGAATTTCCATTCATCTTAAAAAAATATATATTTAATATATAAAAAATATAAATATAATATCTCAAATAAAGAAATTATCACCAAGGGATAATATATCCCATCTAAGTGAGAGTTTGTATTTTTAAAACAATAATAAAATGACTTCTAAAAGCTTACAATAATTAAATAATAAGTCCAGAAATAATCAATTACAGACAGACGCAATGATCTTAATGAGCCTCAGACTTCCTCCAA